>OY731404.1:48331174-48543754 GCA_963425845.1 Sphenostylis stenocarpa | reverse complement strand
AGAGATAAAGTAAAGATAACACCTCTCTTGAAATCCACAAAGATGAAGAACAGCTTTCCCCAGAGACAGCACATCACACAATCCACTAAGAACTCCACTTAGTGATTCAATTTGAGCTTTTTGAAGCTTCTAAGGTGCAGACTATGTACTGGCTATCTTAAACTCTAATATTACAGACTCAATCTAATTGAAACAGAGTTATTACAATACAAAACAAGTCTTCAACACTCTAAGTCTTTGTGTTCTTGAATCATCATCAAAATCAACAATCTTCATGTCTATCAAGTGTAGCATCAAGTCCTTGAATGTTCAACAAGATGTAGAAATTGAACATGCCACAAGAATTATTGATGCACTAGCTTTTACAGACCAATAGGCCCAACATGATAGACATCCAGTTCAAAAGAAGGAATGCTGGAGCTTAACACCTCAGATGTTATCTTAGCCCAGAATAAAATTTTGACACAACAAATTGAAGCATTGAACTAGAAAATAGAGAAATTACCTCAACAAATGCATACAGTACAATTTATTCCTAATCAACAGATGAGTTGTGACATGTGTGGAGGTTATTGTCGCCGCCATCTAAAAAGAGAAGGCGGTTGGAGCGACGCAATGGTTTCGACCCTTTTGATTTTTGCGTTTTTTATGGGTGGTTACAACGCCTTTAGGTTGTCCGATAACCGGGCTAACCTAGGGGCGAGGTTTTCGAAAGGTCGTCCTTGGGTTGTCCGATAACCGGGCTAGCCCAAGGACTAATTTTTGAAGGGTTCTGTGGAGTCGCCACCGATGTTTTTACCAGAAACATCGGAAAAGGGGTTTAAAAGGCGTTGGTTTTCGAAAAACCAACTTTGGTCATTAGAACCAGAGTTGGGTAAGGGAGTTAGTTACGTATAAAGGAAGTGTTAGTTCCTTTACGATGCCCCTTTCGGGTTCCCTATGACAGGCCAGCTATTTTGTTAATAAATAAACCGGAAAAACACGCTTTTGCCCTTTTTATTTTGCGGAATTTAAAATTATGACTACATGACCCTAATCTATTGCATAATTTAAAATTAAAGCAGTAAAAGTAGAGAGGGAGAGTTTAAACCTCCGAAGCAAGCTTTCTTTTTATTTCTCTTAAAAAAAGAGGGTGCTTTTTGGCAGCCCTTCACTCTACACAACACTGGAAACTCTTCTAGACGCCGAAAAATGCTCGCAAAGGCACTCAGAAGCTCCGAAAATGTGTCAGAGGGATTCTAGAGAGAAGTTTTAGAGAGAAGGGAGAGCAAAAGTTGTGTGGTGTGTGGAAATGAGGGGGGGAAGCCCCTATTTATAGGTTTTCGCGCCTGACAGTGGCGAGACCACCGTTCTCGTCTGATAGGGTCGAGACCGCCGTCTCGCCAAACGGGACCGCTGTCTCGTCCTTCGCAGGTGGCGAGACCACCGTCTGGGAAAGCGAGACCGCCGTCTCGCCATTCGCAGGTGGCGAGACCGCCGTCTCGTTTGGCGAGACGACGGTCTCGCCATTTGCAGGAGGCGAGATGGCGGTCTCGATTTCGAGACGGCGGTCTCGTCCCCAAAAGGCTAGAAACCTTATTTTTGTGCCGAAAATCCTTCCTATCCTAGTATGGGGCCTAATAGTCTCTCCTAGTGGCTTGTTAGGCTTCGTCCATCTTCGAATAGGAAGTCTTTTATTCTTTATTTGGAGGCCGGGCAAGATTTGGGGTCTACAGCTGTCCCCCCTTTACCTGACTAGTCAGCTATTGGCCTGTTGTGCCAGACAGATTGACAGGAAAGTAAAGGAGTTGACCCTCTTGCCCGGTTACCCTTCGGATGTCCCGTCTTGCTGCGGTGGATCTTCTAGGGAAAATCTCGGTGTTCGTGCACTTCCGGGATACTCCTTCTGAAGGTAGCCGATCCCTTCGGTGGACACGTGGTAGAACCTCGGGATACTCCTTCTGACGGTAGCCGATCCTTCGGTTGATGGGTATAAAGCCCCCATCAGGCTGGTAGTTGCAGTCCGTTGTGTGGGACTGGATGGGTATGAACCCCCCATCAGGCTGGTAGTTGCAGTCCGTTGCGTGGGACTGGATGGGTATGAACCCCCCATCAGGCTGGTAGTGCGACTTACTGATCCGGCTCGAGCGCAGATCAGGCGTAATGCGTGCGCAGGTTGATAGGTATAAACCCCCTATCAGGCTGGTACAGTCCACTGCGTAGGACTGGTGGTAGTGGCGGCTTACTATTCAGGTGGCCCATGCGCCGGTTCCTTGGGAAGTGATTTTTGTGTTGGTAGGTGTACTTGGACCTCTTTGAACGGTCATCCGGGTTGTGCCGGGAATCTTGTGGGTGCTCATCCAGCTTGCTTGTTTGCTGGGGATTCTTTGTTTTTGATCTTTGGTGGTGATTATCCGATTCTTGCGGGTTGATCGGATGATTCTTGTTTGTTGTTCGACTCTGATTTGGTAGTCAAAGTTTTGTTGGTTGAAGTGATGGCTTGTCTTAATCCTGCCTTTTTCTCGCGGTTTTATCTCTTTTTTCTCGCGATTTAGGATTTTGGCTTTTCTTATTGAGCGTATGCCTTTTTCCTTTTTAACCTTTTTTGTTTTACGCTAGCTTTTGCAAAGGGTGGCAAAGAGATGCATGAAATAAAATTTTATTTGTAGGGAGATTTTATTACAACCACTTTTTATTTAGGCAAGTACCATCCCTAAGGGCTATCATTTGGAGATGATCCGCGGGCAAATTGCTGGTAGAGGTGATATCGAAAGTTCGCTTGCTCTCGGACTTTGTCGCGGTACTCTTGTTGGAATGTTGTCCATTCCTGCCGCATCACCTGCTGATGCTGGTACATCTCCTCTTGCCGAGTGTGGTAGGCTTCTTGCCGCACCGTCATTTGTTCGAACTACCGGCGCAGATCGTTCATGTTGCGGTTCATGCCGGCGAAATCGTCCGTGTACGGTGGTGGTTGTTGCTTCTGCTGCTGCTGCTGGAATTCGGGGGGCGTGGGGATATCCTGCATCGCCACCAGCCCCTGGAGATCTAGTGCGAAATCCAGTGTGGGATGGAGGGCCAACACTGGTTATTTGCGAAAGTGTTTTTTTTTGTGATTTTTGTTTTGTTGTTTGTTTATGCTATGCGACAGACAAATGCAACAAACATATGCACACACAATTCGGTCATCCGCGAACAGGCGAGAATTCATTTTTATCACGAGGTAGGGTTTTCCTGCAGAAAAGTGCATTGGCAAGGGTTGGTTCTAACTGTCCTCACCAGGCTAAGGCCCCCAAGGTGCCCCCATTATAGGGTCCCCACTCTCCAGCCGTCCGACCATGCTTAGCACTAAGGCCATAGTCAGTCTTGTTGCCAAAGGAGGAAGGTTATCACCTTGAGTGGTGGTTTCCGATCACACAGGTGGGGTCAAGGCCCTCACTACAGCGAACCGTACTTGCCACCCACTCCCTATGGATTTCTCACTTGCCCCCGGGTATAGAGGGAATTGTAGTGTGCAAGGGTTTGTGTACAGTTTGTATTTCACACAATTGCGTAAGTATAAACAAGCAACAGTTATTAAAGCCAAACCATAAAACATGTTATAATACAAGTTAAGGGCAAAAGCGTTATTTTCTTGGTTTATTTATTTTTAAGCTGGCCCATCACTAAATGGGATCAACTCTCTAGGCTTCCCCAGTGAAGTCGTCATCTGTCGCCACCGTCTAAAAAGAGAAGGCGGTCGGAGCGATGCGATGGTTTCGACCCTTTTGATTTTCGCGTTTTTTATGGGTGGTTACAACGCCTTTAGGTTGTCCGATAACCGGGCTAACCTAGGGGCGAGGTTTTCGAAAGGTCGTCCTTGGGTTGTCCGATAACCGGGCTAGCCCAAGGACTAATTTTTGAAGGGTTATGTGGAGTCGCCACCGATGTTTTTACCGGAAACATCGGAAAAGGGGTTTAAAAGGCATTGGTTTTCAAAAAACCAACTTTGGTCATTAGAACCAGAGTTGGGTAAGGGAGTTAGTTACGTGTAAAGGAAGTGTTAGTTCCTTTACGACACCCCTTTCGGGTTCCCTATGACAGGCCAGCTATTTTGTTAATAAATAAACCGGAAAAACATGCTTTTGCCCTTTTTATTTTGTGGAATTTAAAATTATGACTACATGGCCCTAATCTATTGCATAATTTAAAATTAAGGCAGTAAAAGTAGAGAGGGAGAGTTTAAACCTCCGAAGCAAGCTTTCTTTTTATTTCTCTTTAAAAAAGAGGGTGCTTTTTGGCAGCCCTTCACTCTACACGACGCTGGAAACTCTTCTAGACGCCGAAAAACGCTCACAAAGGCACTCAGAAGCTCCGGAAATGTGTCGGAGGGATTCTAGAGAGAAGTTTTAGAGAGAAGGGAGAGCAAAAGCTGTGTGGTGTGTGGAAATGAGGGGGGGGAGCCCCTATTTATAGGTTTTCACGCCTGACAGTGGCGAGACCGCCGTTCTCGTCTGACAGGGTCGAGACCGCCGTCTTGCCAAACGAGACCGTCGTCTCGTCCTTCGCAGGTTGCGAGACCGCCGTCTGGGAAAGCGAGACCGCCGTCTCGCCATTCGCAGGTGGCGAGACCGCCGGTCTCGCCATTTGCAGGAGGCGAGATGGCGGTCTCGATTTCGAGACGGCAGTCTCGTCCCCAAAAGGCGAGAAACCTTATTTTTGTGCCGAAAATCCTTCCTATCCTAGTATGGAGCCTAATAGTCTCTCATAGTGGCTTGTTAGGCTTCATCCATCTTCGAATAGGAAGTCTTTTATTCTTTATTTGGAGGCCGGGCAAGATTTGGGGTCTACAGTGATCATGCAAATGAACAATGCTCTTATCAAGGCAACATTCAACAAGAAGAAGCTAATTATATGGGGGCCCAAGGTAGTAGTCAAGGCAGACAAGGTAATTTCCCTAATCCCAACAATTATCAGAATAATGTTGCACAAGGATGGAGAGGGCATCAAAATTAGAATCAGAATCAGAATCAGAATTTTGGGTGGAAACAAGGTGTTAGCTCATCTACTAGACAACCTATATTTCAACAACACTCATATCAGCAACCTCCATATCAATAGCAGCAACAACATTATCCTTCAGTGCCTGACAGAATAAGTAATTTGGAGGATACTTTAGAAAAATTCATACAAAGCACTATGACTAATCAGAAAAATACTGAGGTTTCATTCAGAAATATAGAGACCCAGATAGGTCAACTGGCTAAACAATTATCTGAGCAGCAAGGAGGACAATTTTCAGCTAACACACAAACCAATCCAAAGGAGCAATGTAAGTCAATAACTACAAGGAGTGGTAAGGTTATAGGAGAAGGTATTGGTGACAATCTGGCTGTAGAGAAGGAAATCCTACAAGAAAAAGAAGATGAGTGTGAAGGAGAAAAATAAAAGAGAGAATATAGAAAAAGAAAAAATACTAAAAAAGAAGAAAAAAATAAAAAAAGTGAGAAAAAGAAGGAGAAAGATGAGAGTCAAATACCGCAATTAAAGGATTTACCATATCCTCGTCATCCTTCCAAGAAAGATAAAGAAAGATAGTTTGCAAGATTCATGGATATTTTCAAGCATTTACAGATTAATATATTCCACTTATGGAAGCTATGGAGCAGATGCCGACTTATACAAAATTTATGAAAGAGTTGTTAACTAAGAAAAGGAGATTTACTGCAGAAACAGTAGAGCTAGAAGCAGGATGCAGCGCTATAATTCAGAAATTTTTACCTCAAAAGTCCAAGGATCCTGGTAGTTTCACTATTCCAGTCACAATTGGGACATTACAAGTAGGTAAGGCATTACTTGATTTGGGTGCTAGTATAAATCTGATGCCTTTGTCTATGCTTAAAAGAATAGGAGACTTGGAAGTAAAGCCTACAAGAATGACATTACAGCTAGCTGACTGATCCCTAAAATTTCCTTATGGTGTGGCAGAGGATGTTTTGGTCAGAGTTGATAAATTTATATTCCCTGTTGATTTTGTTGTGATGGATATGGAGGAAGACACTGAAGTTCCTCTTATACTGGGAAGACCTTTCATGAAGACAACAAAAGTTATTATTGATGTTGATGATGGCAAGTTAAAAGTCAGAGTAGAAGATGAGGAAGTTAATTTTAATGTGTTTGAAGCAATGAAGCATCCTACATATAATCAACATTGTCTTAGAATAGATGTGGTAGATGATATCTTTCAAGCAGCAAGGAAGCAAATAGCGAAAGTAAGCCCATTGGAAAAAGCTTTGACAGGAATTAATGATGAATTGGATGAAGAGGAGGAAAAAGAAATTGAGAATTATGTAAAACTTCTTGATTCAGCAAAAGAAGTTACTGCAAAAGAACAACAATCTGAGAAATTACAGCAAGAACATGAAACTGAGAGTCAGAAGCTGGAATTAAAGGTATTACCTCCCCACTTAAAATATGTTTTTCTTGTAGATAAAGGCAGCAAGCCAGTGGTGATTAGCAATGCCTTAACAAATTCTGAAGAAGAAATATTGATCTCAGTTTTGAAAGAAAATGAGAAGGCTATAGGGTGGACGTTATCTGATCTCAAAGGAATCAGTCCTTCTTATTGCATGCATAAGATTCATATGGAGAATGATTTCAAGCCTGTTGCACAACCTCAGACGTCTTAATCCAACTATGAAAGAAGTGATAAAGAAAGAAGTATTGAAACTACTTGATGCATGTATGATCTATCCTATCTCTGATAGTGCTTGGGTTAGCCCAGTTCAGGTGGTCCAGAAAAAAGGAGGTATGACTGTAATTTATAATGATAAAAATGAATTAATACCTAATAGGACTGTCACAGGTTGGAGAATGTGTATAGATTATAGGAAATTGAATCAGGAAACTAGAAAAGATCATTTTCCTTTACCTTTTATGGATCAAATGTTAGAAAGGTTAGCAGGACAAACTTTTTATTGTTTTTCGGATGGTTATTCAGGGTATAATCAGATAACAGTAGATCCAGAAGACTAAGAAAAAACTATTTTTACTTGTTCTTTTGGTGTGTTTGCTTACAGGAAAATGCCATTTGGATTGTGCAATGCCCTAACAACTTTTCAAATATGCATGTTGACTATCTTCTCAGACTTGGTGGAACAATGCATAGAAGTTTTATGGATGATTTCTCAGTCTTTGGTGCATCATTTGACCAATGTTTGACGAATTTAAACACTGTACTCAAGTAGTGTGTTGATACCAATTTAGTTTTAAATTGGGAAAAATGTCATTTTATGGTAACTGAAGGCGTGGTGTTAGGCCATAAGATTTCTGCAAGAGGGATTGAAGTTGACAAAGCAAAAATAGAAATTATTGAGAAACTTCTACCACCAACAAATGTGAAGGGCATAAGAAGTTTTTTAGGACATGTTGGGTTCTATAGAAGATTTATAAAAGACTTCTCAAAGATTGCAAAGCCACTAAGCAACTTGCTCAATAAGGATATTTCTTTTAAATTTGATGCGGAATGTTTGTAGGCTTTTGAATTATTAAAACAGAAATTAATTTCAGCCCTTGTGATAATTGCTCCTGATTGGAAATTAGAATTTGAATTAATGTGTGATGCAAGTGATTATGCTATAGGAGCAGTTTTAGGCCAAAGGAAATCTAAGATTTTGCATGCTATACATTATGCTAGCAAAGTTCTTAATGCAGCTCAAATTATTTATGCAACTACTGAGAAAGAATTACTAGCTATAGTTTACGCATTGGAAAAATTTAGAACATACTTAATTGGTTCATCTGTTACTGTATATACTGATCATGCAGCAATTAAGTATTTGTTAACCAAGATAGATTCTAAGCCCAAACTAATTAGATGGATTTTATTGTTGCAGGAATTTGATTTGGTAATCAAGGACAAAAAGGGCTGTGAAAATTCGGTAGCTGATCATTTGTCCAAATTAGTTAATACTGATGTAACTAACAATCAATTAGAAGTGTAGGAGGAATTTCCAGATGAAAGACTGATGATGGTACAAGAAAAACCTTTGTTTGCTAACATGACAAATTTCAAAGCTACAAAAGTTGTCCCAGAAGATTACACTTATCATCAAAAGAAGAAATTATTTAAGGATGCGCATTATTTTGTATGGGATGATCCTTACCTTTTCAAGATAGGAATGTTAGAATCGCGCAGCGGAATGATCGCGTGGTCGGACAAAAACAAAGAGGGGGGGTGAATTGGTTTCTTAATAAAAATTAGGTTTTCAAAATTTTCCCCAAATTTTACCGATTAAAAACTGTGTAAATGTAAATAGAGAAGAGAAGAGAATCTTACACAGGAGATTTATACTGGTTCGGATCAAAAGATCCTACATCCAGTTGCTAATCACTCAAACAGAGGATTAACGCTGTCACTATAATCAAGTTGTTACAATACAAATTACAATGGAAAAGATAAAGTTAAAGATAACACCTCTCTTGAAACCCACAAGAGATGAAGAACAGCTTTCCCCAGAGACGGCACAGCACACAATCCACTAAGAACTCCACTTAGTGATTCTTATCGCTTCTAGCCCACACCAGGTTCAGAAAGCCCCCTTTCCTTGCAACAAATAGTTCTCTGGCACTCATAGCACTTAACTTTTGTATGGAAAAGGTTGTTCTTTTTTTCTGAGTTCCATAGAAGAGTTTAAGTAGAGAAATTAGGGTTTGGGAATTGGGATTTTCGGAATTAGGGTTCTTGGGAAAAGGGTTTTCGAAAATAGGTTTGATTTGAAGTTAAAAATCAAAATCTGACTGAAATAATCGATTAAAAGAAGTATTAATCGATTAAAACAGAGCCAAATATCAACAGGACCCAAACCTCTCTGTTTTAATCGATTAAAAGGTGGTTTAATTGATTAAACTGCGTAATAATCGATTAAAAGTTGCTTTAATCGATTAAACCAGTGAGTTGTTACAGAAAATTATTTTTCTCACTGTTTTAATCGATTATTTCCCTATTTAATCGATTAAAGCCGAGCCTGGATGATAAATATGAGCTTTTTGAAGCTTCTAAGGTGCAGACTATGTACCGGCTATCTTAAACTCTAATATTACAGACTCAATCTAATTGAAACAGAGTTATTACAATACAAAACAAGTCTTCAACACTCTAATTCTTTGAGTTCTTGAATCATCATCAAAATCAACAATCTTCATGTTCATCAAGTGCAACATCAAGTCCTTGAATGTTCAACAATCTCCCCCTTTTTGATGATGATCAAAATTATCTTTTAAAGCCCTTGTAATAACCTGTTTTATCTGTCATACTAACAAACACATCAAACATACCAGATAATATTTAAATGCAATTCATAAGAGGCTTTAAATATTTCTCCCCCTATTTTGATTATAATAAAAAAGAACTCTGCAATAATAATCATAAGAGCTCCCCCTCAAAATATGCATAAGTTGGAGATAACTCCCCCTCAATCAAAGCAATAACAAAACATCATATTTTATTGCAGAAACAATCATTTATTACAATAACAAGAGAAAATAATCAACAAAATTTAAAATTCTTCACTATCATCATCATTAAAGTGTGCATCAAATCTATTTTCTAAACGACACACTTTATCATCTATATCAGATATACGGCAAATTATTTCCTCATGTCGTACTCCAGAGAGAGTGAAGAATGACTGCATCCTCTGATTCATGTCAGATAACATGTCTTCCATGGATTGTCGGGTTTCATGATGAGTAGAGGAAGTTCCAACACTTTGGATTTGGTCAGAGGGAAGCTCAGCAGCTGGAGGCATATCTTCATCAGAATCTTCATTAGCATCACCTTGATTAGGAACGTCATCTTTGTGAACATAAATATCATTGACATGCACCATTTGGAGTTGAATCAATGTGTTGTCCAGCATGCGGTTCAAGTTATTTGTTCTAAATGCTTGTTCACCTTCAACATTCACTCCTTTATATTCAAGAATACGGGAGACAAGAAGGGCATATGGAATTTTGAAGGTGGGATGACGTTTTGCTTTTAACATGGTCATTGTGACAAGAACGCCCCAATCTAAAGGTTCATTATTCATTATGGCATGAATAATATGAAGATCAATGGAAGAGCATTGGGCATGATTCGTAGCCCGGGGACATAAGATCCATACAAGTAAATGTAGAATCATGCGTTCTTCCTTCTTTAAAGGTCCAGCATGAAGGATACGTCCAATCTCAATGGAGGGATTCCGCAGAAAAGAGCGATAAGCTAGGAACCTGTCAAAGTCATCTAGCTCACCATATACGTTAATAGCATCTTCTCTTATTGGAAAGTGAGCAACATTCTCCCAAATATCATCATCAAGAATTATTGTAACCCCTTTTACACGGGATGTAGCAATTTGATCTCTAAATTTGAATCTAGAGTAGAATACCCTAACTAAGTCAGGATAGTATGTACCTTGCATTTGGATAAAAGGGAGAACTCCTTGAATTTCAAGAAGATTAGGAAAATTAAATCCCCTATGAATGAATTGCTCACCAATAAGAAACTTGGGAGAAATAATAGCTCGTTCCTTCCAGTAGGTCAGAAATTCTTATTGGCCTTCTGCATCCGAGATCCATCCTTCTACAGAATTAGGACGGGGATGAGAGGGGGTTGCAGATCTTCTTCTAGTAGGGATCTTAGTGCGAGAAGATGAGGCCATTGAAAGATTAGATGAATATCAAGAAGATTTAGAAGGACAAGTGATGGAATAAGGAGACAAAGAGAGTATAATAAGGCAAGAAAGCTTGATTTCAAGAGATATAAGTGAGTAGAAGTGAAATAGAGGTCCCTATATATAGCCAAGCATGTCTAACGGTCATATGGAAGTGAATAGAGGCCAAAAGAGCCGTTGGCAACGGCTAGAACCCATACTTGCCAGGTTTAATCGATTAAAACTCAGAATAATCGATTAAACCAGTTCCAGTCGCATTTAATCAATTATTTTAAGCTGATATTCGATTATCAGACGGTTTTAATCGATTATTTAACGAAATAATCGATTAATCCAGAGAAGAATGCCCTGTTTTGGATGTTTTGAGTGTAAATAATCGATTATAATTCCAAGTAATCGATTATTCCAGAGAGGAATGCCCTGTTTTGAGTGTTTTAACACTTGATAACCTATGAACATCCTACAAAATGAATTATAGCATTACAATCATCCAAAAACAGTCAAATTAAGCAGAATTTAAGTTATTTCTAATATCCCTAAGTCTCTTCTAAGATCATAAAACCTATCCTTGGGTAGAGGCTTAGTAAAAATGTCTGTTAATTGATTCTTTGTATCAACGTACTCTATTTTACAGTTTCCTTTGCTGATATGATCTCTCAAAAAGTGATGTCTTATTTCTATATGTTTAGTCCTAGAGTGCATTACTGGATTCTTAGTAAGATTTATTGCACTCGTATTATCACACATCAACGAAATGCCATTTAAAAAGATACTATAATCTTCTAACTGTTGTTTCATCCACAGAATTTGAGCACAACAACTACCAGCTGCAATATATTCAGCTTCAGTGGTAGATAAAGCAAC
The DNA here is from genome assembly GCA_963425845.1 of Sphenostylis stenocarpa. NCBI lineage: Eukaryota > Viridiplantae > Streptophyta > Magnoliopsida > Fabales > Fabaceae > Sphenostylis > Sphenostylis stenocarpa. The sequence continues at coordinate 48,532,220 of OY731404.1, read as the reverse complement.
ACATGCCTGTTTCTTAGAATGCCAAGATATTAAGGATGAACCTAACAAATGACATGTCCCACTAGTACTTTTCCTATCAATTTTACATCCTCCATAATCAGCATCAGAATATCCTATTAAACTCATATAAGCATCAGACGGATACCATAAACCAAAACCAGTAGTTCCTTTTAAGTATTTTAAAATATGTTTCACTGCAATTAAATGAGATTCTTTAGGACAAGCCTGAAATCTAGCACACACACAGACAGAATGCATAATATCAGGTCTACTTGCAGTTAAGTATAACAATGATCCTATCATATCTCTATACATAGTTTGATTAACTTCCAAACCTGATTCATCCTTGTCTAGATAGCATGAAGTTCCCATGGGTGTGTTAGCTTCCTTTGAGGTGTCCATACCAAACTTTTTAAGGATCTCTTTGCAGTATTTGGTTTGAGAGATGAAAATGCCATCTTTAAGTTGCTTGATTTGTAGTCCAAGGAAGAATGTCAATTCTCCCATCATAGACATTTCAAACTCTCCCTGCATTATCTTAGCAAATTCTACACATAACGAATTATCAGTTGATCCAAAAATAATATCATCAACAAGTAGCACATCCTTGATCTCCAAAGTGTTTGTACCGCAGTTGCTTGATTGATTGCTTAAGGATGTGTGAAAACTTATATTCAATGTGTGTTTAAAAAGTTCAAGCCAAACTGTTTTTATAGAAGATTTTCAAAACTGCTGTTTAATTAATCTGTTAAAAGATTCTTTTAATCTGTTAAAAGTGCAGTTTTAATCTGTTAAAACTTCTTTTAATCCATTAATATGTTCTTGATTCTTTAACAGATTTGTTTTAACTGATACGACAACGTTTATATCAATTAAAACACTTTATAAAAAATCTTCTAAGTTGATTTAATCGATTGTTTTGCAATTCAATCAATTGAAATACTGCAAAACTTTCTTATAAAACTTTTCAAGTTATTTTAACTGATAAAAATAAGTTTTAATCGATTAAAACGCTGTGTAGAAAATTTCTAAGTTGTTTTAATCGATTGAAACGAGATTTAATCGATTAAAATAGTTCTGATCGGTCATAACTAAATTCTGATCGATCATAACTGATTCTGATCGGTCATAATTGGATTCTGATCGATCATCCTGACCCTTTAAGTGATTTTAATCGATTGAAACGTGTTTTAATCGATTGAAAAAATTCTGATCGCTCATAATTAAAATCTGATCGATCACATTTGATTCTGATCGGTCATATTTGTATTCTGATCGATCATAATGAGTTCTAAATGGTTTTAATTTAATCGATTAAAAACAAGTTGTATCGATTAAAATACTGTAAAAACACTTTTTTGAACATTTTAAGTGATTTTAATCGGTTCTTTCAAAACTATATCAGTTAAAAACATGTTTAAGAAAGCTTTTGTAAAAATACTTTGTTTTTAGTTGTTTAAAAACAATTTTAGAGGCATTTCGCAAAATCTTTAAGTGAAGAACCTTCATGCAGCAGAAAAGATAAAATGATTTTACCTAAGCATTCTGTTTAAAACATACTAAATGATCCATTTTCTTTGAATAAATACAAGATACAAATAGTTCATTTAACTATAGGAACCCAAATATATTTTCCTTTAGGAACACCAAAATGTTTGATTTTACATCTATTTGACGTGTGACCTTGTTTCATGCAATAAAAACATGCTTTAGATGTAGCATTTGAAAATGATGCATTTCTAATCATAGATGCTCTAGTTCCTTTTTCTACCCATACTCTTTTCTTTTTAATTTTAGGCTTTTTCAAAGGAACTTGATGATTTACACTATTTCGAGCAAACACCATTTCATGCTTCTTAAGATCATCTATTTCCTTTTCGGCTTTGTCTAGCAAATGGTTAAGAATATCTATGTCATATTCATGCTCTTTACAATTTTCACATGCTAGGTCCTTATCATTATCTAAACATACAATTTTCGTATTAGATAACTCCTTTTCTTCTAAACATGTAATTTTTGTTTTTAAGGACTCAATTTCCTTTTCGGATCTACTTAGATTCTTCTTTACAACTTTATATTCATTTTTCAAATTCTTAAAGGCACTAAATAATTCATTGTAAGCATTTTGCAGTTCATCATGATCATTATCATCACTAGAAGATGAGTCGGAATCACTAACCTCAAAATCAGAAGATATGTTGTCATTTGCCATTAAGCACATGTTTGCTTCTATTTCCAAATCACTTGACTCCGGAATTGAGTCACTATCATCGGTTCCTTCATAAGTTACTCTTAGTTTATCCCACATTTCTTGAGCACTCTTACAAACTGATATCCTGTAAAACTCATCAAGGGTTAAAGCAGATGAAATTATATTTCTAGCCCTAACGTCAAATTGGGCTTTCCTATTTTCTTCATCTGACCATCTAGAAAATTGTTTTGGTACTTCTACTCCATTTTCAAAAACTTTAGGAATAAAAGGACCGTTTAAAATAGCGTCCCAAACGCCTCTATCAACAGACTCTAAAAATATTTGCATACGTACCTTCCAGAAAGGATAATTTTGACCCGCAAAAAGTGGGGGTCTGTTGATAGACGCACCTTCGGCAAAAGTTTGATTTTGTCCGGCCATTTTCGAAAAATTTGAATGACTATCAAAGCAAGCTCTGATACCACTTGTTAGAATCGCGCAGCGGAATGATCGCGTGGTCGGACAAAAACCAAGAGGGGGGGTGAATTGGTTTCTTAATAAAAATTAGGTTTTCAAAATTTTCCCCAAATTTTACCGATAAAAAACTGTGTAAATGTAAATAGAGAAGAGAAGAGAATCTTACACAGGAGATTTATACTGGTTCGGATCAAAAGATCCTACGTCCAGTTGCTAATCACTCAAACAGAGGATTAACGCTGTCACTATAATCAAGTTGTTACAATACAAATTACAATGGAAAAGATAAAGTTAAAGATAACACCTCTCTTGAAACCCACAAGAGATGAAGAACAGCTTTCCCCAGAGACCGCACAGCACACAATCCACTAAGAACTCCACTTAGTGATTCTTATCGCTTCTAGCCCACACCAGGTTCAGAAAGCCCCCTTTCCTTGCAACAAACAGTTCTCTGGCACTCACAGCACTTAACTTTTGTATGGAAAAGGTTGTCCTTTTTTTCTGAGTGCCATAGAAGAGTTTAAGTAGAGAAATTAGGGTTTGGGAATTGGGATTTTCGGAATTAGGGTTCTTGGGAAAAGGGTTTTCGAAAATAGGTTTGATTTGAAGTTAAAAATCAAAATCTAACTGAAATAATCGATTAAAAGAAGTATTAATCGATTAAAATAGAGCCAAATATCAACAGGACCCAAACCTCTCTGTTTTAATCGATTAAAAGGTGGTTTAATCGATTAAACCGCGTAATAATCGATTAAAAGTTGGTTTAATCGATTAAACCAGTGAGTTGTTACAGAAAATGATTTTTCTCACTGTTTTAATCGATTATTTCCCTATTTAATCGATTAAAGCCGAGCCTGGATGATAAATATGAGCTTTTTGAAGCTTCTAAGGTGCAGACTATGTACCGGCTATCTTAAACTCTAATATTACAGACTCAATCTAATTGAAACAGAGTTATTACAATACAAAACAAGTCTTCAACACTCTAATTCTTTGAGTTCTTGAATCATCATCAAAATCAACAATCTTCATGTTCATCAAGTGCAACATCAAGTCCTTGAATGTTCAACAAGGAAGTGATAATTTGTTGAGAAGGTGTGTGACAAGTAAGGAAGCCAAGAATATTCTGTGGCATTACCATAATTCTCCTTATGGGGGTCATTTTAATGGAGTTAGAACTGCTGCAAAAGTTCTCCAATCTGGTTTTTTCTGGCCTTCCTTATTTAAAGATGCACACAAATTTGCACAACAATGTATTGATTGTCAGAAAACAAGGAGTATTTCAAAAAGAAATGAGATGCCTTTGAATATTATGTTGGAAGTTGAAATATTTGACTGTTGGGGAATTGATTTTGCAGGACCTTTTCCATCATCATTCTCTAAAGAGTACATCTTGGTAGTAGTAGATTATGTGTCAAAGTGGGTGGAAGCAGTATCTACTGTAAAAGCGGATGCCAAAACTGTGATAAACTTTTTAAAGAAAAATATATTATGTAGATTTGGCACTCCTAGAGTTTTAATCAGTGATGGAGGATCACACTTCTGCAATACTCAACTGCAGAAATGTTTAGAGCATTATGGGGTCAGACATAAAGTTGCATCACCTTATCATCCACAAACTAATGGCCAAGCAAAAGTTTCAAACAGAGAAATAAAAAAGATATTAGAAAAGATTGTTTCATCTTCAAGAAAGAATTGGTCAATGAAGTTAGATGATGCACTTTGGGCTTACAGGACTGCATATAAAGTTCCTACTGGGTTATCCCCTTTTCAAATTGTCTGTGGTAAGTCATGTCATCTTCTAGTGGAAATGGAGCATAAAGCATATTGGGCTTTAAAAGTTTTAAATTTTGACCCAAAAGTTTCAGCAGAGCAAAGAAAAATTCAAATGCATGAATTAGAAGAAATGAGACTTAATGCATATGAATCATCCAAGTTATACAAAGAGAAATTTAAGGCATATCATGATAAGAAGATTCTGAAAAGAGAATTTCATCCAGGCCAATCAGTTTTACTGTTTAATTCAAGACTAAGAATTTTTCCTAGGAAACTAAAATCTAAATGGTCAGGTCCATTTGTAGTAAGATCCGTTAGGCCTTATGGTGCTGTAGAATTAGAGGATCCAGCAACAGGAAGAATTTGGACAGTTAATGGGCAAAGAATTAAATCATATTTGGGAGATGCAGTGGAGGAGCTTCATTTCATTATCTACTTAGATGATCCTTAGAACAAAAAGGCGTCGAGCTGAAGACGTTAAACAAGCGCTCCTGGGAGGCAACCCAGAGTTTTATCTTTAATTTCTTTTTTTCTTTTAAGTTGTTAATCATTGGATTGCATTTGAATTTCATGTTTCAAGTCCAATTTCGCAGAACATTCGCTCAAGCAACGCAATTTTTACTCAAGCGAATGTTAGTTGTTTCTCTCTATTTTTCTTCGCTCAAACGAAAAAAAATTTTGTGGAGAACATTTGCTCAAGCGAAAAAATTTGCTCAAGCGAATGTTAGATAGTTCTCTCTATTTTTGTTCTCTCAAACAAAAAAAAAATTTTACGCACATTCGCTCAAGCGACGTTAGTTTCGCTCAAGAAATGTTAGTTTCGCTCAAGCAAATGTTAGTTGTTTCTCTCTGTTTTTGGTCGCTCGAGCGAAAAATAGTTACACTGATTTTCGCTTGAGCGAAAGTGCCCAGATCTAGTTTTTTAAAACACGTGGAGGGGGTCAGTTTTCATTTCACACAACTATTTTTGAGAACTCACTTCTACCCAAGAAACTTTCTCTCTAATCCAAGCATCTTTTACACAAATTTCACCCTTCTTGCACCATTATCCAGTTCTTGTAGTGTTTGTGTTTCAATTTCATTGATCAGAAGTCCAAATTTTTCACCCTCTTCAGTGTTTATCAGCTTTTCACTATGCTTCTACAAATTTCTGCGATTAAGGTAAGATTTAAGATGTTTTTGTGGTTTCATTGTTGAAGTATCATGAGACTGGTGTTTGTGGTTGAATTGACTGCATAAATTTCTTATATAAGGGTTAGAAATTTTGCTACATGCCAGGTGTTCGATAAAATGCTTTAAAGAGATTTGGTTCTATTTTAGGTGATAGTAAGTAGGTAATTGATGATGATTTTCTTAATTATGAAAGGAAGAAAGGATGAATGTTAGAAATTAGGGCCATAGAAATTAGAAAATAAGGTGCATGCCAACTGTTTGGTGAAATATTCAAGTTTGAATTATAATGTGTTGTGTAACTGAATATATCAATAGTCTCACATTTAGACCTAAGTAACATTATGATATCAAAATATTAGACTAACTATGAGTATGTTGCAGATGGGTCCAAGAAAAGAATCTCAGGGTGCCTCATCATCCAAGGCTGCGGGTAAAAGGCCACGAATTGAGCCTACAGGTATTCAGATTGATAGAAGGACATTCAGGGATGTTGAGAGGCAAGCAAGGTTTGACAGAATTAGGAATTGGACCTTCATTCCAGAGCAGAGAGTAGAATTGAATGAAGGAGAGTACCCAAAATTCAATAATGAGATAACCCGCAGGAATTGGAGGCAGTTGGCGCTCCCGATGCCCAAATATGATCCAGAAATTGTGAGGGAGTTTTATGCCAATGCTTGCTTAGTAGAAGGTGAGCCATTCAGGGCGCGCTCCAAGGTGAGAGGTAGATGGGTTCCGTACAATAGGAACGCCATTAATGATCTGCTAGGGAATCCACTATTTATGGAGGAAGGCCATATCTGTTATTTTCAGGTCATCAGGAATAGTAGGCGTCTTATTGAGATGCATTTTAGGGATGATGACACTGCAAGATCCCTATGCCTGCCTGGGAGGACTTATGAAGCAAACCATGCTGGGAAGGCCTTAAGGATTTTAAGGGCCAACATGACCACAATCACTCAAATCTGGACCTCTTTTCTGTTGGCCAATATTGTTCCCATAAAGCATAGCTCAGACCTGAACATGCCTAGATGCCATATCATCCGGTGTATTTTGGATGGCACTGAGATTGATATCACCGCCATTATTTCTGAAGAAATTTATCAATTTGTGGTGTTGGAAAGTGGGTGACGAGCAGAGCAAGCAAAGACTCTTGGATTCCCTGCCCTGATAACAACCCTCTGTGCAGCTCATGGTGTGGAAGTCAACCCAACAGTGAACATCCTCCCACCAATTAACGGAAGATTTATCGAGTGGCACTGTGTGAACCCTGCAGAAGGGGCGCCACAGCCATTGGCACAACAACCGCCCCAGCCAAGAGGAGCCCAACAGCCACCCCCACCACCCCAGCAGCCAGACTTTCAAAGAATGATGCAATACATGGAGCATCTGACTTTGCAGCAATCAGCGACCCATAGGGGTCAATGTAGTATTAATGAAAACTTTTATAACTTATCTTTGCAAATTTCTCCAGGTATGTAGTGGACGTCGCCTCAGGAGTTTGACGCTTTGGTTCAATGGCCTGGGGACAGTCCATATTTTCCAGGAGGGGGTGAAGGTGCAAGTGGTGCACAGGGAACACAACAGGGAGCACAAGAGGAAGAAGAATCAGGAGAAGAAGAATCGGGAGAAGAAGAATCGGGAGAAGAAGAATCAGGAGAAGAGGAATCGGGAGAGGAAGGGTCTGAGGAAGGAAGTGAAGAAGAAGATTGAGAGGGAGGAAACCTTATTTTTAAGCTTTTATTTATTTTTATTTATTTTTTATTTTTATTTTGGTGTGTTTAATTGAAGTGAGTAATTGAGGTTTTAAGTGTGTATTTGAATTAATTTGAAGTTGTTTTGTTTGAATATCTTGAATTCATAAGTAATGTGATGAATGATAAAATTTGTGTGATTAGATTGTTGTCCCATATAAATTGTTTAGAGCCATATATGAGATTATTGTTTATTGTCTAATTCAAATCTGGAACTAAAGAAAACCATTTTGATTGTTCCAATAACAAGTGATTTTGGGTTGTTAAGTATGATAGTGAAAAGGAATTGATAAGGAGAATTAGGAATTAACTGAATTGGAGAAGCTAGCCAAAACCAGGTGAGTAGAGTACCAAAAACAGATAAATTGAGTGTCAACACTTTGTGATTGATAATTGATATTGGTTGATTCTTTGATGTGATTACATGTTGGCAAGACTTGAAAATGATAAAGGCATTTTTCTTTGTAATAGATATAACCCAGAGCCAAATAGTCAACCCTACATTAATTATAGGGCATCCATTTGAACCCCTTCTGAGCCAAAAATAATATTGTTTCTTAAACAGAACCCTTAAGCCTAAACACTATTTATCTACCTTCTTATATTTGAGAAAGGAAATGAGTATGAATGTCACTATTTTTCTTATTGTTGGGTATTGTTATTGTTGTCCTACAGGTATTATTGGGGTGTTATTGTTAAAAAAAAAGTGTAAAAAAAAAGGAAAAGAAAAGCTTAAAAATTGGCAAAGCCAAAAAGAATACATGCAAAAGCATGAGAAAAAATATAGAAAAGTAGTTCAAGGGGGGGAATAATAACTTGTGAGATCATTAACTCACTATCATTATGTTAGGGACAAAAGCATGAATTTTGAAACCTGACTTGAGGAATTGTTAATCAAGAATCATTCATATGAGTTGAAATTCTCAAATATTTTTGTATATCCTAGAAAAAACAAATAATTCTTTCTTAGCCTAGCCCCATTACAAGCCTCAAAAGACCTTTTGATTTAAGTCTTGCTTTACAAATGTTGATTGCTTAACAAATGTTGATTGCTTAACAAATGTTGATTGCCTAAAGATGATTATCAATATTGGATTGTTTAAATGAAGTGATTGAATGAGATAAACACTTACTTGTGAGAATTAGAGATGAGCATATATAACTCTATTTGAGAGATCATGCTTCTGTGAGGATAGTTGAAGACTAATTATTCTTGGTTGGTTTCTATAACTTGAATGCTTATGTGTTCTATTTTCATTTGGAGTTGAGAGCATCACCTCTAAAAATTTTTATGTTGTGGTTCTGGAAGAGAAAGTGATAATAGGCGATGGTTTTGTTTTCGAAAAACTACTTTGCTTGGGACAAGCAAGATTCTAGGTTGGGGGAGTTGTTAAGTGGTAAAAAGTTGATATAATTATACCTTGAATTGTTATGAAACCACTTAACTGATGCTAATTCTAATCTATTTTTCTCCCAATATAGGATGAATTCAAGAATACCTTGATACAAGAGTAAGGAGCATGATTGACAGCAGAATTGGAGTAAAACTAGAAGACGGAAGAAGATTTTTAGCATGGAAGTCACTCAAGCGGGATGGATTCTCGCTTGAGCGAATGTTAGTTATTCTTCTCTGGAATTCACTCGCTCAAGCGAGCCAAGATTTTCTCAAGCGAATATCAGTTATTTTTCTTTGGAAGTCAGTCACTCAAGCGCAGGAAAATTCGTTTGATCGAATGTTAGTTATTCTTCTCTGGAATTCACTCGCTCAAGCGAGCCAAGATTCGCTCAAGCGAATATCAGTGATTATTCTCTGGAAGTCAGTAGCTCAAGCGCAGGAAAATTTGCTCAAGCCAATGCTAGTTATTCTTCTCTAGAGTTCATTTGCTCAAGCGAGCGTTTTGTCGCTTGAGCGAAAATAGGCTACTTTCGCTTGAGAGAAAGTTCTCACCCGAGTGAAAGACGCGAAGCCCAAAAGCCCAAATTTTTCCAATAAAAAGAGAAGATGTGTTTTGAGAAAGGCAAGCGGTTTTGGAGGAGAAGAGGCGCGACTACTGCTAGGGTTTCATCCAATCTTCATCAATTCTTCACTTCTTTCACAATTTGAGCATTGTAATGGCCAACATGAGCGGCTAACTTCATTCTCTTAGGATTCGGTGCACTTCCTTTGAACTCTTTTGTATCATGGTGATATTTTGAGATATTAATCTATGTTTTGATGTTGTTATTCTTATCCTTTATGCTTTGGAATGATTTATTCTTGATTGTTTGAGGTTGTTGAACATTCAAGGACTTGATGTTAGACTTGATGGACATGAAGCTTGTTGATTTTGATGATGATTCAAGAACTCAAGAACGTAGAGAGTTGAAGACTTGTTTTATAGTGTAATAACTCTGTTTTGATTAGATTGAGTCTGTAATATTAGAGTTTGAGATAGCCGGTACATAGTCTGCACCTTAGAAGCTTCAAAAAGCTCAATTTTATCAAAGTGTCTCGGCTTTAATCGATTAAATGGTGAAATAATTGATTAAAATAGTGAGAAAAACGAATTTTTGTATCTGCTCACTGGTTTAATTGATTAACACACATGTTAATTGATTAACAGGCCTGTTAATCGATTAACAGATCTTTTAATCGATTAAAACAGAGAGTTTTGGGGTTCTGTTGATTTTGGCTCTGTAATAATCGATTAACACTTCATTTTATCGATTATTTCAGTCAGATTTTGATTTTCAACTTCAAATCAACCCTATTTTCGAAAACCCTAATTCCAAGACTCCTAGTTTCGAAAATCCCAATTCCCAAACCCTAATTTCTCTACTTAAGCTTCTCTATGGCACTCAGAAAATAAGAACAACCTTTTTCATACAAAAGTTAAGTGCTTTGAGTGCCAAAGAACTGTTTGTTGCAAGAAAAAGGGGCTTTTGGAACCTGGTGTGGGCTAGAAGCGATAAGAATCACTAAGTGGAGTTCTTAGTGGATTGTGTGTTGTGCCGTCTCTAGGGAAAGTTGTTCTTCATCTCTTGTGGATTTCAAGAGAGGTGTTTTCTTTACTTTATCTTTTCTATTGTAATCTGTTTGTAACAATTGTGATTATAGTGACAGCGTTAATCCTCTGTTTGAGTGATTAGCAACTGGACGTAGGGTCTTTTGATCCGAACCAATATAAATCTCCTGTGTAAGATTCTATCTCTACTCTATTTACATTTACACAGTTTTTAATCAGTAAAATTTGGGGAAAATTTTGAAAACCTAATTTTTGTTAAGAAACCAATTCACCCCCCCCTCTTGGTTTTTGTCCGACCACGCGAACATTTCGCTGCGCGATTCTAACAAGTGGTATCAGAGCTTGCTTTGATAGTCATTCAAACTTTTCAAAAATGGCCGGACAAAATCAAACTTTTGCCGAAGGTGCGTCTATCAACAGACCCCCACTTTTTGCGGGTCAAAATTATCCTTTCTGGAAAGTAAGAATGCAAATCTTTTTAGAGTCTATTGATAGAGGCGTTTGGGACGCTATTTTAAACGGTCCATATATTCCTAAAGTTACTGAGAACGGTGTTGACGTTCCCAAACCTTTTTCTAGATGGACAACAGAGGAAAACAGAAAAGCACAATTTGACATTAGGGCTAGAAATGTAATTTCATCTGCTTTAACCCTTGACGAGTTTTACAGGATTTTTGTTTGTAAAAGTGCTCAAGAGATGTGGGAAATGCTAAGAGTGACCCACGAATGTACCAACGATGTTAAGAGAGCACGGAAAAATTCCTTAATCCAAGAATACGAGATGTTCCAGATGCAACAAGGCGAAACGATATTTGACGTTCAAAAGCGTTTCACTCATATTGTGAACCATCTCACCGGATTAGGTAAGATCTTTGACGTTGATGAATTGAATGTTAAAATTTTAAAATCTTTAGATAGGAAATGGCAACCTAAGGTGACGGCCATCTCGGAGTCACAAAACCTTTCCACAATGTCTATGGCGGCGCTATTTGGAAAGCTAAGAGAGCATGAGCTAGAGCTTGGAAGGCTAAATGAAGAAGAGGGACAATATCAAAAGAAGAACTTAGCCTTCAAAACCGAAATTTCCAAAGGTAAAAATAAAAAGGAAGATGAAGACTCGGAGAACGAAGAAGAAGAATTGAGTCTTATGATAAAGAAGTTCACCAAATTCATGAAAGCTAAAGGAAGGCATCCATTCAAAGGTAAGAGAAGGTACTTCCGTAAATATAAAATGTTATGGTTGTGGTGAAGCAGGACATGTAAAGACCGAATGTCCAAATAAGAAGAACGAAGAAAACAAAGGCAAAAAGTTCTTCAAGAAGAAAGCTTATATTGCTTGGGACAACAGTGATTCAAGTTCGGAATCAAGTGACTCGGAAGTAGAAGCAAATATTTGCTTAATGGCAAATGACAACATATCTTCCGATTTTAAGGTAAGTGATTCCGACTCATCTTCTAGTGATGATGATAATAACTATGATGAACTGCAAAATGCATATAATGAATTATTTAGTGCCTTTAAGAATTTGAAAGATGAATATTAAGTTGTGAAGAAGAGTTTAAGTAGATCCGAAAAGGAAATTGACTCATTAAAAACGAAAATCACATGTTTAGAAGAAAAGGAATCCTTAGAAACGAAAATTGTATGTTTAGATGAGGATGATGATAAGAACTTAGCATGTGAAACTTGTAAAGAGTATGAATATGATATAGATATTCTTAATCATTTACTTGATAAAGCTGAAAAGGAAATAAGTGATTTTAAGAAGGATAAAACTGTTTTTGCTCAAAATAGTGTAAATCACCAAGTTCCTTTGAAAAAGCCTAAAAAGAAAAATAAAAGAGTATGGGTAGAAAAAGGAACTAGAGCATCTATTGTTAGAAATGCATCTTATCCTAAAGCTACATCTAATGCATGCTTTTACTGTATGAAAAAAGGTCACACTTCAAATAAATGTAAAATTAAACATTTTGGTGTTCCTAAAGGTAAATACATTTGGGTTCCTATTGTTAAATAATTTATTTGTCTCTAACCCCAAAGACCCAAAAGTTATGGGGACCTAAGTTTACTATGTTCTTGTTTTGTAGGAAACTTCTAAATCTAAGAAGTTTATGCGGAGCAACCCCCTGGATTTGAAGATTTTAGTTATCCTAATCATATTTTTAAATTAAAGAAAGAATTATATGGGTTGAAACAAGCTCCTAGATCTTGGTATGAAAGGCTAAGTAGTTTCCTAACTTCAAATGATTTTTCTAGAGGAAAAATTGATTCTACTCTGTTTATAAAGAAAGTTAAAGAACATATCTTATTGGTCCAAGTATATGTTGATGATATTATTTTTGGATCAACTGATAATTCGTTGTGTGTAGAATTTGCTAAGATAATGTAGGGAGAATTTGAAATGTCTATGATGGGAGAATTGACATTCTTCCTTGGACTACAAATCAAGCAACTTAAAGATGGCATTTTCATCTCTCAAACTAAATACTGCAAAGAGATTCTTAAAAAGTTTGGAATGGACACCTCAAAGGAAGCTAACACACCCATGGGAACTTCATGCTATCTAGACAAGGATGAATTAGGTTTGGAAGTTAATCAATCTATGTATAGAGATATGATAGGTTCACTGTTATACTTAACTGCTAGTAGACCTGATATTATGCATTCTGTCTGTGTGTGTGCTAGATTTCAAGCTTGTCCAAAAGAATCTCACCTAATTGTAGTAAAACATATTTTAAAATATTTAAAAGGAACTACTGGTTTTGGCTTATGGTATCCATCTAATGCATGTATTAGTTTAATAGGATATTCTGATGTTGATTATGGTGGATGCAAAATTGATAGGAAAAGTACTAGTGGGACATGTCATTTGTTAGGTTCATCCTTAGTATCTTGGCATTCTAAGAAATAGGCATGTGTTGCTTTATCTACCACTGAAGCTGAATATATTGCAGCTGGTAATTGTTGTGCTCAAATTCTATGGATGAAACAACAGTTAGAAGATTATAGTATATTTTTAACTGACATACCTTTGATGTGTGATAATACGAGTGCAATCAATCTTACTAAGAATCCAGTAATGCACTCTAGGACAAAGCACATAGAAATTAGACATCACTTTTTGAGAGATCATATCAGCAAAGGAAACTGTAAAATAGAGTATGTTGATACAAAACATCAATTAGCAGATATATTTACTAAGCCTCTACCCAAGGATAGATTCTATGATCTTAGAAGAGACTTAGGGATATTAGAAATAGCTTAAATTCTGCTTAATTAGATAGTTTTTGGATGATTGTGATGTTATAATTCATTATGTAGGATGTTCATAGATTATCATATGTATAAACCTCAAAAATTTGATGAACTCTCTGGAATAATCGATTAATTGGAGTTATAATCGATTATTTGCATCCAAAACACCCAAAACATGAAATTTCTCTCTGGATTAATCGATTAATTCGTCCATTAATCGATTAAAACCAGTATTAATCGATTAACAGCTCAACTTAATCGATTAAATGGGTCTGGAAGTGGTTTAATCGATTAATTTGAGTTTTAATCGATTAAACCTGGCAAGTTTGGATTCCTAGTCGTTGACAACGGCTATCTTGACCCTTATTCACTTTCATATGACCATTAGACATGCTTGGTTATAAATAGGGACCTCCATTTCACTTCTACTCACTTCTATCTCTTGAAATCAAGCTTTCTTGCCTCATTCTATCAATCTTGCATTCTTCTCACTTAACTTGTCCTCTTAAATCTTCTTGTTACTCTCCCTATCCTTCAATGGCCTCATCTTCTTGTGCAAAAATCCCCACTAGAAGAAGATCTGCACCCTCATCTCATCCCCGTCCTAATTCTGTAGAAGGATGGATCTCTGATGCAAATGGTCGACAAAAATTTTTGTCCTATTGGAAGGAACGTGGTATTATTTCTCCTAAGTTCCTTATTGGTGAGCAGTTCATCAATAGGGGATTCAACTTTCCCAATCTCCTTGAAATTCAAGGAGTTCTCCCTTTCATCCAAATGCAAGGTACGTATTATCCTGACTTAGTTAGGGTATTTTACTCTAGGTTCAAATTTAGAGATCAAATTGCTACCTCTCGAGTAAAGGGGGTCACAATTATTCTTGATGATGATATTTGGGAAAACGTTGCCCACTTTCCTATTAGAGAAGATGCTATTAACGTGTATGGTGAGTTAGATGATTTTGACAGGATCTTAGCTTATCGTTCTTTTCTGCGAAACCCCTCCATGGAGATTGGGCGTCTCCTTCTAGCTGGACCTTTGAAGAAGGAGGAACGCATGATTTTTACATTTACTTGTCTGGATTCTATGTCCCCGGGCTACGAATCATGCTCAATGTTCTTCAATTGATCTTCGTATTATTCATGCCATAATGAATAATGAGTCTTTAGATTGGGGCGTTCTTGTCACCATGACTATGTTAAAAGCCAAACGCCATCTCACCTTCAAAATTCCATATGCTCTTCTTGTCTCTCGCATCCTTGAATACAAAGGAGTAAATGTCGAAGGTGAACAAACAGTGCGAACAAATAACTTGAATCGTATGCTAGAAAGCACATTGATCCAACTTCAAATGGTGCGTGTCAACGATATTTATGTTCACAAGGATGACGTTCCAAACCAAGGTGACGATAATGAAGATTCTGATGAAGATATGCCTCCTGCTGCTGAGCTTCCCTTTGATCAAATCCAAAGTGTTGGAACTTCCTCTACTCATCATGAAACTCGACAATCTATGGAATACATGTTATCTGATATGAATCAGAGGATGCAGGCATTCTTCACTCTTTCTAGAGTATGGCATGAGGAAATAATTTGTCGTATATCTGATGTAGATGATAAAGTGTGCCATTTAGAAAATAGATTTGATGCACACTTTCATAGTGATGATAGTGAAGAATTTTAAATTTGATTGTTATTTTCTTCTTATATTGTAATGAATGATTATTTCTAAAATAAAATGTGGTGTTCTTTTCTTGCTTTGATTGAGGGGGAGTTATCTCCAAGTTATGCATATTTTGAGGGGGAGCCCTTATGATCGTTATTGAAGCATGCTTTCATTTTTTGATTATAATCAAAATAGGGGGAGAAATATTTAAAGCCTAATATTTTTGTTTTTAAATATTATATGGTATGTTTAATGTGTTTGTTAGTATGACAGATAAAACAGGTTATTACAAGGCTTTAAAAGAAAATTTTGATCATCATCAAAAAGGGGGAGATTATTGAACATTCAAGGACTTGATGTTAGACTTGATGGACATGAAGCTTGTTGATTTTGATGATGATTCAAGAACTCAAGAACGTATAGAGTTGAAGACTTGTTTTATAGTGTAATAACTTTGTTTTGATTAGATTGAGTCTGTAATATTAGAGTTTGAGATAGCCGGTACATAGTTTGCACCTTAGAAGCTTCAAAAAACTCAATTTTATCAAAGTGTCTCGGCTTTAATCGATTAAATGGTGAAATAATCGATTAAAACAGTGAGAAAAACCATTTTCTGTATCTACTCACTGGTTTAATCAATTAACACACCTGTTAATCGATTAACTGGCCTGTTAATCGATTAACAGATCTTTTAATCGATTAAAACAGAGAGTTTTGGGGTTCTGTTGATTTTGGCTCTGTAATAATCGATTAACACTTCATTTTATCGATTATTTCAGTCAGATTTTGATTTTCAACTTCAAATCAACCCTATTTTCGAAAACCCTAATTCCTAGACTCCTAGTTTCGAAAATCCCAATTCCCAAACCCTAATTTCTCTACTTAAGCTTCTCTATGGCACTCAGAAAATAAGAACAACCTTTTTCATACAAAAGTTAAGTGTTGTGAGTGCTAAAGAACTGTTTGTTGCAAGAAAAAGGGGCTTTTGGAACCTAGTGTGGGCTAGAAGCGATAAGAATCACTAAGTGGAGTTCTTAGTGGATTGTGTGTTATGCCGTCTCTAGGGAAAGTTGTTTTTCATCTCTTGTGGATTTCAAGAGAGGTGTTTTCTTTACTTTATCTTTTCTATTGTAATTTGTTTGTAACAACTGTGATTATAGTGACAGCGTTAATCCTCTGTTTGAGTGATTAGCAACTGGACGTAGGGTCTTTTGATCCGAACCAGTATAAATCTCCTGTGTAAGATTCTATCTCTACTCTATTTACATTTACACAGTTTTTAATCGGTAAAATTTGGCGAAAATTTTGAAAACCTAATTTTTGTTAAGAAACCAATTCACCCCCCCTCTTGGTTTTTGTCCGACCATGCGAACATTCCGCTGCGTGATTCTAACAGAGGTATGATTGGAAAATATATCTTGAACCCTAGATCACGGTAAGAATATTTGTTACGTTAATTGCCAAGAATGGAGTGAATGTATCAATTGCTTAACACCCTAAACCTAATGTTGGAAAATCTCTTAATTGTGTGAGGAATCAACATTTATTAGGTTTTCTTATGATTTTCATGTGTGAGGAATCAACATGGATGAATTGAGTAGGTGGCATCAAGATTGTTAGGTTAATTGACATAGCCATTACAAAAGAGGGATAAGGAAAGAAACAAATCCTAAGTACCTTTAATTGATATTTTCTCTACAATTTATAGTTCTTTGTCATTTAATTTCAATTCAACTCTTATTTGAAAAAACTAATCTGTTTTAATCCACTTAGTAAGCACATAATTGGGAATTTCCATTGAAACTGTTCCTCGTGGGATCGACTTTTATTTAATTGAAATACTATACTGCGATTGATAATTTTGGTACGCTTGCCAAAAATTCAACAGATCATCATAAAAAAAGGGGGAGATTGTTAAACATACAAGGATATAAAGCTTGAAGATTTTGATGATGATTCAAGAACAAAGGACTTAGAGATTTGAAGACTTGTAATCTTATGTAATAACTCTGTTTTTATGTTTTTGTGTCTGTAAAATTAGAGTCCAAGATAGCCAGCACATAGTCCATCCTCTAAAACCTCTAAAAGCTCATTTGTATCAAAGATACATTGTGATAATCGATTATCACTCAGGATAATCGATTATTACAAAAATAAAATTGTTTTTAGGAATAGCTCACTGTGATAATCGATTATCACTTAGGATAATCGATTATCACAGGCAAATAATCGATTATTTGGCCAGATAATCGATTATCCTGGTCCTGTTTTACTCCTCTGAGAAAATGGCTCTGGAATAATCGATTATCACTCAAGATAATCGATTATTTACGTCTATTATGAGTTTTGAAATTCAAATTTGGACCAATTTATGAAAACCCTATTCCCAATTCTTCTGTTTTCGAAAATCACCATTTCCCAGGCCCTATTCTCTCTACTTAAGGTTCTCTAAGGCTCTCTGCAAAATAACAAACATTTTTCATACAAAAGTTAAGAGTTATGACTGCGAGAACTTTCTGTAGGGAAGAAAAAAGGGCTTTTGAAAACCTAGTGTGGGATAGAAGCGATAAGAATCACTGAGTGGGTTTCTTGGTGGATTGTGTGTTGTGCCGTCTCTAGGAAAATATATTGTTCATCCTTTGTGGATTCAAAGGAGGTGATCATCTCTTGTGTGACTCAAGAGAGGTGTTTTCTATTCCTTATCTTTTCAATTTGTAATCTGTTTGTAAACTGTGATTATAGTGACAATGTTAATCCTCTTTTTGAGTGATTAGCAACTAGACGTAGGGTCTTTTGATCCGAACCAGTATAAATCAACTGTGTAATCTTCTTTCCCTTATCTATTTACTTTACAAAGCAATTTAATCGGTGAAATTTGGAAAAAAATTTAAAACCCTAATTTTTGTTTAAGAAACCAATTCACCCTCCCCCCCTCTTGGTTTTTATCCGTAAATGCAAACATTACACTGTGCGATTCTAACACCTTTATGTGTGCACCACTCATGACATGAGAACTTTCCAGAACTTGATTAATTTCTCTATGACACCAGACAAGCATATACACCAGTAGATATGATTTAGGCCTTCTTTGTCTTAGTTACTTAGCCAAATAGCCTACCCTTACCTTAAATTATCCTTTGACCCCACCTTTGAGCCTTAGCCTTTTCTTGGATTTAAACCCGAGAATTAAAGTCTTTCCAACCCAAAAACTACCCACAATTAGACTTAAAGGGAAGTAAGGAGCGTAGAATCATCACAAAAATCCATGTTTTTTTTTTCTAAGGTTTAAAGAGTACTTGGCCATGATAATACTTTGTGAGTTATGATCTTGATCTTTTTTATTCTCTCACTTTTGGTTGATGAAGTTTTCCTTGACTACTGTAGTTTTCAAGATGTTACTAATGTTTGCAACATTATACATCTTTGCATTGCATGCATTCTTTTCTTTTCTTTCTTCTTTTCTTTCTTTTATCTTTTTCTTGGAAGTGCAAAAGAGCAAAAGTGTGAAGTAGTTGATGTATGTCATTTGACTCTTTATTTCTTGATCTAAGAGGATTTTTAAGCTAATTATTTTATTCATAAACCATGCATTTAACATGTTTTCATTAAAAACATAGCATAATTCAATTTTTCTTAATTTGTTGCATTTTACATAGTTTTAGCATAATAAATAATATACATGCATACATCCACATTGCATATTTCTTTTTTCTTCTTTTGTAGGAGAGGTAATTTGAGATGGACCAAATTGATGGGAAGAAATGTCCAAATTGTTGCTGTCAAGTTTCACTATTCTTGAAAACCCAAGTTTGTTTATGCAGCCCACTTGCAGAACTTTACAAATGAAAATTTTGAATCAAACAAATTAACTGGTGCGAGAATCCAATTTAGATGAATTAAAAGCCAGCAAGAATCAAGAACTAAATGCAAATCAATGCAGGATCACTCAAAATAGGAAAGAAGTATATTATTTTCTCCAAATCAGTTTCAAAAATTTCTCTTCACAACAATCTAATTTTGTAATTAATTATTTGAGAAATATTTGATTTTATTATAATTAATTTTAGGCTTAATTTCTCCCTGTTCAAATCCCTATAAATAGAGGTCTTACGAAACACATAATAACAATCTCCTAGTCTGGGGTAAAAACTATTGTTTTGTCTCGTCCCCATTTTCTTTTTCTATTCTCGGTTTTTAGTTTAGTTTTTAGTTAGGCGAGTCATCTATTGCTACGACACTTCTAGTTTGTTCTCTATTATTTAATTTGTAATTTCTATTGAATTTTTCAGTTTATATTGTTATATTTACTTTATTTATTCAGTACTCATTTTAATTTCTGTTATTTAGTTGTTTAGAATTTTTATTCCAATATTGCTTAATTTTTCATTTTCAATTCATTTCTTTTCCAATTCCAATTTTTAATTTAGTTTTAGAGTTATGGTTTCTAAGAATTTTAAATTTGATTACTACACTATTTTATATTAAAATAATTCTTAATTTTTGCACTTTTAATTAAAGACACTTTATTTTAATTTTATAAATTCAAGTTATTTAAATTTTTACATAAATTTAATTTCAATATCTGCACTATTTTATTTTAAAACAATTCTTAATTCTTGTAATTTTAATTAAAAACACTTTATTTTAATTTTATAAATTTCAGTTATTTAAATTTTGCTTTCATTTAATTTAATTGTCATTAATATTCTATAGTAATTTGATTTTAATTTTTATTATTGTGCATCAATTTTTTTCACTCTTTTATTCATACTTTGTTTACTCGTTTTAGAGAGAATGATATGTGGTAATGAATATGTTCTTATAATTATGTCATTGTGATATTCGATACGGATTAGTTATATTACATTTATTTGCAATTTGTTTATTATTTTTTATCAATATGTTGTATGACTAAAATATTATTGTTATCATTTTTCAAGAAATCGATTCATATCTAGTTTAAAGATCGACTAATCGATTTCATCTTCCTCTTCAATTTAACAAACTTCTTGTTGATCATCTTCGGTAACAATAATTACTAACTTCATAAGTTTTTTTCTTGCGAATGATTTTGCAACGCAATAATTAATGACAACATAATCGATATAATATATATATATATATATATATATATATATATATATATATATATATATATATATATATATATATATATATATATATATATTCATCGTCACAATTGTTTTTTTTTCTCATATCACATCGGATTGTCTATGTGATGACATTTTTTATATCTCATACTTTTGTTAAAAAAAATACATTTTTTGTAATGCCGATATGCAACGTACATGCTTCTAAATGGGGGACTTATACATCGATCTGAATAAAATATAATAACTCAACAAAATTATATTGAGATTAATATTATACCCCGGATTGTTATTTTGGTTACCGAGTTATTATTTTGATCTTTATTTATAAAAGGTATTTAATTTTTAGTCTTGAGACATTTCTTTTTTGAATATTTTACTGATTAAAATATCAAAAAACTTTTGCACGTTTGGTTTCCTGTTTTCAAGAGCAGGGAAAGCTTTTTAAACTAAAGACAATTAATAATAATAATAATAATAATAATAATAATAATAATAATAATAATAATAATAATAATTACATTTAAAATCCACTAGAAGAAAAATTATAAAGACTTAGATCAATGATTTTCAGGTAATAACAAGTATTTTTTTTAGTGGATCCACCCTATGAAATTAAAAATAATAATAATGATATTTTGTTTCACATCTATTCTTCAAATCTATATATTTTTATTTTTCTCCTTTTTTTTATTATTTGTAAGATATTCATAACAGTTTCCATTATAAAAGTCTTGCCACCACATAAAACCTAAAATAAAAAATAGAACTATTAACAAATTATATATGTTCCTTTTGACGCCAATATTAGTGACGAAAACAATTTTTATCAATAAATTTTGAATTAATTCTTTAAATTTTCTATGTGCTTTTGTTATATTTATAATTTTTGGTTTAATTTTTGTAGTTGTGAAAGGTAAGACATTTTACATTAGTGTTATTTTATTAATATAATATATTTATATAACATTTAATAATACCAAATGTCTCTTCATTATATATATTGTCTTTTTTTCCAAATTTTTATTTGTTATATATTTTTTATATCTTTTTTGTACTAATTAATACAATTTCCCGTTATACTTATCCATCCTAGTTCAGTCATTAAATTAAGATAAGAAGATTGACTTTCAATTACAAAATACAAAGACCCTTACAATAATTTACATATAAAGGTATTAAAAAAAAAAGTAAATGCGATATATAAATTGGTGAACATAACTGATGATACTGGATAATTCTCACATCTCCCTCTCACTTTCTTTCTCTCTCTCTCTCTCTCTCTCTCTATATATATATATATATATATATATATATATATATATATATATATATATATATATATATTTCAATTATAAAAAAGACTCTTTAAAATAATTTACATATAAAGGTCTAAAAAAAATGAGATATATAAATAGGTGAACTGATGATGATGGATAATTCTTACATATCTCTCTTTCTCTCTCTCTTTCTCTCTCTCTCTCTCTCTATATATATATATATATATATATATATATATATATATATATATATATTTTTAAAAGAATAATAAAGTAAACTCATATCAGTGGGCATGCATAAATGATATTTGAGCGTGCACATGATCCTGTCCCCCAAACCATGAAGTTCAGGGAACATTTCAAGTACTAGCTACTCGGTTCTAGACCTAAAACAAAAACTAACCTCCATACAATAGATTTTTAATATTATACAAATAAAAAATTCGATTAATACAAGGATCAATGATGGCGAGGGAGAAAAAAGGACAAGTTGAAAAGTAGAAAATGAAAAATATATAACTACAACAGACAAGCAAATTCTTAAACTTATTATTACGCAAGCACACAACAATTAAAGAAACAAGAAAGTCTTGCAACATAATTTAGAGTCATTATCGTTTCTGTTCATCATTTATACTTAGACATCTCACTGCTTTGTTTGAAATATTATATAACAAACCATAATGATACACAATTTAACTATATTTTAACACCCTGCTCTCTCTCTCCATCTGTGTCTGCTGCAGCTTAACATTGCTTCAGTTACTAAGTCAACTGGGCACCACGAACGATGAAGTGTAACAGGTTATGGACTGGTAACTACTAGTCTAGCTCCTGTTCTTGCATTTCTCCATGGCTCTTGGTGCTGACCCACATTAACAAACAATTTTCTTTTCAAAATGCATGTGTTTCTTTCAATGAAATGGTACAGTTCTTTACTAATTTAATTACCAACATATTATGTGGAACAATTGATGGTTCAAACATGACATAACGGAGGGATATTAATTATATGCATGGAATCATTACTAACAAGTAGGGTTTCCTTTTTTATGTAAAAGTAAAAGTACGTAAAAGATATTAAGATACTAACCCAGTCCAATAGCTTCCTTTCCTTTCATGATACGTAAACGCTTGCATGATTCAACAAACATCCTGGTTGACAGAAAAAAAATCATGTTAATTATTAATTACATAATTATTGCTCCCTCTCTCTCTCTCTCTCTCTCTCTCTCTCTCTATATATATATATATATATATATATATATATATATATATATATATATATATATATATATGGAGGCTGTTTAGAAAATTTTCCGTTGTTTGTCAATGCTATATATGCGTGTTTATTGTCATCGGAAAAAAAAAACATGGACGTGTTGTTTGTGCACAAATAATTAACCAAAACGACATCACGATGGAAGATGATAAATTGACAATCCACTATCAACCAACATCCATTTTAGCCATTTTATTTATTAATTAAATAATAACTTTTAATTAATTTTATTTTAAATTAATCACTTTAAAAATATAATATTAATAAATAAGATTATATATAAGATGTTTTTATCTTTTTGATGTAAAAAGATGAGCACTCTAAAAAGATATGCTTATTCTGATGCACATGGACATGATAAAATAAAATAAAATAAAAAATCAGATGATCACGCATTATTTCTTTATAACATGCACGATATTTTACGCGCAAAGTTTATTGGATTAGAGTTGTGTGAAATAACAATGCAATGTGCATATCAAGCTACTGTCCTCTTTTTGTGCCTTTATGTTCCCTCATCTTTTTCTTTCTTGAAACTATTACAAGGTCAAATCACTGCAACCAAAATAATTTGGGTTGATGAAGTGGAGGGTAACTTACTGCCATGGAACATCACCGACAAGCATCCAGTCGCCATCCCTGTCTTCATAGGTTGAGACATAGTCGGAGCTATTCAAAAGATCCATCAACTTGCTCTCATTCATGAAATCCTTAAAGCCTTGGGATTCACAGTTTCCTTCAATATATCCACCACACACCAATAATTAATATCACCCAATAACATGCACGATTTAATTTTATATTCACATACTTCAAAATTAAATTTACGATCCATATCTTCTGGTGGTTCAGTATATTAAAGAGAAAATAACATAACATAACATATAGAATAATTTTATGCTAACATAAAATTATGAAAATTATCATTCATGATATATTCATTAACTTTTATAATAACCATTTAAAAATTATATCAACAACAATTAAACTAATTAATTGTTTATAAAAATTTGCATAATACTTTTTACAATGACTATGCATAACTTTACTCTATATTTAAACACATGCATGTATTTTTATAAGCTATATAATTACCAATGGTGAAAGAGCTAAACATTTTGCCTAAGGCATCAGAGAGCTCTGGGTAACTCTCGTACATCTTCAAGTCCACTTTGCGGAGGTAAGGTGCTCCATCCATGCTAACTTTCACAAAGCTTGCATTAGGGCTGTTCTTCTCGCTTTCCTCTCCACTGCTCTTTTGGGCTGCAAACATGTTCTTCCGGAAAGACCTCACTGGTGGCCATCCCACCACTTGCGCCCTAAAATAATCATTAATATCCGTACAATAACTTCATAATTACCAAGGTTTCGGGATGGAATTATACATAAAAAAATAAATAAATGAATTAATCATGTAAAGAAATTAAAATTCATCAGCTTCCTTTCAGAACTAGCTGATTAGCAATGAAATTCATATCAAGACTTAAACCATCGCGAATTGTGTCCTGTTTATGCTTATCCACTTTTCTCTTTGTTTCTTTACATAAGCAACTAGATAAGCATCTGTGTATATCGATTTTCTTAGTTGTTTCGTACATCGCATGTTTAAACAGTCTGCAAGAACACACACATGTATGTATATATGTGTAAAAGGTTATTGCCATTTGTCACCTGTGTATGACTAGCTACCCAAACTATTTGATTCTAGAGTTTTAATATTCATGTTTTCTCCCTTACAGTGAACATTTTAGTCACTATAATTTGTTCTTTAATTCTCATGATCTATCCTTCGGACTTCCTTTTCTAAATCTTTTCCATTCAGACACCTCAAATTAACCATATCATTAATATAAACACTGATATCCTTACGCTTATATGTTGAACTCCATGGAAGATCATGAAAAAGTTACAGAGACAATTAGCTAGAGTAACTCTCCTTTTTTTTCTTCCTTTTTTCAGTTTCTACGCATGCAAATACAAGAATAAATAAAGCCAGAAACAAAATATAACATGAATACTTAAAAAATAAAAATTACTTAAACTTTTGTTACTTCAGGATCAGTATTTTGAACACTAAATTTGGTTACTGAAGCATTGATTTGTTGTAAACCAGTATTAAACTATTTTGAAATACTAGCACTTACTTAGCAGGAGGTTTGGCGGGATCGGGAAGCAAAAGGGTCTTCTCCTTAGGCGAAGTCTTTGGCATATCCCGTGGATCTGCTCCATCAGCAGAAGTAGCTTCCTTGGGGGAGAGGTTAAGCATCAAATCAACGGTAGTTGTTTCAGTCTCAGTTTCAGAGAACCCTCTCTTCCTCACTCCTTCTGCTTCAGTTGCCGCGGCTCCATTCCCGGGCAGTCCAAGTCCCAGCCTGAGTTCAGTTTCCTCGAACACCATCTTCTCC
This sequence comes from Sphenostylis stenocarpa, assembly GCA_963425845.1. Lineage (NCBI taxonomy): Eukaryota > Viridiplantae > Streptophyta > Magnoliopsida > Fabales > Fabaceae > Sphenostylis > Sphenostylis stenocarpa. The sequence continues at coordinate 48,506,847 of OY731404.1, read as the reverse complement.
TTCATGAGGCCAGCTTCCATCAAGTTTCACACTCCTTCTTTTCTTCCACTTTCTCACACTTTCTCTCTCTAAGCATTCAGGGATTTGGCTGTTTTGTGCAATAATAATAGTAGTGGGGGTGAGGTATAGGGGCAGGCACGTTATTACGTTAACAGTTGCTAGAGGGGGGGAGCCCTTAAGTTTGGGTGAGGTGGGCATTAATAGAAGGATCGAAGGGGTGCTTTGTCATTTTAGCAAGTTCATGGAGCAATAAGTTTGTGCCACGTGGAGGAATGTGCGACCGAGACCTTTACGACCTTGTTGGGATAGGCAACGACAACGTCATGTTATCTTCCTATGATTGTTGAGTGGAAGAAGTGGAAATGGATGCCCACTGCTTCTTGCTTATCTCCTTTTTCATTTTTCCTTTTCTTTTTCTTTGTCATTATCATCACTCCTAGGGTTTCCTCATTTCACCAAAACGGTAAATTTACTATTTACTATTTCTTCCGTCTATCATTTAAGCTAGCTCGTAGCTATCATGTATATATGTAATATATATCATGTTAATTTCTACTCTTAACGCATATGCAGTATTTACTACCTATCATTATCATGTATAACTTTTTCTTTGGTTAACTTCTACGGCATGCACGCTCACAGGTTTCAAATTAATAACGACATGTGAGTTAGCAACTGTAAATGTTTTTTTTCTTTCAGGAAAACAAAAATGGAAGGAACTTTATGTATCTTTCGTGTTGCTGACAAATGTTTAGGATCAAATTAATGTACATTGCATTATGGTATTCTTCGTCCATCAGAGTTGCAGGGTGCGAACTGAGTTATTCATCTTTGGATTTAGCATCAGTAAATTGTCGGTCTGGGATCCGTGATATATAATTTTGGGACCAGTTCATGACAAGATTGTAAACTCAAAGACTTCTTTGCTCGAGTAGATTTTTTGGAAAAATGTCTTTCTATATATGTAAAACTAATTCGGAAAATAGACAATTGCAAGTATATTGATGCATAGTTTTAATTTGTTCTTCTCTCTACCTACACTATCTATACATCACTAATAACAATAATAATTTTTTTTTTAATACGATGCAGAATTTCGTTAATGTGGAATGTCGTTGAGACATAGAATACATATTAAATAAAAATAAATTACTGAAAATGACCATCATTGATCTCTGATGAAGAGCATTTTGTTCTGGTGATTTGCTATAAATATGTATGTATTTCTCACATTCCTTCAACTACGAATTAATTATATATTAAAGGGTAAGAGTAATTGTTATACTTAACGTTAGTTATTTCTGGAATAAAACACTTCGCCTTTTAAGAACCAAGGAGTTTAGATTCATGTTCTGTGGCACAGAAGCAAATCATCTTGTTAGTATTTTAAGAAGGATAGGAAAGATAGTTTGATGTTTAGTAGTGAGATTTGTGTAGAAAATAGTTTTTAGAAAGATGTGGACAAATAGGAGAAGGTTTGTATGAGGGAAGATAGTAATTGATGTTAGAAGTGTTACAAGATATGTAGGAGCTTGTATTAGATTTTCCACACATACAAAGACTCCCTTCATGCCTATTTATAGGCTTTACTTACAAGATTCTAGAATTTTCTACTATTTTCATTGTTTCTACACATTTCTTCTTCTTTTTCTTTTTCTAGAATCATGTTGTAGTTTCTACTAGTACACATATGTTTTCTACATAATTCTAGAAGTTTTACATAATTCTATCTTTTCTTAATTCTAGAATTATCTATCTTCTACTTTCAAACATTTCTAGAATCTTCTAAGGATTCTAGATATTACTCATATATAATTCCTAATTCTAGTAACATCTAAGATTTTATATTCTAGATCTTTCTAGAATTTGTATCATCTTTCAACACTCCTCCTTGATGCAAATTCTTGTAACTCCAAGCATGAAACGTAATTGTTCAAACTTGGCTCTTGGTAGTGCCTTGGTAAATATGTCCGCAATTTGATCTTCCGTAGTGCAGTACTCAAGTTGAATTTGTTTAGTCGCTTCAACCTCTCCGATGAAGTAATATTTAATAGCTATATGTTTTGTTCTTTGATGATGAACAGGATTTTTCGTCATTGCTATTGCTTGATTTGTTGTCGCAATAAATAGTAGTTGGTCCATCTTGTGGTTCGCCCATTTCTTCAAGTATTCTTCGTAGCCATATTGCTTGACTTGTAGTTTCAGCAGCAGCTATGTATTCTGCTTCAGTCGTTGATTGTGCCACGGTTGCTTGCTTCTTTGATGCCCATGAGAAAAAACCCGATCCAAGTGAGAAGGCGTATCCTGACGTACTCTTCATGTCGTCTATTGATCCTGCCCAATCACCGTCGGTGTAGCAAATCATCCTTGAGTTGGTCATGGTCTTGTACCATATACCAAACTCTCTTGTGCCTTGCGAGATACCTTAAAATCCTTTTTCTGCTCCATAGTGAATCGACTTGGCTTTTGCATGAATCTTGACAGAAGACTTGTAGCATACATAATGTCCGAGTCGTGTAGGCTGTGAGATATAGAAGGCTTCCGATCAAACTCCTGTATTGTGATACATCTACTTCGGTGCTCCATCATCTTTCTTTAGCTTTTCGTTTACCACCAAAGGAGTAGTGACAGGTTTACATCCGTACATCTTGAATCTCTTTAGTAGAGCTTCAGTATATTTCTTCGAGAGATAAATATTCCTTCTTTTTGTTGTATCACCTCTATCCCAGGAAGTAGTTCATCAAGCCAAGATCAGTCATTTCGAATGTTTTCATCATATCTTCTTTGAATTCTTTCATCATTTCCTTATTGTTTCCTGTATAGATGAGATCATCAACATATAAGGAGACAATGAGATTATACTTGACCTTGTGTCTTGATATAAAGTGTTGGCTCACTCTTGCTCCTCCTAAATCCTTGATTGATAAAATATTTATCAATCTTACTATACCATGCTCGAGGAGCTTGCTTCGGGCCATATAGAGCTTTTCTTAGTCTTAGTACTTTTCCTTCGTGGCCTTTGTTGATGAATCCTTGTGGTTGCTCAACATAGATCTCTTCTTCTAGTGTTCCATTGAGAAAGGCAGATTTGACATCCAGTTGATGGATGTTCCAACCTTTTTGTGCAGCAAGGGCTATTAAAGCTCTAATTGTATCTAGGCGAGCAACTGGAGCAAAAGTCTCATTGTAGTCGATCCCAGGTTGTTGTGAGTATCCTTTTGCAACCAATCTTGCCTTATATTTTTGTATGGTTCCATCAGGGTTGAGCTTAGTTTTATATATCCATTTTACTCCAATGATATCTTTTCCGTGAGGACAGTCCACAAGCTCCCAAGTATTATTCTTCTCAATCATTTTGATTTCTTCTTCCATGGCCTTGACCCATACTTCTTGCTTTGAAGCTTCTTCATAGCAGGAAGGCTCAATGATGGCCATGTTACAAGTTTCATATATATCTACCAAAGATCTTACACGTCTTGGTGTAGACTCTGGTGAAGTATATTCTTCTTCTTCTTGTGGAGGTGGAGAAAGCGTACCTGGATCTCCTGTTTCTTCTTCAAGTTGTTGTACTGGAACCAGGATGTTGTTTCTAACAACTTTTTCTTCTTCCCAATTCCAAAAAGCATTTTCGTCAACCTCAACATCTCGACTGATGACGAGTTTCTTTGTTTGTAGGTTGTATACTCGATAGCCTTTTGACTGTTGGATGTATCCCAAGAATATTCCTCTTATAGTTTTGTCTTCAAGCTTATGCCTCCTCTGATCAGGAACATGTATGTAGCAAATTGATCCAAATATTCGTAGGTGTTTAGCTGATGGCTTTCTTCCACTCCAAGATTCAATAGGAGTCTTGTTTTGGACTACCTTAGTTGGACATCTATTGAGTATATATACAGCAGTGTAAGCGCTTACGCCCAAAATGTATTTGGCAAGCCTTTCTCCTTCAACATTGATCTTGCCATTTCCATGACAGGTGCGATTTTTTCTCTCTGAGACACCGTTCTGTTGTGGAGAATATGCGACTGTAAGTTGTCGCTCAATACCTTCATCCTCACAGAATTTATCAAATTCGTGGGAGGTGTACTCTTTGCCTCGATCGCTCCTGAGAACCTTTATCTGTTTTCCGCTTTGCTTTTCGACAAGGGCCTTAAATTTCTTGAATATTCTAAAGACTTCTGATTTTGCTTTGATGAAGTAGACCCAAGTCATTCTAGAAAAATCATCAATGAAGAGAATGAAGTACCTGTTGTTATTAAGCGATGGAGTCCTCATTGGTCCGCAAATATCTGTGTGGATTAACTCCAACAAGTCTTTTGCTCTCCAAGTATTTCCCGTAGAAAATGGTAATCTGTGTTGCTTTCCCAGAAGACATCCTTCACAAGCTTCACTACTCTCCTTAAGGCTTGGTAGATCTCTCATCATGCCTTTTTGATGTAGTAGCTTTAAGGCATGAGTATTGAAGTGACCAAATCTACGATGCCATAGCCACGAGTCATCAACTTCTACTTTCATGGCAATGTTAGTTCCTCGATTGAAGCTTATAGGAAAACTTCTATTTCTCTTTTCCATTTTTACTTGGCCAATCTCTAGATTTTTCTTATCATAGATAGTGCATGTATCTCTTTCAAAGTGGAGAGTATATCCTTTCTCCATCATTTGACCAATACTTAAGAGATTTTCTTTAAGATTGGGAACTAGTAAGACATCATTGATAAGTCTCATACCTTTCTTGGTCTCCACCATAACACTTCCTTTTCCTTTTGACTCTACCACGGTGCCATTTCCCAATCGTACTTGAACTTTGATGGAGTTATCAATTTCTTTGAAGATGCTTGGATCATTCGCCATATGGTTACTACATCCGCTGTCCAAGTACCATCTTCCTTTTGATTCATTGTCAAAACATCCCGTAGCATAGAAGAGATGTTGTTCTCTGTCCAGTTTTTCAGCAAAATTTGCTTGTTGATGATTTTTGTTGCGACACATTTTCTCTAGATGTCCAAATTTCTTACGAGTATTGACATTGAGGTTTTCCTCGATGCCAACAATCTTTTTCCAAGTGACTTGTCTTTTTGCAAGTTTCACATGGAGGATATTTTCCTTGAATAGTCTTGGAAAAATTTCTAGAATTTTCCTTATTCTTAGAAAGTTCTCTATTAATTTTATTTCCTCCATTTTGAGACCGTAATTTTAGTTTTGATTGAAAGGCATTTTCGACGGAGTCTTCTTCACGCCTTTTCAATCTTTGTTCATATGCTTCAAGAGAGCCTATTAGTTGTGTCACCGATAATGTAGATAAATCTTTTGTTTGTTCAATTGCGAGTTGCAATTGCATCATATTTTTGGGGAATAGAAATTAGAATTTTCTCAACAATTTTCTTGTCAAGAATATTTTCCCCGTAGGCTCTCATCCGACTAACTATTTCTTTTATTCTAGAATAGTAGTCTTTTATGGTCTCGGATTCATTCATTCTTATTAACTCAAATTCTCTTCTTAGAGAATGGAGTTTAATATTGCGTACCTCATCACTTCCTTGAAACTCCTCCTGAATTGTATTCCAAGCTTCCTTTGCACTTGTGGCACCCATTATTCTTGGAAAAATAGTGTCATCTACTGCTTGCTGAAGAGTGAATAATGCCCTTGAATCCTTCTGTTTGTTTTCCTTCAGCTCCTTCCTCTGGGCAGCTGTAAGAGTTGAGATGTCTTCTGGAATAGTGAACCCATCTTCAATGACGTCCCAAAGATCTTGAGAACAAAAAAATGTCCTCATTTTGACTCTCCAAAAATCATAATTTTCTCCCTTAAAAATAGGAACTGGAATGGATGATGTTTGGTTGGTAGTGGCCATAGGTTGAAAATTTTCTTTTGGAAGTAATGTGTAGTGGAATATGGTTTTTTAAGGTAGTAAAAAAATTTCTCTACGCCCAGTAGGTGACCGAACGTAGCTCTGATACCACTGTTAGTATTTTAAGAAGGATAGGAAAGATAGTTTGATGTTTAGTAGTGAGATTTGTGTAGAAAATAGTTTTTAGAAAGATGTGGACAAATAGGAGAAGGTTTGTATGAGGGAAGATAGTAATTGATGTTAGAAGTGTTACAAGATATGTAGGAGCTTGTATTAGATTTTCCACACATACAAAGACTCCCTTCATGCCTATTTATAGGCTTTACTTACAAGATTCTAGAATTTTCTACTATTTTCATTGTTTCTACACATTTCTTCTTCTTTTTCTTTTTCTAGAATCATGTTGTAGTTTCTACTAGTACACATATGTTTTCTACATAATTCTAGAAGTTTTACATAATTCTATCTTTTCTTAATTCTAGAATTATCTATCTTCTACTTTCAAACATTTCTAGAATCTTCTAAGGATTCTAGATATTACTCATATATAATTCCTAATTCTAGTAACATCTAAGATTTTATATTCTAGATCTTTCTAGAATTTGTATCATCTTTCAACACATCTAAACAGACGAAAATCTTGCTTCGGGTCGTGTAGCCTGGATATCATTTTGAGTACACTTTTTGTGATCACAGAGCTTTTCAACACTATTAACTACGAGTGCTTGTCAATTATCTTCTCAATATAATTCACGTTATGAAAACAAGGATGGATTAAGAGCGTCTCAATACCTTACTGACTTAATTTGAAGACTACAAATTTTAGAAATACGTAAGACAGTCTTTTGTTTTGAACAGGTTAAAAAGTTTTATATTGGGATGTGCTAAGTGGTGATGACGGTTCACCAACAGAAAATGTGGGAGCAAAAGTAGATATATAAGAAGGACATTACTGTTGTTGTTACAGCGTGCATATATGTACTGGATTTGTTGTATATTGATGTGCGAGGTGTTGCTTTAGAATTGCACGAGCACAAGTTGACCTTGCCCATATATGCTCTCCCTTTCAACATTGGGGCAAACAACATTGGATCGTGAGAAAAGAAAAGAAACTGAAGATTGTGTCTAAGATTTTCCTAGCCTAGGTTGTTAGTTACACCCCGTTTCGGAAACACCAAATCTTGTTTTGGCTATGACTTTGATTTGTGGGATGACTGTGATCTTCATTATATCATGCAAATTCAGAGACATCTTCTCAAAGAAACTGATTTAGTAATCGAGTCCATTAACATCTTGGAAAAAAAAAAAACACTTTTCATCTCAATGGTATGTATATCAAGAACCTTTCCATCTTTTTTCTTTTTTTTTTTTTTTTATCTTTCGTCTTTCATGTTTGAGTCTCGAGTGTCTCTTTTAAATGAAATAAACAAGTTCTTCTATGGTTATTGAAATTATCAGGTAAACTAATAAAATGTTGTTAATTATATACCATAACTGATATATATATATATATATATATATATATATATATATATATATATATATATATATATATATATATATATATCGTGTAAAAATTGATTGAGCTCATAGATAAATGAATGATAGTCCTAAACCATCTAATATTTTCTTTTTGTAGTTTCTAAATTTTGCCTTACCAGACAAAAACTAAATATGGCTGTCGTGTATGTAATCAAGAACCCTAAACTACAAAAATTTATATTTTTGGAGATGTATATACTCTAAACTCAGAAACTTAAGTGAATCCATGATTTGACTTTTGTGCGACATAACATGTTAAGGATGATAATTTTTTGGTTCTCGTCCCTTTTGTTGTGCTAATATATAATAATTCAATAATATGTAACTTTTTTTCTTGTTTTGGGGACATCAAAACTATTAAATAATACGAACATATTCTGCCAAAATATACATACATGCATCCAAGTAATCCACAGATATGATAAATAACGATCTATTTTGATTGGCATGTTTTCGTAATTTTCTCCTAAAGCAGGAGCATTTAATCTAGAAAAGTTTTTGGCCTCTTTTATCTCTGTTAGAATTTTCATACGTTGTTTGGATCACCCTTATCATGCAATAGTTGGGGTGGTCCTCCAGTTTCTCAGTAAAAGAAAAAGCTTGAAATGGTTTAATATATTAATTTTCTTAAGGTAAAATAATTAATAAAGTGTACACGGACATGAAGACAAACTTTAGGTGAATAAAAGAAATAGACTTACGGAACGAAAATAAGGGTAGGTAATGTGATCCGTGAAATATGAAGTAACATGAGGGGCGAGAGAAGAGAATAACAATGAAGCATTGAAGGTAGCAAAAATGGTGAAGCACGAAGCTTATTTCTCTCTTACCCTTTTCCTGCACCCATCCTAATGAGGTAATGAGACGAGAGGGAAGGGTAGGGGGAAGTGGGACCCATGGGTAACAGAGGCATGTGGTAAGATTCATTGGGTAGAGGTGGATGAAGTGTGAGGGCCCACATACGAGCCCATGTGAGTTTGTTGGCCGTATGTACCCTTAAGGGTCAAACCCTATCCCATGTGCGCCGCTGCAGGGCACCCCACTCACCTCCCCTTCAATCCCCACTAACATCCTCTCTTCTAAAAAAATTTCTTTTCTTTTTTATTTCTTTATTTCCAAATTTAATCATCATACACTAACATTCTAAAACCCTTTTCCCCTCCTTCAAATAATAATCACGGTATCAGTAAGAATTAATAAATTTAGGGTATAATTATACATGATAATATAAACCTGCCTATGTATCACTACATATATATTCTCTTTACATTTCTTCTGACTACGTTTTGATTATATAAATTATATGTATCATTTTATATGAATAAGACTGTTATGAATGATAATTTCTCTTTTTTATCATTCATTATACACAACTGTATAATTAATGAGAGAATTATATGATATACTCAAATTTATTTAAGATGTTGACGTTGTTATATATATATATATATATATATATATATATATATATATATATATATATATATATATATATATATATATATATATATATATATATATATATACTCTTTTGTATTATGACCTAATGATTGAATCTCCAACCAGATGTTTGAGGAAGGTGTAATCAGAAAATCATAGAGCAGAAGGTTATTTGTTTATATGAATCAAAGTTTTACATTGGTGTTTAGATATTACTAACCTCCAGGACTCAACCGTCAACAATGAACGAGAGCATGATTCCTAAAAATTGGGCAAAAATAAATCAAAACCTTACCCTGCATTTCTCTCCTCACTTATTACTTAGTATAAAAAATACTCCTCTAATGGCCATGAGCATATATAACCAAAAATGTTTTATTCTGCCTTTTGGAGTGGGTGAAAATAATGGCTCAATGATTATTGTTGATCTTAGATATTGCTAGTTTATTCACAGGACGGTGGTTTAAACATTAGAAACACTAAAAAATAGAGGTCAGACTCTTAGATAAGGCCCCAGAATCTAAGATCTAGGTATAGCTATTGTGGAGCAGAAAAACCAAAGAACAGAAAGTGATTAAAAAGTTAGATATAACAGATATCTGTGGTGGCAAAGAGAGACCTCGTGACCTTCCTTCGCTAACAAACATATGTAACAACGCCTGCTTATATAGAACTAAGTTGCTTTTCCAAGCGTGAAAAGTTTGGTTCCTTTACTTATTCTGAATGATAAATGTATCCAATATTGTGCTTTGGTTGAGCTCCATGACAAAGTTCAAATTCGGTTCCATGGTTACCAAAAGTGTACACACAGCGATAAAGGTTCCCCCTCTCTTGATTACACCATCTACCAAATCTAAATAACCATGGTACTTAGAATTCCATGGAGTGGTTTTTTTCAATGTTTCAGAAACTATTTGTGTCAGTACTGCACATGCCACTGGTTTCGGTACTAGCTATCCAGGGTCGACTTTAATTTGCTAAACACAACACAGAATATAGGCACTGCAACGAGAAATTAATTGAGTTCTGTTGTATACCAGCTAGCTAGGCTCATTATTTCACATGCATAACTCTCATATTTGGCTATACAGTCCTTAGATCCAGCATGTTACATATTCTCTTTCATGAACAAAGTCTTAGTCCTTAACCTTACCATTGTCTCTTTGCTGACTTGTGCGACATGCATGTTTCTTTTTATAAATAAAGGGTAACAAAATAACTTTTTCATTTTCGTATAAGAGGACCTTTGTTCCACATGTTTTGTCTCTCTCTCTTTGTTTTTGTTATTCGTAAGAAAACCAAAAACAACAAAACAACACTAAACCTTATGTTGAAATCAACTTTATGATAAGAGACTTGTATATACTAAGTTCAGGAGGTTAGGGCAGAATAACCTCCCAACCAGAATAATTTCTCACCTCTCTTGCTATAAATGTCATTTAACTTGGCATTTTCCATATCAAAATCAAATAAGAATTTGCGTAAAAAATTAAGTTAAGAAATAGAAACCATATATATATATATATATATATATATATATATATATATATATATATATATATATAAATAGAAATTCAATAGTGATTTAATATAAGACGTGTAAATTGCAGAGGTTGCTGCATAATTAAACGAAAAGACATAATGGTAGGATTCTCTTGTAGTGTGAGCTTCTTGCGAAATTCTAGACATACCAGACCTTTTTGTTTTTTGTATAAACGACAAAAGGTAGATTTAAAACATTATAATTTTGCAGAGGAGTTGCTCACACTCATAGTGTATAAAGTAAACGTGAATGTAAATATGGTAAAATCGGTTTCTAAGATCTTTACCTCCTTTATATGTTATAAGATACGTGATTTTCAACGTAAAAGATATTTTCTAAGGACTATTTATGATTAATTGACACGTAAAAATGTTTATCCATTCAAAGTACATGATAATTTAATATAATTTTTAATAACATTATTTTTCATTTAAAAATTTTATAACGTTTATCATCTTTCTTCATTATTTATTTTATTAAGAAATTTTATTTTTATGAAAGGAATTAAAAATTCAATTAAAATATATTGATATAGCAAACATTCTTTTAAGTTGTCAAATAGCTGGAATTATTTCGTATAATAGATTTGTTTAATTTTATAGTGGTGATTAATTAATAAAGTAACTTTTGTTATGAAATAATATCTCAAGAAATATAAACAAAATTAGATATTCATATTCTTTATATTTTACTAAATAAAATATCGTATAAAATGTAACTTAAATGAAAACAAGGGTTACAAATACATAAAATAATCACTAATAAATTTCATAAACAATTCAATGATATCCAATAATGAAGACTAATCATGAATTAAAAGTTCTCATTCACAAAAATTTTATAAATAAATGTGTCAAGTTTCCCCTAAACAAACCTTCTACATCATAATTCTTTGGAAAGAACTATATTTTACATTATCTCCTTTAACATATCTTTTTTCAATTGAGGATAATACATGTTTTCATATATAATCATTGATGTTAATTAATTTTCTCAAAGATAGATAACAAAGTTATCACATTACATAATTTGATAATGTTGTATGTCACATATTGTTATAAAATTACACTATTACAACTTATGAACAAATATTTTATTTATGATTGACGATTACAGAGAGATATAATAAGTAACATGCATCTACATACAAATAATTTGTATTTCTATAATTAATTAGATATGAATTAAAAATATTTAAATAAAACAAGTTTATCCCTCAATATAATAAAAACATGTTTTACTTTAATCAAATATCTTTTTATAGATGAAAAATTATATCTTGCTAATAAATTTACAACAAATACTATATCTAAGTTTAGTATAGTTAACAAGATATATTAGTATTCTTATAATGGTACGATATTTCAAGAAAAAAAAGTCTTCATTTTTTTCTTGACATCTAAAAGAATCTTTTATTACATCTAAAGACCTTTCAATAATTAAAATGTATAAGGGATATAAATATTTGCATAGAATCTTTTAATTACTTACATTATATATACTCCACATTAACTTAATCACTTATGTTCAAAACCACTATACAAGATAGAATTTAAAAGGAAAACAATGGATATTATAAAGTATCTTTATTTAATATTAAATATGTAATGCAAACAAAACTTTATCCTTTCAAGATTATTCATTTGGAATTATTATTCTTTTTATAAAAGAATCAACTCTCTTTGTAAGATATTTTAGGAGCTTAAACATAAACAAATATAACAAAATCATTTTTAGATAATAAAAAAATGAGATAATCTGTAATCCCTTATCTAAAAAAGAAAAAAAAACTTAGACATTTATACCACAAGCATCTTGATTTCTTAAATTCATGAATGAACTTATTCAACTTAATTAAATAGTTCTCTTTATAATTTGCACCATTTGACAAATTAAATCCTTCAGAGTTTCATATAAATATCATTTTCATTTTCAAGATAACTATCTTGTAATAACGTCCATTAAATGCAAGATGAATCATTCATATGAAAATAGATTAATTGAATATCTTAAAGTATTTGCATTGACTACATGTGATTCAAAAATCAATATTGGGTATGGTGAAAAATTCTTAAATTATCAATTGCATTTTAGATTCACAGTTTCATCACTTTCATTTATCTTTTTCACAATGAGTTACTAGTATCCAATCGATTTAATACCGCCAAATGTATGGACTATACATCTAAAATTCTTTTACTTATAAAGAGAGTATAATTCTCTTTCATTTCATTTTTTCATTTTGTTCAATCATTTATTTGTCAACAATCTTTATAAAGTTTGGTTTCTAATCCTTAATATCATTTGTAACATTTAGTATTATACTATAGAAAGAAAATTATCATCAATATTGATTCCACTTTGGTTCCATATTATTTCACTCATGATATAATTAATTTTGATATTTCAATTTTGTAATAATTTTAGGTATCTAAGTTCTTCAAAAATTAATATATATTAATTATGTCAAATAAATCTTTCAAGATGTTGATCCTTAATTGACTCATCTTGTCTTTTAGATAAATGAATCTTTTAGGACTTTCATCCTCAATTGGCATATCTTACCTTTACTTGTGTAATGATTGTTGGAACTGTTGAGTCACCACACTTATGTCATGTTTGAAACTTGTTTGCAGTATTAGAATATCTAACTGAAATATTAATTATAATTGGAGCATTGACAGTTGATACATATAACTTAGTAACTATATTTTGGGTCAATAAATAAATAATATCTAATTGACTAAGTTTTGTAAATGAATTATATTTCCAATATCTAATACGCATTCTTTCATAACATCAACATGAGATAATGATAATTCTTTCTAATATATTTTTTCAACGATTTATTCGCCCCCTAATGTTGAAAACTTATTAATCAAACTCACAATTGATAAATTGGATCGTAAAATAACCTTTGGTCAATGGTTTAAATTACTTTACTATTAATGCAATTCATATTCAATATATACTCTCAATCTTTTATGATGAACTATTGAAATTCACTTTTGGGTATAATTAGAACACACCCGAAAATTCTTCCGTTGGAAAATATTTGATTATTGACCCAAAATCAATTGTAAAAAACATGACGTATTGATTTGATGCAAATTTGTACTATAATATATATAATTGCATAACCCCAAGTAGTAATTGGAATATTCAATCTCATGAGTAATTATTTTACAATCAACTTTAAACACTTTAAATGATTTTGTAAGTCTATTTTATGTATGAACATAAACTATTAGATGTTCAATATCAGTTTTAAATGCATACAATATTTATTAAAAGTATGAGATGTAATTTCACTATCATTATACAATAAAATTTTCTTAATTTAAAAATAAGTTGAGCTAACAACTTCACAAACATATAATTGTGAATAGATAAAATAAATGTATGATTGTCTAATTGATACATAAATTAAAATAATAAAATATATAAATGGTACCACGTATTGATTGTATTCACAAATATCATCTTATATTAATTTCAATAATATAATGGATTTATTATTTTCTTTGTTCAACTTGATATTATCATTAACTTTTTGTGTGAATATATAGTACATAATAAATCATTAGAGTTAAGAAGCTTATGATTATATTAACTAAGACTTATTTTTTATTGTTATATTCAGTAAGACTAATATTTCATATTTAAAAATAATTTTAAACTTAAAAATATATGCTAATAATAAATCATATGTAATTAAAGTAAAAAAATGATTAAAATTGATTAATACATTTAATGTATTTGATTGCCACAATTAAATTTGATTACAAAGATATTTAAAATATTTTGAATTCAAATAATATTAAATAAATAATTCAATAATATTAAAGTATTAAAGATTAGGAAATATTATTTTAGGATTAAGTATATAAAATATTTTTTAATAAAAATAAATATTTCTTAATTTTTTTTGTCGCTAATGACAAGATCATTCGTTCCATTTGATTGAGTAAAATAAATAAATAAGAAATATTACTATGAATATCATTAATTTGATGATGATTATAACCATCATATTTATAAGAAAAATTCATATAATCATAATTAGAATCATAATCTCATGAGCAAAATTTCTATGATCATAATTAGAATCATCATCTCTTAAGCAAAAATATTTTTTTCTTTTTTTTTAAGTGATTCCTTTATGAATAGTTGAACAAGATATTTTGGTGTAATTAATCTTGTTTGTTATTTTTTTTATCTCACTTTTGGTGATGTTTTCTCAAAAAATTTCTTTATAATAATATCTATGATTATAATATAGCCCTACAAGAAAAAACACTATTAATGGCAAAAAATCGGTCGCTATTCAGTTAGCAACCGAAATTAGCGACCGAAATGGTTCATCGCAAAAGGTCAAGTCGCTAATTTGTTAGCGACCGATTTACATTTCGGTCGCAAAATAGCGATCAGATAAGGTGGTCGCTAAATAATTTGGTTACTTATTCCTTAAAGACCAAAATAGCGACCAAAATTAATATAATAAATCGATCGCTAAATCGGTGGTAAAGTTTTAAAAAATAGCGACCGATATATTCGGTCGCTAATATATTAATTAAATTATTTAAATAATAATTAAAATCGATCGCTAAATCAGCCACAAAAATAACGACAGTAAATTAATATATTAAATCGGTCACTAAATTGGAGGCAAAGTTAAAAATAATAGTGACCGATATAATCGGACGCTAATACATTAATTGAATTATTTAAATAATAATTTAAATCGGTCGCTAAATCGGTCGTAAAAATAGTCACGGAATAATTTTGGTCGCTAAATTTTAATTGTTTATTATAATATATTTGTAGCGACCAAAAATTCGGTCGCTAATCTAACCAAATCTGAAAATTTTCGTTTAAAATTTTGTATATCCAATTTTGCAAAATTTGTAATGCTTAATTGATCCAAACAGAACACAAATGAAAACTTAAGAACTAAAGTCAAATTATTCAAATCATAATAAGAACAATTCAAAGTCATAACAGAAATAAAATGTTTCTAAACAACTACTC
This sequence comes from Sphenostylis stenocarpa, assembly GCA_963425845.1. Lineage (NCBI taxonomy): Eukaryota > Viridiplantae > Streptophyta > Magnoliopsida > Fabales > Fabaceae > Sphenostylis > Sphenostylis stenocarpa. Next base: position 48,491,445 of record OY731404.1, on the reverse strand, counting down.
AAGATTCAAAGTCTTAATATCATAAAATTGAAAATTAGTCCTTTGGTATATTGTCGAGTATCATGTTGACTTGTAGTATGATGACTATTCATTTGAATATGTTGTAAAATAAGTTGCATCCGCTTCATCTCGCTCATCTTGTTGGCGTTGGTTGTTCCTCAACTCCTGCATCTCTTCTTGAAGTGTCTTCTCCTTATTATGCTTTGCCACCAATTCGAGCATTTAACTTTTCAATAGTCTCACACATTTGTTCAATTTGATGAAGTACTGGAGTTTGAGTAATAGAAGATTGAGAACCTGATGTAGTAGTAGTGAACTTTTTGCTCAATGTACCAAGTCCATACACATTTCCTTTTTTATTTTCACCTCCAACAACTGAAAAGTATATTTCATTATCATCAATAGAGACAATAGGAGACTCTTGTGAAGATGAGCCTTCACGCAAGTTATGTTGATGGACTTCTTCTGCATGCTGCATATATTGTTCCTAAAAATGAAGTGAAATATAATTATTATGAAGAAAACATATATTGAATAATAAACTATAACTTAGATGTTAAACATACAGCAAGATAACGAGTTTTTTCATTAACCCATTGTCCAGTCTTTAATTTCTTTGTCCTCTCAACAACCTCCCAAACGGTTGATTCCCGTTGAAACTCCGTAGTCTACACATTAAAATGAGACAAAATTCATTACCTAAAGTCTAATATATTGTATTAAATTACTTATATAAAAATATAATAAACTTACCATCTTTTCAAAGTGAGCTGCAGTAGATATGGAACCCTCACAGTAAGCTGAGGCACCCTTATCAACAGCTCGATTAGCCTTGGCAATGGCACTCTTGTTTTGGAAATCTGGAGAACTCCAATGGCAACTTGATCAACAAACTTGAAAACTTTACACTTACATTTAACACAAGGACATCTTAACATTTCACCTTGTTCTTGAAACATAGGTTGAGCAATAACATATTGTAGGAAATGATACACTCCTTCTCTAAATTCATCTGTTAGATGTTTGTTACCATCCAATCTTTGATACATTCACATTCTACCAACGGGGATCTCCATTCTTGCAAATTAACTACAACAATCAGCATAAGTGAAACTGCATTATTCACTTTATGTGATGCAGTACTTATGTTTTTCTAATACATTTTTTCTAAGGTATTTATCCAGTACTTATGATACAGACCACCAAATAATTGTGTAAGTAAACCCAATAATTATGAAATTTATTTTCACTAAGATCCAACAGATAATTAAAACAAATTACAAATGGTTAACCTGAGGGCGTATAGTCTCAACAAGTTCCCAAATTGGTCTGTCAAGCACCACCAAATCCGCAGTAAGAGGGATCCAAGAACCTATCTACTTCACAAATCCACCTACAACAAACGATAAAGAAATTCTGTCAAAATTATCTCTCCTATATTATTCACAATGCAAGAGAATAACGAGTATATAGTGCCACCTTTCTTGGGCCAAACAAGCCAAACCTTGGTTGAATATACATTCAAGCACATGTTTTACATATAGTCTCATGTACATAAGAGAACAAAATGCTGACAGAAATCACATAGAAATGTTTATTTAAATACAAATATATATATATATATATATATATATATATATATATATATTAGGAATCATATAGTTTTATGATTCTTATCATATCGATAATATTGGCTTACTAGATATTGACATCTCTCCCTTCTCTCTTTTTCATCTACTTTCCCTGTAACATATACTACCAAAATAGAGAGATTGATTTTGATTCAAATTCATAAAAAAAATCACATACTTCTCCACTTGCGATGTTGATGATATATGGAGTGAATCCCATCCTGTATATACATCAATTCACCTGGTAACAAGTAACCACTCAAAACACAAAAAGCAAAAGTATATAAATCAATCATGTAGGGTGAATCCGGATTACACACCAATCTAAGTTGGAGGTTGCATCTGACAGTTGATCGGGGCTCGCGGTAGGCACGAGGATGGAAGGGGGAACCGGGAGGTGATTCGTGATTAGTGGTGCAGGCCGAGACGATTCTAGGCTAGGGCCAGTGAGTGGCTTTGGCGGAGGCGCGATGGTCGTCGGCAGGTCACTAAGTGGTGTCACGACAACTAGGATTTGCAGCGTCGTGGCTTGGCCCTCAAGGTCGTTTGGGTGGCAGAGGCTGCAAAGGAGGTTAGGAAGAGAGGTGTGGTGCGGTGGCTCACAGGGTGGCGTGCGGTTGACGAGGAGCTTTGGTGGAGGTTGGATTAGGATGAGGGCTGACTTGGGGGGAGCAGTGAGGGGGCTAGGGCTCGCTGGGAGTGAGGAGGAGATACTGGCCGTGGGATTTGGAAGGTGAAGTGGAGTGGGTGAGTGAGGCGCGAGAGTGAGGGTTATTTGGGGATAAGTGGGGCGACTGGGATGGGGAAAACGGAGAACAAGATGGCCACGGGGATGACTACAGAGTGGGTGCTAGGGTGGCGGCTAGGGTAGAATGAGAGAAAAAGTGTGAAGGTCTCGGGGGTTTTTATTAAAAATAATATTATATTTTTAAAAATAAATTATAGAAAAACAAATATTAAATATTAAAAATAAATATTAAATATAAAAAAATTTAAAATTTAAATATTAAATATTAAAATTTGTTTTTAAAAATATAAATATTCAAACAAATTATAAAAAAGTTATATTAAAAAATACCAAAAAATTATACTTTAAATTGATAAAATATATTTAAAAACTTTTATATTTATTAAAGTATTAAAAAATATTTTGTAAGATATAAGTTAAAAAAAATTATCATTAAAATTTTTAGAAATTTTTTGTTTTGTAATTTATACACAATGAAAATAAATTACAAATATTATAATTTATTGGTATATTAGTATAGTATAGTATATTTGTATTCTAATTTTTAATTAAACTAAAATTACGCTAATAATGTATAATAATATATGAGAGGATAATAAATTTAATCCAATTATTTATGTATATATATATATATATATATATATATATATATATATATATATTTTAAACTTCTCAATTCTACATTTTTTTAAAATTCTATCATTATATGATCATCTCATCTCCTCCCATATTCTACTTTATCTTTACAATAATTAATATTCTTTTATAGGATACTTTATTTTCTATTTTTATTATTTATTTTCTTATAATTGAAAATAATTAATATTATTTTAACATTTATTTTTATGATTTTTACTATAATAAATCAAATAAAATAGTTCGATAATATCAATTAATTAAAATCATTACATCAAAAGCTTAGATAACTACATTAAAATTATTAATTTTAAAAATATAAAATAATTTTAAAAGCTTATTTTAAAAATATAAGATAACTACATCAAAAGCTTAGAAAACTACATTAAAAATAATTTTAAAAATTATTTGATATTATAATTTTTTTAGAAATTAATAATAAATTAGGAGGATAATAAAAATCTTAAAAATTATATGTATATAAGAAGAAATAATATTTTGATGTAAAATTATATATATATATATTCTAAAATATAATTTATATTAATTACTATAATATAAAATATATATTCCAAAATATAACTTATTTTCATTTATATATATATTATAGAAATTAAAATAAATTATATTTTAGAATATATATATATATATATATATATATTAAATATAAATTATTTTCAAGTTGATAATTATTATTATTCTAATTTATGCAATATATATATATATATATATATAAAATTAATTTAAAGTTTTTAATTTAAGTAATATATCTATATATAATTATAATTTATATAATATATATAATTTATTTAACATTAATTTTATAGTTATCATTTTTTTAAAGTTATAATTATAAATATGATTTTTTTAATTATATAATTATAATTTTTATAATATATAATTGATAAATAATTTTTTTAATTTTAATTTAATATATATTTTTATTTATAATTTTTTAATATATATTTGAGAAATTAATCAATTATAATCTATTATTTGAAAAACTAATCAATTCTAATCAATTATTTAAAAAACTAATCGATTATAATTAATTATTTGAAAAAATTATCAAATATAATCGATTATTTGAAACTAATCGATTATAATCAATTATTTGAAAATATAATCGATTATTTGAAAATTTAATCGATCATAATGAAATATGTGGTGAGCTAAGTATTGCGTTGGAGATTTATATATGATAGCGGTTCCACTTGAACACGCTCTTAAAAGTGAGCATATAATAGCGGTTCCACGTTAACCGCTATCAAAAATATATTTTAGATAGCGATTAACTTGGAACCTCTATTATATATTTTCAAATATAATCGATTATTTGAAAATTTAATCGATCATAATGAAATATGTGGTGAGCTATGATAGCGGTTCCACTGGAACCGCTCTTAAAAGTTAACATATAATAGCGGTTCCACGTGAAACCACTATTATATTTTATATTATAGAAATGAAATTAAGTTATACTTTGGAGAATATATATATATATATATATATATATATATATATATATATTACATAAATTAAAATTACATATATGAACTCTAAATTAATTTTATATATAAAATTTAAAATATAATTTATTTTTAAGTTGATAATTTTTATTTTTATTTATGTAAATTTTATATATAAAATTAATTTAGAGTTCATATATGTAATTTTAATTTATGTAATATATATATATATATATATATATATATAATTTATATAATATATATAATTTATTTAACATGAAAAATAGTTATATTTTTATTAATTTTATAATTATAATTTTTTTAAGGTTATAATTTTAAATATAATTTTTTTAAGTTTATATTTATAATTTATATAATATATATAATTTAAAAATAATTATTTTTTAATTTTAAGTTGATATATTTTTTTATTTATAATTATTTAATATATATTTGAAAAACTAATTGATTATTTAAAAATTAATCAATTATTTAAAAAAATAACTGATTCTCATTAAGTATGAAAAAATGAAGTATGAAAAAACTAATGGATTACTTTTTGAAATAATCGATTAGTTTTTTAAATAGTTAAAAAAAATATATATATATATATATATATATTTTATATATTATAGAAATGAAAATAATTTATACTTTGGAGAATATATATATATATATATATATTAAAAAATAATTTATTTTTAAGTTGATAATTTTTTTTATTTATGTAAATTTTATATATAAAATTAATTTAGAGTTAATATACCTAATTTTAATTTATGTAATATATATATATATATATATATATATAATTTATATAATATATATAATTTATTTAAAATTAAAAATAGTTATATTTTTATTAATTTTATAATCATAATTTTTTTTAAGGTTATAATTTTAAATATAATTTTTTTAACTTTATATTTATAATTTATATAATATATATAATTTAAAAATAATTATTTTTTTTAATTTTATGTTGATATATTTTTTTATTTATAATTATTTAATATATATTTGAAAAACTAATTGATTATTTAAAAATTAATCAATTATTTAAAAAAATAACTGATTCTCATCAAGTATGAAAAAATGAAGTATGAAAAAATTAACTGATTACTTTTTGAAATAATCGATTAGTTTTTTAAATAGTTAAAATATATATATATATATATATATATATATATATATATTTTATATAATATAGAAATGAAAATAATTTATACTTTGGAGAATATATATATATATATATATATATATATATTAAAATATAATTTATTTTTAAGTTGATAATTTTTATTTATTTATGTAAATTTTATATATAAAATTAATTTAGAGTTAATATATGTAATTTTAATTTATGTAATATATATATATATAATATATATATAATTTATTTAACATTAAAAATAGTTATATTTTTATTAATTTTATAATCATAATTTTTTTTAAAGTTATAATTTTAAATATAATTTTTTTAACTTTATATTTATAATTGATATAATATATATAATTTAAAAATAATTCTTTTTAATTTTAATTTGATATATTTTTTTATTTATAATTATTTAATATATATTTGAAAAACTAATTGATTATTTAAAAATTAATCAATTATTTTAAAATATAACTGGTTTTAAGTATGAAAAAACTAACCGATTACTTTTTGAAATAATCGATTAGTTTTTTAAATAATTAAAAAAAATATTTATATATATATATATAATATTATAATGTTTTATTTAAAATTTATAGTTTAAATTATAGTTTTAAAAAGATTTATATATTTATAAGATTAATAACATAATTAAATTTATTATTAAAAGTATTTAAATAATGTTTTAAAATATATTTTAGATAGCGGTTAACGTGAAACCGCTATTATATGCTCACTTTTAAGAGCGGTTAAAATGTTAACCGCTCTTAAAAGTGACACATATCTAAAATATATTTTTAGTAGCAATTATTTCTAGAACATTTATCTAAAATCTCGATTATTTGAAAAAGTAATCGATTATAACCAATTATTTGAAAATATAATCGATTAGTTAAAAATGTAATCGATCATAACGAAGTAATTAAAAAAGTAATTGATTTAGAATTCCATTTATTCGCAATCAAATCCTAAATAGATTTTTTTATTTTGATAAGAAAAAAAACTAGTATATATATAAATATATATATATATATATATATATATAATATTACAATATTTTATTTAAAATTAATAATATATTTAAATTTATGGTTGAACGTAGTAAAATAATTTTTTTAAAATATATTATTAAATATTATATTTATATTATTTGTATGGTTAATTTTTAATTTATTTATTTATTTGATATTGTAATATATTTTTAAGAAATTAATAATAAATTAATAATAAATTAGGAGGATAATAAAATTCTTAAAAATTATATGTATATAAGATGAAATAATATTTTGATGTAAAATTATATTTTTGAAATGTATTTTTTTCTTATGTTTTTGTAATATTTTGAATGATATAATATTAAAATTGACTTTATAAAAAATTAGGAAAAAAACAATTAATTCAAAAATATAATAATGATAAAAATATTATAAAAAAGAGTTCAAAAATATATTATAATATTTTCAGTTTTAGTTTAATTATATTTTTAATTCTCAAAGTAGAAAAATATATTGTAATTATTTTAATTTAATAATAGATAATTTAAATTTTTAATACTAAAATTAAGAGATTAAATAAAATAAATTTAATTCTTTAAATTTAGTATTTAGAAACTAAAATTATAGTTTCTTTGTTTTAAAAAAGTAAAATAAATATTTAAAAATAAAAATAAAAATAAAAACTAGTATTATCTTAAATTTATTAAAAATATAATTAAATCTCCATTTTCTTATCCCATTTTAATTTTTTTTAATAAAAATCCAATATATAAAAAAGTTGAAATTTTAAAAAGGTACAGTCTTAACTTCCATTAACTACTTTTTTGAATATTATGTTTTTAAATTTGCTAATAGAGAAAACGTTTCAGAATTCAAAATGTTAAATACTTTTAAATATTAAAATTGACTTTATAAAAAATTAGGAAAAAAAATTAATCCAAAAGAGTTCAAAAATGTATTATAATATTTTCAGTTTTAGTTTAATTATATTTTTATTTCTCAAAGTAGAAAAATATATTGTAATTATTTTAATTTAATAAAATATAATTTAAATTTTTAATACTAAAATTAAAAGATTAAATAATAATAAATTTAATTCTTTAAATTTAGTATTTAGAAACTAAAATTATAGTTTCTCTGTTTTAAAAAATTAAAATAAATATTTAAAAATAAAAATAAAAACTAGTATTATCTTAAATTTGTTAAAAGTATAATTAAATCTCTATTTTCTTATGTAATTTTAGAAAATTTTTAATGAAAATCCAATATATAAAAAAGTTGAAATTTTTAAAAGGCACAACCTTAACTTATATTAACTGTTTTTTTGAAAAAACTGACAAGAAAAACTTGGCTTTGAAAAAAAAGTTAATAATTTTGAAGTTATTTAAGTGATGAAGTTTCCAAATGTGATCTATGAATTTATTGAGTAAAATTGGAGGTAGGTTGAATATAAATTTAAATATATTTTTAATTTATTTAAATATGGTTTATTTTTAGTATTTATAAAATAGATTAGTTTTTAATTTTTAACTTTTCTAGCAGTCTATTTTTAATATTTGTTATTAATTATGTTAAAAGTGAAAAAAATATTAATTAGTATACTTAAACTAATGTATATTGATTATCTAATGTATATTGATATAATTTTTTTTGTATATCAATTATATGAAAATAACCATGGTTAAATTAATAATAATAAAGCAATAAATTTAAAAATTAGATTAAAAATAAAGTTTTATAAAATAAAATTGTAATAATTTGATTAAAATTTTATTTTTTTTAATTAATTAAGTTAATGAGGAATTAAAATGTGATAATTTGATGTGTTTAATTTTTTTAATATAAATTTTTAAAATATAATTTAATTTCAATTGAAAAATAAATTAAAGAATATTTATTATTAAACTTTTCTTAAACAATGTATTGAATAGTTAATATTACTCTAGTCTTAATTTATTACAATTTAAATTTTTAATAAATTTGATTTATTTTTAATAATATTTTTATTTTAGTAATTTAAAATTAAAGTTAATCTTCATTTTGTTAATATTGAGACCAAAGTTTATTTTTAAGGTATATTTTAAAATTAAATTATTTTTAAAAAATAAATTACTTTTAAAAAATAAATTGTAAAAAATATACTAAAACAATTAAAGTATATTTATAAAAAAATAAATTTAAATATAATAAAAAAATAATGTTCATTAGCTGACCGATTTTAATTCGGTCGCTATTTCAATTTGTAATTCGTCGCTAAATCGAGTCGTTAAATGATTTTTTTTATTTTAGTGTGGAATAGCCACCGATTTAGCGACCGAAATTTTGCGACGCAAACTATTGGTCGCTATTTCGGTCGCTAACTAAAAAATGTGAAGCAAATTATATTTCGATGGCTAAATCGGTCGCTAAATTGTGACCGCATTAATTCGGTCGCTAAATCGGTTGCTAATAGCGACCGAATGAAATCGGTCGCTATTTGTGACCGAAAATATTCGGTCGCTAAATGTGTTTTTTCTTGTAGTGTAGCTAACACAATTACAATCACATTTAAGGTCACGTTCAATTCCACCATCATAACCATAAATGCAAAATGTATGAATAAAATATTTTCACAATCACTTATAGGAATCAAACATAACAATAAAATATTTTTCATACTTACTTTTGGGAATGGAATATGTCTACTTCTAGGAACATAACATAATAATAAAATATTTTTTACATTAACTTCTAGGAATGAAATGAAACAAATATTGAGTCTCTTGAACCTATTTTGTTCATAAATTTCAAGTAACAGAAGATTTGACATGATCATGAGTATCACACAAAATTTAGAATATTAAATTAATAATAACTACATTATATATTGCAAAATATATAATAATTAATATTTGAGATAGTTACTTAGCTCAATATGTTAGAGCCAGGACATATATAAAAGGAAAAAAAATTACATCAAATTTCTTAAAGTTTACTACATAAATCATCCTATTGTCTTATGTATCAGAGTAAATGTATAAGAACTCACAACAACAAAAAAATATGAGAAAAGAGAAACAAAATTGATAATAGACAATAATAGAATTTTACTACCAGAAGAAATTACAATATCCTCTTTAAATGTAAGGAAAAAATAATAATAATATTCCCTCTTAGAAATAAGAAAACTTAACTACTATGCAATGCACTAGTAGAAAAGAGAAGGAAAAAATTTAGGGTGATTTACAAGGTAACCATTATGCTCCGTTTATAAGAAAAGTATGCACCAACATATAATTTCCCTGATGTGGGACTTCTCTTCTCACATTCTCATAATCTCCCACTTGAAGATTTTGATTGAATTAATCAAATCTTCACAATACATTATTATAACGTTCCATGTTGTTATTGCAATACACCTTCAGTATGATTGTTTCTATGAAAACTTTTCATTGCTAATTGACTGTCATAACATTTGTTACGTTCTTCTTGCTTTATCTTGAAACACGAGGCGTGATTCCTTGCAATGTTCAACACTCTGACTGTCAGAATACATAATAATTTGTTACTGCTTATGCCCGAGTTCCTTGATGTATGTCATTTTACTCTTTATTTCTTGATCTAAGAGCATTTTCTAAGCTAATTATTTTATTCATAAACAATGCATTTAACATGTTTTCATTAAAAGCATAACATAATTCAATTTTTCTTAATATGTTGCATTTTACATAGTTCTAGCATAATAAACAATATACATGCATACATCTATATTGCATATTTCTTTTTCTTCTTTTGTATCTTTTGTAGGAGATGTAATTTGAGATAGACCAAATTAATGGAAAGAAATGTCCAAATTGATGTCATCAAGCTTCACTATTATTGGAAGCTCAAGTTTGCTTATGCAGCCCATTTGCTTTTACAAATAAAATTTTTGAATCAAGCAAATTAACTGGTGCAAAATCCAATTTAGCTAAATTAAAGGCTAGCAAAAATCAAGAATTAAATACAAATCAATGCATGATCACTCAAAATAGGAAAGAAGCATATTATTTTCTCCAAATTATTCCCAAAAATTTCTCTTTACAACAATCCAATTTTGTAATTAATTATTTGAGAAATATTTGATTTTATTGTAATTAATTTTAGGCTTAATTTCTCTTGTTCAAACCCCAATAAATAGAGGTCTTAACACAAAATCACAATCTCCTAGCCTGGGGTGAGAACTGCTGTTTTGTCTCGTCCCCAATTTATTTTCCTATTCTCAGTTCTTTGTTTAGTTTTTAGTTAGGCGAGTCATCTATCAGCTATCGCACTTCGGTTTGTTCTCTTTTATTTAATTTACAATTTCTTTAAATTTTTTAGTTTATATTGTTCTATTTACTTTATTTATTCAAGTACTCATTTTATTTTTTATTATTTAATTGTTTAGAATTTTTATTCTAGTAATCGCTTAATTTTCATTTTCAATTTATCTCTTTTCCAATTTCAATTTTCAATTTAGTTTTGGAGTTATCGTTTTCGAATTTCAAATTTAATTATTGCAATATTTTATTTTAAAGTAATTATAATTAAAACACTTTATTTTGATTTTATAAATTTCAGTTATTTAAATTTTAATTCCATTTAATTTTAATTGTCATTAATATTCTCTAGCAATTTAATTTTAAATTTTTATTATTCTGCATCAATTTATTTCTTTTTCACTCTTTCATTCATACCCTATTTACTATTTTAGAGAGAATGATATGTGGTAACGAGAACGTTTCTATAATTGTGTTATTGTGAGATTCGACACTGTTAGAAAAGTAGTTTTAAATCAAGAGGGGGGGTGAATTGATTTTTGAAAGTTTTTTCGCAATACACAGATTATCTAATTCGAAAAAATTAAGTTTCTAAAAATCTTTTTGAATTACCAAGCAATCAAACAATATAAGCGCAAAGAACTCGAAATTAAAGAGAGAAAGGTTAGGAAAGATTTCACCGTAATTTTATACTCGGTTCACCCAATACCAGGGCTACGTCCAATCTCCAGCCAAATTCCAACTGGGTTCCACTAGAATAGATGTTTTACAGACTCACCCTCTTACACCTATTCTAACTCTCCACCAAGAACCAAATTCCGACTCTTGGAAACCTCTGCAACCAAATTCCAGCCACAGAGAACCCAAGTGCCCAAATTCCAGGCACCACACACAAGAACCAAATTCCAGCTCTTGCTTTAACCTTTCCACCAAGAACCAAATTCCAGCTTCTTGGCAACTTTCTACAACAATTGCAGTAAAACTTGTACCCAAATTCCAGGTACAAAACAAGTACAAATGAATGAATAGAAATTTAAAAGAAGAAATAAAGAAAGCTCAAACCGGATTACACCAATCCACAGCTTTCTTCTTCAAAGAAATGCAAAGTGCCTCAAGAAAGATTTCAAAAGAAGTTCACAAAAACAGTTGTGTATCTTTCTTGAAAAATGCTAATAGTTGCTTGTATTGATTGCTTGAATTGTGTCAAAACCGATATTCAATCTCTATCTCAAAGTTTCAAGCAAATCTGCTTTATAAAAGAGTATTTTCAAATCTGCTGCATTAATTAATCTGTTGAAAGTTTGTTTTAATCAGTTGAAATAGCCGTTACAATCTGTTAAAAGTCCTTTCAACCCATTAATGCGTTCATGATCTTTAACAGAAAATGTTTTAGTTGATACGACCACGTTTTTATCGCTTAAAACGCTTTTACAAACATTTTCTAAGTATAAAACAATCGATTGAATCGCGTATTAATCGATTGATATGTTTAAAAACCTTCTTATAAAACTTTCTAAGTTATTTTAGTCGATATAAAGTCGTTTCAATCGATTGAAAAACTGCACATATATTTTCAAGTCATTTTAATCGATTGAAAGTTTGTTTTAATCGATTGAAAAGATTTTCTAAGTTATTTTAATCGATTGAAATACGCTTTAATCGATTGAAATAAGTCTGATCGGTCATAATTCAATTCTGATCGATCATATCCAACTCTGATCGGTCATAATCTCATTCTGATCGATCATCCTGACATCCAAAGTGATTTTAATCGATTGAAACGTGTTTTAATCGATTAAAATAATTCTGATCGCTCATATTTAAGATCTGATCGATTATATTGCATTCTGACCTATTATATTCGAATTCTAATCGGTCATAAAGAGTTTTAATCGATTAAAAGGTTTTTGTATCAATTAAAATGTCTGTGAAAACACTTCTATAAACATTCTAAGTGTTTTAAACGTTTCTTTAAAAAACTATATCAGTTAAAAACATTGTTAAGAAAGTTCTTTGTCAAAATGCTTTTGTTTGATTTGTTTAAAACTATTTTTGAGGCATTTTGCAAATTGAGTGAAGAAGCTTTATGCAGTGGAAAAAGGTAAAGTGGTTTTACCTAAGCTTTCTGTTAAGACACACTAAGTCTCCAGCTCCATTCTTCCGAGTGACTTGTTTGACTCGCTGCAGAGTTGACCCTTGACTTTATCTTTGACTTCATCAAATCAATGAGATCTTTGCTAGGATCACTTTCAGTCTCCCCTATTTGATGAAGACAAACACCATTTTGAAAAAACAATCTCTGCAAAATAAGTCACTTGATAATGCGAGTTAGGTGAGAAATATAAGAATGTAATAAAGTTTTGTTTCTCCCCTAAAACTTATTTCTCCCCCTAAAATGTTGCTCTTAAATTTATCTTAAAGTGATGCAACTATTTCTCCCCCTTTTGACTTCATCAAAAATAGGGAATAGAAGAGAAAAGAATAAAATGTAAGGTTTCGAAAAATATGCTCAAGTTTTTGAAAATACAAAGTGAATCAATATTTCACTCATGAAAATAATCAATTAAAGTTGATTCAAACTTATCTCCATTAACACGTTTGTAATGAATACAATTAACACGTGTAAAGATAAGGGAATCACGCTTTAGTAGCATGTTTACGTAAATGACCATTAACTAAAGCCTTTAATCTTTCTTCCCGGAATAAAAAACGATTAAAAACAGAGCATAATCGGTTAAAATGTTCTTGGTAAATGATTTTAATCGATTGAAATAAAAGTTTAATCGATTAAAACATTTAAGATTTTGAAAACATGAAACTTTAGTAAAAATAATCGATTATTTCGATTTTGAATCGATTAAAACATGTTGTATAAGTTCATTTAATCGATTAACAAGATGTTGTATTGATTAAAACAATCAGTTTTGAAAATGAAGTAATGTTTAATGCATATTTTGTAAAACTGATCATTTAGAAGGATGTTTTAACAATACTAACGCCTATCTTAGCTAATAGATCTATCGGAATAAAGTCTTATTTAGCTAAAGCTCTCGGGGATCTATTTAAATTCTATTTACGCCGATCTGATCTAGATTAGATCCTAAACCATATTTAACCAAAGGTTAAGGCAAATGTTCCTGGTATAACACCAGTTAATATCACGATCCATGCAAACAATATAAAGATAGAAATAAGCGTGAAGATAAAGATGATGAGGGGAACTAGTCATCCCAATTTCCCTGATTGAACTCGCTTATCCACCAGACTTGGTGATCATTCATTTGATCCCCACCAATATCAAAAGATAATAGGCTTTCCTTTTTGCTGGAACTAATTTTGCTCTATCAACTATTTGAGTCAACAACTGCTCGTCACTCTCAGTATCGACAATAGCATACGTAAACTTTTCCCGAAAAGAAATCTTTTAGCAGCTTCATCGTTACTATTGATCGCATTACGATCCATGGTTGACACCACACTCGGAATTTCTACTACACATCGAGGCATAATCATGTACTGACCAAATCCCACACAGAATGCATGATACCATAAATTGCATGAATCACAGGTTAATGATGTACTCGAGATAGGAATTTTCTTTCATAATAGCCAACCCATTTTGAACCCTGCAGTTGTCATTATCCAAGCAAATAACTGCATTCTTATTAATGTAGTATGATGGGTGTTATTCTCACTTATAGTGAACCAGTCATCATTATCTTTTGAAGAATGAGTCATTTTTAACTTTGTTGTTTTCCGATGGTATCATATGCACAAGTGATTAACAAAAAACTTATTCTCGGTAGAGTGGGCAATGATTAGTAATGAGGACAGGTGATGACAATCAATCCGGAATTCAAAAACAATATAAAATTTATCCCTGTATCGACCATAAAACATACATTCCCTGTACCACGTTATTCAATTTTTGAATTGCTGTCCCAGATTGGTTCCCTTGCAGTGTCACCTCGTGACATTGATGATTAAAGCAAATTATCAGGGTTGCACAGTTCAATGAATTTCACCAAGAGTTTTGAACCAATGCATGCTCAAGATTATTTCAGAAATATTGCTAGGTAATATCAAGAAATCTAATGTAAACATTTGTTCATTGAACTTCCTAGTAATCAACAATTTATTACCAGAATCAACTATCACCAAAAGAATCTTTGATCAACTATGTTTTCAGTCCTAACAGTTTGACCTGTTTGTAACTAGTGTCTATAAGAAAAGTTACAGTCTATTCTTTGATAATTTCTTTGATTTTCAGTGTATTACCATGCAGCATTCCATGTAAGGTATTAAGAGAAATGTAAACATCTACAGAGAATTAATCGATTGTTAAAATAACATTTTCATCTATGGATAACTTTCCTACATGTAAAGTTTGCAGTATTTCAATCGGCAATAACTTTCCCACATTTATTCCACTAGTCTTAGTTTCTAATTAAAGATCTGTTCAGCATGTGCGACACAATTTACAGGACAGTGGGTGAATCAGTTAATTTGTTCTTGGGAATAATGTTGATTTGGTCAAAGAAATCTTTAAAGATTTATTGCGAGATAATAGACACCGAGTTTTTGTTTTGAATTTCCCTGTCAAACTTCAATTAGATGTTATAAGTCTTGTTTACAGATCCTAATCAATTGATTAATCAACTCATTATCTATTAATTTGATTCTTGTCATTAGAGTTGAAAACATCTACGAGTGAATTAATCGATTTGTTTTATAAAAGGATCGATTAGTTTAATACGAGAATGAAATCAATAACATGACACCAGAATTTAAATCGATTAAAAACGTAAATGAATCGATTAATTTTGATCCTAAGTGCTTTTAGTCGATATAAATTCATTCTAATCGATTAGAACAATTAAACTAAGATCCCGAGATTATTTTAATCGATTATTTCGATATTTCAATCGATTAAAATGGTACGGACAGATATCAGTAAGTTATTTTAATCGATTAATATTGATTTATATCAATTAAAACAATTAATTTAAATACACGGAACCTGGTTTCGCAGCTCTCGATCTTCAAGGGATTCCCAGACTTGTTCCTGCAAAACAATTAAGTATTTTTCTAGTACCCTTTATAATTATTGGGTCCTGATCATGTTATTTGAAAAGAATTAATCTTTGGAACCCATTTCATTCTCCCTTTAGGAATAGCATACTTTTTAATTCTGCGAGTATTTTACCTGAATGCCCTTTCTTCATGCAGTAGAAACATTTGATTGTAGAGTATGAATTCCTATTTGTTTTTGTTTTACTTGGATCTAGATTTAAAGCCTATTCCAGTTTTGTCAAACATTAATTTTTGAGATCCAAGTAATATATCAAGATTAGCTTGCCCCTGAGTGAACTTTGAAACAGTTTGAGATAAGAATTCAATTTTCTTTTGCAATTCGGGACGGTTATTGCATGGTTTATTGCATTCACAATCGAGTTAGCATGAATCAGTTTCAAGAATTCATTATCGGTTTCATTTTCACTAATCTGTTTTTCCGGAGAATCAACCTTGTTAACTAGCCGCTTATTTAGCCCTTTCGACCTATCATTTTCTTTTTGAAGTTTCTTAGCCTCTTCATGCATTTCATTAAATGATTCTTGTAATGCATCATAATTAACTATATTTGAAGAGGAGCTAGAACTTACCTGATCGAATTTTCTCGGGCATTCTATCCTGGCATGGCCACTCGGTATTTGGTGATTCCGAGTTGACCATTAAGCATATCTCTGGTGCTTCTTCATAGGTCTTTTCAAGGATTTTCCACATTTGTGCCGCAGTTTGACAATGTGCAATCCTACAAAAATCATTTTTGTTAAGAGCGGATGAGATGATATTTTTGGCAATACAATCATCTTGGATTCTCGTTAGCAATATCAATTTCCTGTTCAATAACATTCCAAGCATTTATACTAACAGATTCAATGAAGATTTTCATCCTTATTTTCCAATATAGGTAATCTGTTCCACTTAACAGATGGAGGTCTATCAATGCACGCTCCCTCGAGAAAATGCCATGGATCGAAGTAACTTGATTATCTTTCAAGCACCTCGCTCCGATGCCAATTGTTAGAAAAGTAGTTTTAAATCAAGAGGGGGGTGAATTGATTTTTGAAAGTTTTTCGCAATACACAGATTATCTAATTCGAAAAAATTAAGTTTCTAAAAATCTTTTTGAATTACCAAGCAATCAAACAATATAAGCGCAAGCAACCGAAATTAAAGAGAGAAAGGTTAGGAAAGATTTCACCGGTAATTTTATACTCGGTTCACCCAATACCAGGGCTACGTCCAGTCTCCAGCCAAATTCCAGCTGGGTTCCACTAGAATAGATGTTTTACGAGACTCACCCTCTTACACCTATTCTAACTCTCCACCAAGAACCAAATTCCAGCTCTTGGAAACCTCTCGCAACCAAATTCCAGCCACAGAGAACCCAAGTGCCCAAATTCCAGGCACCACACACAAGAACCAAATTCCAGCTCTTGCTTTAACCTTTCCACCAAGAACCAAATTCCAGTTCTTGGCAACTTTCTACAACAATGCGCAGAAAACTTGTACCCAAATTCCAGGTACAAAACAAGTACAAATGAATGAATAGAAATTTAAAAGAAGAAATAAAGAAAGCTCAAACCGGATTACACCAATCCACAGTCAGTTTCTTCTTCAAAGAAATGCAAAGTGCCTCAAGAAAGATTTCAAAAGAAGTTCACAAAAACAGTTGTGTATCTTTCTTGAAAAATGCTAATAGTTGCTTGTATTGATTGCTTGAATTGTGTCAAAACTGATATTCAATCTCTATCTCAAAGTTTCAAGCAAATCTGTTTATAAAAGAGTATTTTCAAATCTACTGCATTAATTAATCTGTTGAAAGTTTGTTTTAATCGTTGAAATAGCCGTTACAATCTGTTAAAAGTCCTTTCAACCCATTAATGCGTTCATGATCTTTAACGAAAATGTTTTAGTTGATACGACCACGTTTTTATCGCTTAAAACGTTTTACAAACATTTTCTAAGTATAAAACAATCGATTGAATCGAGTATTAATCGATTGATATGTTTAAAAACCTTCTTATAAAACTTTCTAAGTTATTTTAGCTGATATAAAGTCGTTTCAATCGATTGAAAAACTGCACATATATTTTCAAGTCATTTTAATCGATTGAAAGTTTGTTTTAATCGATTGAAAAGATTTTCTAAGTTATTTTAATCGATTGAAATACGTTTTAATCGATTGAAATAAGTCTGATCGGTCATAATTCAATTCTGATCGATCATATCCAACTCTGATCGGTCATAATCTCATTCTGATCGATCATCCTGACATCCAAAGTGATTTTAATCGATTGAAACGTGTTTTAATCGATTAAAATAATTCGATCGCTCATATTTAAGATCTGATCGATTATATTGCATTCTGACCTATTATATTCGAATTCTAATCGGTCATAAAGAGTTTTAATCGATTAAAAGGTTTTTGTATCAATTAAAATGCTGTGAAAACACTTCTATAAACATTCTAAGTGTTTTAAACGTTTCTTTAAAAAACTATATCGCTTAAAAACATTGTTAAGAAAGTTCTTTGTCAAAATGCTTTTGTTTGATTTGTTTAAAACTATTTTTGAGGCATTTTGCAAATTGAGTGAAGAAGCTTTATGCAGTGGAAAAAGGTAAAGTGGTTTTACCTAAGCTTTCTGTTAAGACACACTAAGTCTCCAGCTCCATTCTTCTGAGTGACTTGTTTGACTGCTGCAGAGTTGACCCTTGACTTTATCTTTGACTTCATCAAATCAATGAGATCTTTGCTAGGATCACTTTCAGACACGTGTTAGCTATATTGCATTAGTTTAGCAACTTGTTTATTATTTTTTATCAGTATTTTGTGCGACCAAAATGCATTTATCAAATGGCGTCATTGTCGGGGACACAGTTGTGTTGCGTAACATTGTCTAATATCATTTTCCTTTTTTTTTAATTTACTTTTTCTAGTTTTACTAAAAAAATAAAAAAAATTAAAAAAAAATTATTTTGTTTGTGCTCCCTAGTCCTTCTTACAGGAAATTCTGTATAAATCATCCTTACAAGAAAATTTTTGAAAAATATTCTCATAGGAAACTCTGGATATAACTTGGTAGTGTGAGAGTGCATGTCTAAAAGGGTTCTGACTAGGAAAGACTTGGAACTTAAGTGTGCCCATTAGTGACTCACATCTCTTTCCTAAGAACCTACCTAGTGTACTTGTTTACGATCTGTTGTTATCGTTCTAGTAAACAAGTGATTTTGAGGATATGTACTTTGAAAGAACATTGGACTAGCTAACATGTTTGGTACAACAATTGGCTCTAAACCAGCACACATTTCAACAAACAACAATATGTATATGGAATATGCACCTTCGTAGATCATCTCACTGATATATTTCCTTAATTTCAGGAGATACCAAGCTTAATTAGGGAAACAGTATATTCCATGAAAAACAACATTACGGGCAGTTAAATTCATATAGTACACAACAAGAGTACAACCCATACTTGGCCACATATAATTCTGGCTGGAGAGACTATCCAAACTTCAAATATGATCCTGTCTTCAACTAGCCACCAAAGATTCCTTTCCAATCAAGCAACCAAGGCATTTACCAACAACAGGAGTATCAACCTCCCTCATTGGGACAACAGGCGAATCCACACCTTGTGCCAATATAGCAAAGCCCAAGTGGTACTATGCAACAGGGTAACTTTAGGCCTTTACACATGATGAAGCAACTCACACAACAGATGATAACGCAAAACACACGGAGCACACAACTAGAGTAGCTCATGATGACCACTGATAACAACATTTTGATCGCACAAAATACTGATGAAAAATAATAAACAAGTTGCTAAACTAATGCAATATAGCTAACTGTGTCAAATCTCACAATGACACAATTATAGGAAATACTCATTACCACATATCATTCTCTCTAAAGTAGGAAATAACGAGTAAATAGAGTGTGAATGAAAGAGCAAAAAAGAAATAAATTGATGCAAAATAATAAAATTTAAAACCAAATTACTATAGAATATTAACGATAATTAAAATTAAATGGAAGCGAGAATTTAAATAATTGAAATTTATGAAATTAAAATAAAGTGTTTTTAATTAAAAGTGTAATAATCAAGAATTTCTTTAAAATAAAATAGTGCAGTAATTAAATTTGAAATTTCAGAAGCAATAACTCTAAAACTAAATTGCGAATTGGAATTGGAAAAGAGATGAATTGAAAATGAAAATTAAGTAGTACTAGAATAAAAATTCTAAACAATTAAATAACAGAAATTAAAATGAGCACTAAATAAATAAAGTAAATAGAACAATATAAACTAAAAAATTCAATAGAAGTTGCAAATTAAATAAAAGAGAATAAACCAGAAGAGCAGTAGTAGTAGATGAACTCGCCTAACTAAAAAACTAAATTAAGAACTGAGAATAGGAAAAGAAAATGGGGACTAGACAAAATAACAGTTCTCATCCCAGGCTAGGAGATTATGATTGTTTGTTATTGTAAAACCTCTATTTATAGGGGTTTGAACAAGAGAAATTAAGCCTAAAATTAATTACAATAAAATCAAATATTTCTTAAATAATACAAAATTGGATTGTTGTGAAGAGAAATTTCTAGGATTGATTTAGAAAAAATAATTTACTTCTTTCCTATTTTGAGTGATCCTGCACTGATTTGTATTTAATTTTTTTATTCTTGCTGCCCTTTATTTCAACTAAATTGGATTCTTGCACCAGTTAATTTGCTTGATTCAAAATTTCCATTTGTAACATTCTGCAAGTGGGTTGCATAAGTGATCGATGTCGTACTTGGTCAAATAATTAAAACATATAGTACTAGGAAGCTTTCCTAGGTCGTCTCCCAAAGACCACGAATTTCTATCAAAGCTTGTCAATTTTTTGAATTAGAACAACAACAAAAAGGGGGAATTTTCAGATTTAAAATATTATATGAAACAGAACAAAAGCAAATTATAAAAATGCAGATTAAAAACATATTAGAATGCAATTGATTTCTTGATTCCAATGCAGTGTCACTTATCCTAGGTTACGAAATTAATTCGAAATTAACCAACTTAGCAAAGATAAATCCCAAATTATATTCCAATCCAAAATTAATCAACTAAGCGAAGATTAATCCCAAATTAGCTTTAACCCTTATTCCCATATGAAATTAACCAACTAAGTGAAGATTAATCCCAAATTTTCCTTAACCCTTATTCCAACATGAAATTAACCAACTAAGAGAAGATTAAACCCAAATTATCCTTATACCATTAAGAATTACATACATCACATAATCTCATCTCTAACACAGAATTAAGCAAACTGTGATATTAGTTTCGGTTTATTAAGCATAAACAAATTATAATTCAACACTGAGATTAGAAGATGAAGAGTTAAGAGAACAAACTAAATAAAATTGAAGAACAAAACCTCAAAGATCTACTTGCATTCTCCTTAAAAAATCAATACAAAGGTTTAGCTACCCATGGAAAATCGAAACAAGAATTTAAAATAATGACAGAAGAGTAAACAAACTTGAATACAAATTGCAGAAGATGAAAGGCGGCCACATGGTTGTTGCATGGTGCTCATCCCTCTCAACCCTACATCTCGCTTATATAAATAACCCTAACTCTAATTTTAATCTACGTTTGGGCCCAACTGGTCCACAAAACACATCATAAGTTGGCTTCAGTGCAGGTCCGTGAACTTCAAACACATACAGTATTTTCAATACTTATCCAAATTAAGCGATTCTTGTCTCCTTTGAAATCCTTTTGAGTTAGCTTTAAAACGCTACCATGTCTACTAATTTCGGAGGTCTAATGAATTTAGGAGACTTAAATTACTGAAGCATCTCCATTGGGTCGGTCTGATACGCTTAACCCATTTTGGATAATTTTTGTAAAATCTAATTTAGCTTCGAATTGAATTATTTTGGATCCTGTGGAAATATGAATGTATCTAGTTTATAATGCTTCCAAAATCATGATTTTTGGAGCTCTGTAGAAAAAATGATAAATAAAATAGTGAACCAATGTTAGTACCCGTATAGAATAAAATATGACAATTGGTCCAATTTTTCAAACCCAAATTGCTTTAAACTATAATATGGCATCTGACCCAATCTTCTAGGCCCAAAATTGCTTTAAACTGTCCTGAAAATAATAATGAGCAAAAATTAGATCAAATAGATTTAAATTAATTAAAATCTAAAAGTTAAGCCCAAAACACTAATTAAAATAAGTTCAGAAAAGGAAGAAAATATGAGAATATAATGACTCATCAAAGAATCCCACACTTAGCCTGTTGCACTCTTGGGCAAAATCAAGAAGCAAAGCAAGGAAATAAATTCAAAAAAATTAAAAAAAATCATGCAAAGGACAGAAACAAAAATAAAGACAAACAAAAACATAAACAGATATACGTACTCCTCAATGAAACCTGGGAAACGAAAGGAATAAACAACCTCCAACATTCAAAGAGTCAAAGAAACCAGACATCTATGGACATCGTCCAAACAATTCAAAACATGTCAAGAAAATCAATCTGCTCAATAGGTGAATGAAAAACAACAGAACCTCACAAGATATGCATTGTATCACTCAAGTGTTTAGGCTAATATTTACTCTCAAAGCACTCATGAAAAACAAGCACCTCATAGACTTGGCAAGCCTCTAAAATCAACAGCCAAAAACACATGCACAAAAGGATCAAAAGGTTTTTCCAAGGTTGTAATGGGTCCAAGGACAAGGTGAAGGATATCATATGGGACAGAGCTAAGAACCTTAGGAATTAGAGGAGAAATGAGGAATAAGTAAAAAATAAACATCAAAGCATGCTTAAAGACCTCTAATACCAATCCTTTCAAGTTCCTTTTCCTCAACAACACTTTTCTTTCTTTTGAACTTCTTTTTTATTTTCATGTTTTTTTTGAAAATTAAATTGCATAAATTGTACATTAAGGAACCAACTAGCTAGTATATCATCCAATGAAAACACACCCGTACACTTATTCAGTTATTCCCAAAACGATTCCAAAGCTCCAAAAATCCCTAAGGTTAAGGTAATCATGGGTTTTTCACTTGAGGCTTGTAATGAGCTCTAAAAGAAGTAAATGGAAACATAGGCTCAAAGGGGCTATCAAGGGAATTGATTCAGCGTTAATCACAACACAAATTGCCTTAATAAGCTCCAAACATGCATGTGAATCGAGAAACATCAAAAAGAGTCAAGCCAAGACCACTATGCAAGCAATCAAGAGGCATAACACACAAGAAAGAAAGAATAGAGAGTGGCTCAAAACCTCACACAGGGTAAATCTGTCACTTCCAAATCAACCTCTCAAACCTCAAAATCAAATTGACATGAAAAGAAGAATAAGGATTTCAATCCATAGAATATCAAGCAGCTCATATCCAAGAGTGAAGAAAGTTCCCAAAACCTAAACAAAACCAGAAATCCCAGAGAAGCATGCAAACTGTACACAAAACACGAACCTAAAATAACAAAGAAAACTAAAAATCTTAAACAAAACCAAAGAACAATCTCCCCCATACTTAAATCAGACATTGTCCTCAGTGTAAACACAATCATATCCACTAAAAAAAAAGGACAAGCAAGATAAAAGAGTTAAAGGGGGAAAGAAGAACTCCCTGATCATGGTCGAAATTTCTTATAATAAATGTAGACCCTCCAATTATTTTGCACTCTTGATGGAATCAACTCATCTTTCTCATTCTTCGCCACAGTAATGCCTAGACTCATCCATTTGTTAGAAAAGGAGGCTGAGATCAAGAGGGAGGGTGAATTGATCTTTGAAATATTTTCTCAATTTACAGATTATCTATTTCAAAGATTAAAAGTTCTGACCAATTCTTGAATCAAACAAAATAAACAATCAAAATAAAGGCAGAAGCAGAATTAAAGAGAGAAAGGTTTAGAGAGATACAACCAAGATTTATACTGGTTCACCCAATCCCAGGGCTACGTCCAGTTCTCAGCTAAATTCCAGCTGAGTTCCACTAGATTGAATGTTTTACGGATTACAAATTCCAATCACACACCCAATCTACCATAAGAACCAAAATTCCAGTCCTTGCACCTAAACCTTCACCAAGAACCAACTTCCAGTTCTTGAACCACCCTGCAGCCAAATTCCAGCCACAGAAACCAGTGCCCACACTTCCAGACACCCAATCTTACCACAAGAACCAAATTCCAGTTCTTGCACCTAAACCTTCACCAAGAACCAAGTTCTAGTTTTTGAATCAACCTGTAGCCAAATTCCAGCTACAGAACCAGTTCCCACACTTCCAGACACCCATAATACAGTAAAGAAATGTAAAAGAACAAAGAGAAGAAACTAGAACATTCTATTGGAATCGCGCAGCAGAATGTTTGCGTGGTCGGACAAAAACCAAGAGGGGGGGTGAATTGGTTTTTTAACAAAAATTAGGTTTTAAAAATTTTCCCCAAATTTTACCGATTAAAATACTGTGTAAATGTAAATAAGAAAAGGATAGAGTCTTACACATGAGATTTATAGTGGTTCGGATCAAAAGACCCTACGTCCAATTGCTAATCAGTCAAACAGAGGATTAACATTGTCACTATAATCAAAGTTATACAAGCAGATTACAAATGAAAAAGATAAAGTAACAAAAACACCTCTTTTGAGTCCCACAAGAGATGAAGAATAGCTTTCCCTAGAGACGACACAACACACAATCCAGTAAGAACTCCACTTAGTGATTCTTATCGCTTCTAGCCCACACCAGGTTCCAAAAGCCCATTTTTCCTCCAACAAACAGTTCTCTGGCAATCAGAGCTCTTAACTTTTGTTTGAAAAAGGTTGTTCAATTTTCTGAGAGCCTTAAAGAACCTTAGGTAGATGAATTAGGGTTTGGGAATTGGGAATTTTCGGAACTTGGAGTATTAGGATTAGGGTTTTCGAAAATAGGTTTAATTTGAAGTTCAAAATCCAAATCTGACTGAAATAATCGATTAAATCAAGTGTTAATCGATTATTACAGAGCCAAAATCAACAGAACCCCAAAACAAATTGGTTTAATCGATTAACAGGTGTGTTAATAGATTATTACAGTGAACAGATACATAAAATGGTTTTTCTCACTGTAATAATCTATTATCTGGTGATTTAATCGATTAAACCCGAGCCTTTTTGATAAATATGAGTTTTTGAAGCTTCTAAAGAGTAGATTATGTACCAGCTATCTTAGACTATAAAATTACAGACTCAAACTCATCAAAACAGAGTTATTACACAACAATACAAGTCTTCAACTCTCTAAGTTCTTTGTTCTTGAATCATCATCAAAATTAGCAAGCTTCATGTCCATGTAAGTTCAACATCAAGTTCTTGTATGTTCAAAAAATCTCCCCCTTTTTGATGATGACCAAAATTTTCTTTTAAAGCCTTGTAATAACCTGTTTTATCTGTCACACTAACAAACACATTAAACATACCAGATAATATTTAAATTCAATCATAAGAGGCTTTAAATATTTCTCCCCCTATTTTGATTATAATAAAAAATTAAGAGCTCCCCCTCAACATATGCATAACTTGGAGATAACTCCCCCTCAATCAAAGCAATAAAAGAATACCAAACTTTATTTCATAAGTGAAAATTCATTACAACACAAGAAGAAATAAAAAAAAGCTTTAAAATTCTTCACTATCACTATGAAAGTGTGCATCAAATTTATTTTCTAAGTGACACACTTTATCATCTATATCAGAGATACGATGAATGATTTCTTCATGTCGTACTCTAGAGAGAGTGAAGAATGCCTGCATCCTCTGGTTCATATCAGATAACATGTCTTCCATAGATTGACGAGTTTCAGGATGAGCAGAGAAATTTCCAGCACTTTGGATCTGGTTAGAGGGAAACTCAATAGCAGGGGGCATATCTTCATCAGAATCTTCATCATCTTCATCTTCGTTTGGAACGTCATCCTTGTGAACATAAATATTATTGACACGCACCATTTGGAGTTGGGTTAATGTGCTGTCCAGCATGAGATTTAAGTTAGTCGTTCGTACTGTTCGTTCACCTTCAACATTCACTCTTTTGTATTCAAGAATGCGAGAAATAAGGAGGGCATAGGGAATTTTGAAGGTGGGATGACGTTTGGCTTTCAACATAGTCATGGTGACGAGGCAGCCCCAATCTAAAGGCTCATTATTCATTATTGCATGAATAATACGAAGATCGATTGAAGAACATTGAGCATGATTCGTAGCCCGGGGACATAGGATCCAAACAAGTAAATGCAAAATCATGCGTTCCTCCTTCTTCAATGGTCCAGCTAGAAGGAGACGCCCAATCTCCATGGAAGGGTTACGAAGAAAGGGACGGTAAGCCATGAACCTGTCAAAATCATCTAACTCACTAAAAACGTTAATAGCATCTTCTCTTATAGGAAAGTGTGCAACGTTTTCCCAAATATCGTCATCAAGAATAATGGATAGTCCCTTAACACGAGAGGTAGCTACTTGATCTTTGAATTTAAAGCGAGAGTAAAATACCCTAACTAAGTCAGGATAATACATACCTTGCATTTGGATAAAAGGGAGAACTCCTTGAATTTCAAGGAGATTAGGAAAATTGAATCCCCTATTGATGAATTGATCACCAATAAGGAATTTGGGAGAGATAATACCTCGTTCCTTCCAATAAGACAGAAATTCTTATCTGCCTTCAGCATCAGAGATCCATCCTTCTACAGAATTCGGACGGGGATGAGATGAAGGTGCAGATCTTCTTCTGGTGGGAATTTTAGCACTAGAAGATGAGGACATTGTAGAATTAGAGGAGTAACAAGAAAGATTAGGAAGACAAGTGATGTTAGAAGAAGGCAAGAATGATAGAATGAGGCAAGAAAGCTTGAATTCAAGAGTTAGAAGTGAGTAGAAGTGAAATGGAGGTCACTATTTATAACCAAGCATCTCCAACGGTCATATGGGAGTGAATGAAGGCCAAGAGAGCCGTTGGAAACGGCTAGAAAACGAAACTAGCCAAGTTTAATCGATTAAAGCTTGAATTAATCGATTAAACCAGTAACAGACCCATTTAATCGATTAATTCAAGCAATTAATCGATTAACACTGTGTTTAATCGATTATCTGGTGAGTTAATCGATTAATCCAGTGAGAAATGTCATGTTTTGGGTGTTTTGGGGTGCAAATAATCGATTAAAACTTCAAATGATCGATTATTCCAGAGAGTTCATCAAATTTTTGAGGTTTAGACACATGATAATATATTAACACCCTACATAATGAATTATAACATTACACCCATCCAAAAACTGTT
This sequence comes from Sphenostylis stenocarpa, assembly GCA_963425845.1. NCBI lineage: Eukaryota > Viridiplantae > Streptophyta > Magnoliopsida > Fabales > Fabaceae > Sphenostylis > Sphenostylis stenocarpa. The sequence continues at coordinate 48,464,112 of OY731404.1, read as the reverse complement.
TAATTAAGCAGAATTTAAGCTATTTCTAATATCCCTAAGTCTCTTCTAAGATCATAGAATCTATCCTTGGGTAGAGGCTTAGTAAAAATATCTGCTAATTGATGCTTTGTATCAACATACTCAATTTTACAGTTTCCTTTACTTGTATGATCTCTCAAGAAATGATGTCTAATTTCTATATGTTTGGTCCTAGAGTGCATTAATGGATTCTTAGTAAGATTAATTGCACTCGTATTATCACACATCAAAGGAATGTCATTTAGAAATATACTATAATCTTCTAGTTGTTGTTTCATCCACAAAATTTGAGCACAACAATTACCAACTACAATATATTCAGCTTCAGTGGTGGATAAAGCAACACATGCCTGTTTCTTAGAATGCCAAGATAATAAAGATGATCCTAATAAGTGACATGTCCCACTAGTACTCTTTCTATCTATTTTGCATCCACCATAATCAGCATCAAAATAACCTATTAAACTAGTACAAGCTTCAGATGGATACCATAAACCAAAATCAGTAGTTCCTTTTAAATATTTTAAAATACGTTTTACTGCAGTTAGGTGAGATTCTTTTGGACATGCCTGAAATCTAGCACACACATAGACAGAATGCATAATATCAGGTCTACTTGCAGTTAAGTATAATAGTGAACCTATCATACCTCTATACATAGATTGATTAATTTCCAAACCTGATTCATCCTTGTCTAAATAGCATGAAGTTCCCATGGGTGTGTTAGCTTCCTTTGAAGTTGTTAGAAAAGTAGTTTTAGATCAAGAGGGGGGGTGAATTGATCTTTAAAAGTTTTTCGCAATTAACAAATTATCTATTTGTAAAAATAAGATTTCAGATCTGTTCTTGAATCACAAAGCAATCAATCAAATATAAATGCAGCAACAAAATTAAAGGAGAGAAAGGTTAAGAAAGATATCACCGGTGTTTTATACTGGTTCACCCAATACCAGGGCTACGTCCAGTCTCCAGCCAAATTCCAGCTGGGTTCCACTAGATCAAATGTTTTACAGATTTACAATCTTACACTTAATCTACCACAAGAACCAAATTCCAGTTCCTGCACTCAACCTCTCACCAAGAACCAAATTCCAGTTCTTGATAACCTCTACAACCAAATTCCAGTTGTAGAGAAACAAGTGCACAAATTCCAGGCACCAAACAATAAAAAAAAGAATGTAAAGAAATGAAAAAGAAGAAACTAGAATGCTCAAACCAGTTTATGCAATTCTGCTGTAAGTGTTTCTTCTTCAAGAGAAATCAAGTTGCCTCAAGAAAGATTTTCAAAGAACTTCACAAAAACTGGTGCGAATCTTTCTTGAAAGGATGCTAAAGTTTGCTTGCTTGATTGCTAAAGATTGATGTTCAATTGTTGTGTTAAAAATGTTCAAGCCAAACTGTTTTTATAGAAGATTTTCAAAACTACTGGTTTAATCAATCTGTTAAAAAATCTTTTAATCTGTTAAAAGTGTAGTTTTAATCTGTTAAAACTTCTTTTAATCCATTAAAGCGTTCTTGATTATTTAACAGATTTGTTTTAACTAATACGACAACGTTTGTATCAATTAAAACTCTTTACAAACAATCTTCTAATTTGATTTAATCGATTGTTTCGTGTTTCAATCGATTAATATACTGCAAAACTTTATTGTAAAATTTTCCAAGTGATTTTAACTGATAAAAATACGTTTTAATCGATTAAAACGCTGTGTAAAAATTTTCTAAGTTGTTTTAATCGATTGAAACGTGTTTTAATCGATTGAAAAAGTTCTGATCGGTCATAACTCAATTTTGATCGATCATATCTGATTCTGATCGGTCATAATTGCATTCTGATCGATCATCCTGAACACTAAGTGGATTTAATCGATTAAAACCAAGTTGTATCGATTAAAATACTGCAAAAACGCTTCTCTTAACATTTTAAGTGATTTTAATCGGTTATTTCGAAGCTTTATCAGTTAAAACACTGACAAAAGGTTTTCAAAACTTTATTTAATGAAAACAACCTGTTATTTCGAAATTATATCAGTTAAAAACTTGTTTAAGAAAGCCTTTGTTAAAATACTTTGTTTTTAACTGCTTAAACGATTTTAGAGGCATTTTGCAAAATCTTTTAAGTGAAGAAACCTCATGCAGCAGAAAAGATAAAAATGATTATACCCTAAGCATAGCTGCGGACACACTAATCCTTCTATTCTTTTATCTAAGTGATCTGTTGACCGCTACAAAGTTGACTTTGACTTTATCTTTGACTTCATCAAATCAATAAGATCTTTGCCGAGTATTTCAATAAGATCTTCATCACTTTCGAGTCTCCCCTATTTGATGAAGACAAACACCACTTTGAATAATAACTCTGCAAGAGAAGTCACTTGATAAAACAGATTAGTTAGAAATAAAAAATGAATTATTTTCCTATTTCTCCCCCTAAATTGTTGCTTCCCCTAAATAATCCTAAATTGTTTCTGATCAACAGTAAAGCAACTATTCTCCCCCTTTTGACTTCATCAAAAATAGGGAACAGAAGAAAAACAATGCAAAGGTATGTAATAAGTTTGAGATTTTTGAAAATAGAGAACAAAAAAATGAATACGATATTTTACTCATGTAAAGATCAATCAAAGTTGATTCAAACTTATCTTCATTAACACGTTTGTAATGAATACAATTAACACGTGTAAAGATAAGGGAATCATGCTTTAGTAGCATGTTACAAGAACATCCATTAACTAAAGCCTTTAATTTTTCTTTCCAGAATAAAAATCGATTAAAAACAGGACAAAATCGATTAAAAGGTTCTTGTTTAATGATTTTAATCGATTGAAATAAAGGTTTAATCGATTAAAACAGTGAAGGACTTCGAAAGTATGAAACATAAGTGCATTTAATCGATTAATTCGACATTTAATCGATTAAAATAGTAAAGAAAAATGTCTGTATAAATTCTTTTAATCGATTTAAAAGATTTTTTATTGATTAAAATAACCAGCTTTGCAAACTAAGTAATGTTTTATGCGAATTTATCATGCCTAATCTAGTGGATATTTTGAAAAACTGATAAGCTAGAAGGTGAAAGAATTAATGGTTGAGTTCAAGAGGGGGGTGAATTGAACTTAAAAACTTTTCGCAAAACTTTACTTTCTTTTGGAAGAATGAGTTATCTTTATTCAATTCTTGAAAAGATGATTTGATTTAAAACACAGCAAGATTATATTCAGAATTTAAAAGAGATGATAGAAAGAAATCAACACACAAATTTATACTTGGTTCACTCTAATCCAGAGCTACGTCCAGTTCTTGACAAAACCTGTCAAGTTTTCACTAATACCAAGTGACAATTACAACCCGTAGATCCTCACCAATCTACACCAAGAACTATCTTTTCAACCTATAAGATAGAATCTTGAAAAACACCCGAGTAACCAAATCCGATTCTTGTACCAAGTGTAGATTACAATCCAATCTACACAATTCACACGATACAAAAGAATAAGGAAAGAAGAAACCTGGACTTTGAATTCTAATTGCCCGACACCAATTCTAAAGCACTCTCTCGCTGTGAATGACCACAATGTTGATCAAAGCACCTTATGATATGACAAAATCTTGAATGCGAGAGAAAAACGTAGATGAACGATTCACAGATTGATTTCTCGAGTTTTCTCAAGTAGTGTGTTGTATATCTTTTAAAAGATAGATCAATACTTGTTTATATAGAGTAAAACAAAGTTTCGATACGTGTTCTCTATCAAAATGCATTACAGAGAGAAAAACAATCAATTAAATTTGAAGTATATCGGATAAAAAGTGATTCTGACCGATTAGAATAGAAGAATAATCGATTAGAGCTGAATTATGATCGATTATATTTAAACTATGATCGATCAGAATATATTTCAACTGATTGAAACCGCGATTCAATCGATTGATTTCACTTAAAGGTTCATTCAATCGATTGATTCGAGTTTTCAATGGATTGAAACAGACTTTAAGAAAAATAATAGCTCTCTGTTTCAACCGATTAAAAATCATTTCAAGCTGATTGAAATCCTGCAGACTTTTAAGACTCGAAAATGACTTTCGTTTCAACAGGTTGAAAACCATTTCAACATATTGTTTTTCGAAAACATTTAGACTTAAAAAATATCTTTATTTTAACAGATTGAAAAACGTTTCAAGCTGATTGTTTTTCAGAAAACTCTTAGATTGAAAAATATCTTTCTTTTTCAACAGATTAAAAAGTATTTCAATTGATTGTTTTTCAGAAACCTTCATATTGAGAAATTTACTAAGTTATTTTAACTTGTTGATTCTGCGAATCAATCAATTGAAAATACGATTATATAGAACCACTTATTCGTTAAGTGATTTTAACCGATTGAAAATCTTTTTCAACAGATTGAAAAACTTAGTTTGTTCTTTTAATACAGAAAATGATTTTCAATGCTATGCAGAAGATTAAGGCGCTTCATCACAACATATAATGGCCTATCAAGGAATTAAGTGCTCAAGTTAAAAAACCTAATCATCTACACACCCACAACCTAAACTAAATTTATGTCTTCATCAAATTATATCTAAGTCTTCATCAAATCCACCAAGTCCACCAAGTGCTTCAGAAGGATGTTTAACAATAATATTTACTACATCGATTAGATTTTAACTAATAGATCCATTAAAATCAGAATAAAATCTTATTTAGCTAATTTAACTGATGTAAGCTAGTTTATAAAGATTTTAATCGATTGATACGAAGTTTTAATCGATTTTGTTATGAAAAGTGTTTCCTTTAATCAATTTAATCGATTAATTCCATTTTGTATCAGCTAAAACTCTCGGGGATCTATGTTGAATTCTATCTATGCTAGTTTGATTCGAATTAATCCTACATTATATTAATTCAAAGCTAGAGAGATTGTGCCTGGTATATAACCAGTAATATTACAGACCCAGAAAATTAAAATAAGCATCAGAAGAAATAAGCAATAAAAGATGAGAAGGGACCCTTTTTATCCATAAATCTAATCATCCGAGTTCCCTTGATTCAGCTGCATATCTTCCAGCTTGGTGTAGATATCAGCAATTTGGTTGCCAAGGGATGCAAATTGATGGTTGGTTTGCTGAAAGTGTTGGAATGTCATCTGCATATGCTTTCTCTGATTTTCCTGCACTGCAGCCATTTGGGAAAGCATTGTTCTTTCAAACCGAGATAGAGGAGTCCCACGGTCGAGCTGCTCCATGTAAGGAATAATTTCCATATTCTCATATAAGGTTTGACCACTTGTTGACTCTGGAACCTCTGCAGCAGCTGGAGAGGAAGGGATCTGGCCCTGATCTTCATCTTCATCTTCTTCCTCACCCTCTAACATCCCATCATCCACCTTTGAAATCCATTCATCATCAATTTTAATAAACCCCATTTTTCGTAGGGTTGAGTCATCAACCTCATTTGATGCTTTCGGAGTTTCTACATACTCCCCTTCTAAATCCACTGCAAAATGTCTAAAAAATTTACTGATCAACAAAGCATAAGGTAATTTGTTATCAGCAAGTCTCTTGGCTTTTACCATGTGGTCTTTAATAACATAGACCCAGTTAACCCGAATCCTATTTTCAATGCAGTACATGAGAGCCAAATCACCCGCATTGAGTATAGCATGATTACTCCCCCTTGGAGTAAGTATCCATGCAATAATGAAGGCAAGAATTCTTGATTCAAGCCTCATCTTCCCAGCATTGAAAATTCAAGCCGATTCATTTTGGTCTTTAAGACAAGTGCGAAAAAATTGAGTTTTGTTAAACTCTGGTAATTCAACAATATTACCTCTAGAGATTTTTACCCCAACATCTTTGAGGCCAGCAACTTCATCCCAAATGTTAGGAGTAATGACCAAATTGACTCCTTTTACCCGAGACCTTAAGGTGGAACCATTGACGAGTAAGATTTGCATAGAAAACTCTTACCAGATCTGGTTGAATATTGCCAGTATATTCCAGAAAATTCTTCAGTTTTTGATTCTTTAGCTTCCTTCGTAATGAAGTGAATCCTTCTTCATTCAGCCACGCAAACCTTATAAATTTGGGGATAACAAGCTGCTTTTGACTAAAATTGGTGATGAAGTTATTCATCTTATCTCTATCACCACTGAACCAATTTTCAAGGTGGCCTCCCGATTTCTAGCGAGAGGAAGACTCTCCTTTCTGCCTCTTTCTTGACTTAGATCTTCTAAGCATCTTGTTGTATTTTCAGAGAATAGTTTTAGAGATGCGTGTACAAGGAAGGAAGGGAGAAGAACTTTGAACCAGGAAGAGAAGACAGAGAGCAATGAGCTATGCGGGAGTAAACTAAAGATTCACGGATGCCAATTTTTGTGAATTGCAGTTTACTTCAGACACAACCTGCAAAAACAACTTTAATTGCATGTCCCCTTGACTGAGGACAAAAACACAGATTTCTGACCAGTGGGTGTATCAGCTAAATTGTTCTTGGGAATATGTTTGACTCGGTCAAAGAAATTTTAAAAGAATTATGCAGATTTTGATTACCATAAAAACTTGGGATTTTGAATTTGGTTTGCTTACCAATCTTTAATTGGATGTTATAAAACTAATTTTTAGAAACAAATCAATCGATTAACCAACTGATTAACCTACTAATTTGATCTTTTAATATTAGGTTTGAAACGTTACATGTGAAATAATCAATTATTTCATAAAGGAATCAATTGTTTCTTGTACAGGATGAAATTAATAAAATGATAACGGAATTTAAATCGATTAAAACGAAAAGGAATCGATTAAATTTTACATCTTAGTATTTTTATTTGATATAAATTCTTTTTAATCGATTAAAATAGCTAAACTCAAATCCGAGAACATTTCAATCGATTAATTCGACATTTCAATCGATTAAAATGGTACGGACAGATTTTCCGATATCCTCCGTAAGTTATTTTAATCGATTAATATTGTTTTATATCAATTAAAACAATCAGTTTATGAAAATAGAACCTGGTTCCCTGCTTTGAACTCCAAGGGATTCCCAGATTTTGTTCTTGCAAAACAAATTTAGCATTTTTCTGGTACCCTTTATAGTTACTGGGTCCAATTAGGTTATTTGAAATGAATTAATTTTTGGAATCCACTTCATTCTACCTTTAGGAATAACATACTTTTTAATTCTACAATATTTTACTGAATGACCTCTTTTCATGCAGTAAAAACATTTTATCATAGAGTATGATTGATGAGTCATTATATTTCCGTATTTTCTTCCCTTTCTGAACTTATTTTAATTAGTGTTTTGGGCTTAACTTTCTATTATTAGTGAATTTTTATTAATTGGGCTTCATTGGGCCAATAATTAGATTTTAATTAATTTAAATCTATTTGATCTAATTTTTTCTCATTATTAATTTTAGGACAGTTAAAGCAATTTTGGGCTTGGAAAATTGGGTCAAATGTCATATTTTATTCTATACGAGTACTAACATTGGTTTACTGATTTATTTATCATTTTTTCTACAGATCTCCAAAAATTATTATTTTCAAAACATTATAATCTAGACACATTCAGCTTTCCATAGGATCCAAAATCATTCAATTCGGAGATAAATTGGATTTTACATAAATTATCCAACATAGGTCAAGCGCACCAGGCCGACCCAATGGACATGCTTCAGTAATTTAAGTCTCCTAAATTCATTAGACCTCCAAAAATAGTAGCAATGGTGGCGTTTTAAAGCTAACTCAAAAGGATTTCAAAGGATACCGAAATCGCTTAATAGGGATAAGTATTGAAAATACTGCACGTGTTTGAAGTTCACGGACCTGCACTAAAGCCAACTTATGATGTGTTTCATGGACCAGTTGAGCCCAAACCTCAATAAAGACTAGGGTTAGGGTTATTTATATAAGAGAGGCATATCAGACATCACACAAGGACTACGCAGCCACCACACTTCCACCTTCCATCTTCTGCAATTTATATTCAAGTTTGTTTACTCTTCTGTCATTATTTTTAAATTCTTGTTTCGATTTTAATTATGTTTCTTCTATTGCGTTTTCAACTTTCCATGGATAGCTAAATATTTGTATTGATTTTCTGAGAAGAATGCAAGTAGATCTTTGAGGTTTTGTTCTTCAATTTCATATTGTTTGTTCTCTTAACTCTTTATCTTCTAATCTCAGTATTGAATTATAATCTGTTTATGCTTAATAAACCGAAACTTATATCACAGTTTGTTTAATTCTGTGTTAGATATGAGATTATGTGATGTATGCAATGCTTAATTGTATAAGGATAATTTGGGGTTAATCTTCGCTTAGTTGGTTAATTTCATGTTGGAATAAGGGTTAAGGAAAATTTGGGATTAATCTTCGCTTAGTTGGTTAATTTCATATTGGAACAAGTGTTAAAGCTAATTTGAGATTAATCTTCGCTTAGTTGATTAATTTTGGATTAGAATATAATTTGGGATTTATCTTCGCTTAGTCGGTTAATTTCGAATTAATTTCGTAATCTAGGATAAGTGACACTGCATTAGAATCGGGAAATCAATTGCATTTTAATTTGTTTTTAATCCGCATTTTTATAATCTGCTTTTGTTATGTTTCATCTAATATTTTAATTTTGAAAAACTTCCTTTTTTTGTTACTTGTTCTAATTTTAAAAATTGATAAGCTTTGATAGAAATTCGTGGTCTTTGGGAGACGACCTAAGAAAGCTTCCTAGTACTACATTTATCTGTTTTAATTATTTGACCGAGTACGACATCGATCAAATTTGGTGTCGCTGTTCGGGGACCAAGATTTTTGTCTAGGTTTTCAATTTTTATTTTCTCGTTTCTATTTTCATTTTTTTGTTTTTATTTTATTTTATTTAAATATTTTATTTGATTTTCAGTTATTTAAATATTTTATTTGATTGTTAGTTATTTAATATTTTATTTGATTTGTTGTTATTTGGATATTTAATTTGATTTGTTGTTATTTGGATATTTTATTTGATTTTTAGTTATTTAAATATTTTATTTGATTTGTCTGTTATTTGAATATTTTATTTGATTTGCTATTGTTTGGATATTTTATTTGATTTTTAGTTATTTAAATATTTTATTTGATTTTCAGTTATTTGAATATTTTATTTGATTGCTTGTTTTTAATATTTTATTTGATTTCCAGTTATTTGAATATTTTATTTGATTTTAAGTTATTTAATATTTGATTTTCGAGTTATTTGAATATTTTATTTGATTTGTCTGTTATTTGGATATTTTATTTGATTTTTAGTTATTTAAATATTTTATTTGATTTTAAGTTTATTTAATATTTGATTTTCAATTATTTGATTTTTAGTTATTTAAATATTTTATTTGATTTTCAGTTATTTAAATATTTTATTTGATTTGTTGTTATTTGAATATTTTATTTGATTTTCTATTTAAGTTAAAATTCTTACTTCTCTTAATACTATTTTGATAGCCCATTGTGTTCTAAAACTCTTTTTGGTTAAAAAAATAAAAAATAAATAAAAAATAAAAAATAAAAATAACAAAATAACAAAAAAAAACAATTTCATCTCTAATTTGTTTTTCTAGCTTTATTTAAAAAAAAAATTTATAATTTCCATTCTCATAGGAAACTCTAGACATAGCTTGGTAGTGTGAGAGTGCATGTCTAGGAGGGTTACGGCTAGGAAAGATTTGGTATTTAAGTGTGTCCATTAGTGACCCACCTCTCTTTCCCGGGAACCTACCCGGTGTACTTATTCACGGTCTACCGTTGTCTTTCCAGTAAACAACTGATTTTTTTTTTAGGAATTTTTTTTTAACTCTTGAGAAATACATGAATTGTTGAATATAGTGCATGACTAGGAGCAATCCTGACCTTTTATAACCTTTTGATCCCGAGATAGATAGAACCTTTCATAGATTAGTTAGACATTCTAGGAATTCATCTCTTGAGTCTGAACCATTAGATAGTCATAGTGAGAGTACTGCACCTAATATACCTTCTTCCGATAATTTCCAAACTAATAACATGGGTGATCAACCTATTGGACCTCGTGAGAGGACTCTCGAGGAGATGGCTGCACCTGATTTCACTTATGCAAATTTATGTATCCAATACCCCGAAGAGGATGTACCATTTATGCTTAAAACTAGACTAATCCATTTGTTGCCCAAGTTTCATGGTCGTGCAGGTGAGGATCCATACAAGCATCTCAAGGAGTTCCATATAGTCTGCTCCACCATGAAGCCACAAAATGTTCCTGAAGATCACATATACCTGAAGGCTTTTCCTTTCTCTTTGGAGGATCTTGCCAAAGACTGGTTGTACTACTTAGCTCCTAGTCCCATAACGAGCTGGGATGATCTGAAGAGAGTCTTTCTAGAGAAATTTTTCCTCGCTTCTAGGACCACTACCATCGGGAAGGATATATCAAGTATCGGGCAACGAGATGGGAGAGAGCTTATACGAGTATTGGGAGAGGTTCAAGAGACTTTGTGCAAGTTGCCCTCACCACCAAATATCAGAACAGCTACTCCTACAGTACTTTTATGAGGGGATGAACACAATGGATAGGAGTATGATAGATGCAGCTAGTGGAGGAGCTTTAGGAGACATGACACCTGCTGCTGCTAGAGGTTTAATTGAGAAGATGGCATCCAATTCCCAACAATTTAACATGAGGAGTGATGTCATAGTCCTTAGAGGTGTACATGATGTGGGTTCATCAGATTTAGTGGAGAAGAAGCTAGAAAGTAAGATTGATGCCATCACCACCCTAGTCTCCCAACTTGCTGCAAATCAGAGACCTGCACCACCTGCAAGGGTTTGTGGCATTTGTACTTCAATTGAGCATCCCACTAATTGCTGCCAATTATTGCATGAGTCTACAGGTTCTGGAGCTCCACAAGCTTATGCAGCAAACATTTTCAATAATAGGGCTCCGAACCAACAACATAATTTTGACCTCTCAAGCAATAGATACAATCCAGGGTGGAGGAATCACCCAAATCTGAGATGGTCCAATCAGCAGCACCAACAGCAGCAAAATCCTTTGCCACCACCACCATTTCGAATTCTGCTGGTCCAAGCAGACCTTATGTGCCTCCACCAATGCAACAACAATATCGAGGCAGCAAAATGAAGCACCAGCTCCTCAACCTTCTTCACCTTCATTAGAGGAATTGGTCAAACAAATGGCTGAGATGAACATACAGTACCAACGGAAAAATGATGCCTCCATTCGGAGTTTAACCAACCAGATTGGTCAACTAGCTACTGCTGCGAATCAATTGCAAAATCAAAATTCGGACAAGCTCCTGTACTGATCTGTGGTTAATCCTAAGAATGTGAGTGCCATCACATTGAGGTCGGGAAACAGATTGACATACCCACTGCAACACCTCCACCCTCATCTGTAGCTGCCTCAGTTCCTGCACCTGAGCAACCAGTTGGTAGCCAAAAATTGCATATAGATGGACCTTCTTCCAGCCCCAGTTCGACTACGCAATGACCTCCTATCCCTCTTCCATTCCCTCCCAAAGCAATTCCAAGCAAAAAGATGGAAGAGGTCGATAAAGAGATTCCGGAGACCTTCAGGAAAGTTGAGGTGAACATACCTCCGCTTGATGCCATCAAGTAAATTCCCGGATATGCTAAATTCTCGAAGGAGCTATGCACCCACAAGAGGAAGATGAAGGGCGATGAGACAATCGAGCATGGGTAGAAATGTGTCCGCTTTGATAGGTAAATTTGTTCCTTACATTCTCGAGAAATGTAAGGACCCGGTACATTCTGCATACCTTGTATTATTGGCAATAATAAATTTGAGAATGCCATGCTTGATTTGGGTGCTTCAATTAATGTCATGCCTTTGTCTATATTTAAATCTCTTTCTCTTGGGCCCCTGCAACCTACGAATATAGTTATTCAGTTGGCAAACAAGAGTGTTACCCACCCTATAGGTTTCATTGAGGATATCTTAGTTAGGGTTGGTGAGTTGATTTTCCCTACTGATTTTTACATTCTTGATATGGAAGAGGGATTTTCACGTGGTTTTGCACCCATCATTTTAGGAAGACCATTTTTAAAGACTGCACGAACCAAGATTGATGTGCATGCAGGGACCTTATCCATGGAATTTGATGACATTGTGGTGCACTTTAATATTCTAAAGGCCATGAAACACCCATCTGAGGAGATAGATCTAGGAACCACCATGATGAGGAAGACTTTGTTTGTTTTAGCGGAACAAAGTTGCTACTTGATGACCTCAACACCTGTACCATCTGAGGAGATAGATCCGGGACCCACCATGATTAGGGAGTTCTTCTTTCCCCTTCAACTCTTTTATCTTGCTTGTCCTATTTGTTTAATGGATATGATTGTGTTTACATTGAGGACAATGTCTAATTTAAGTGTGGGGTGGGAGATATAGGATTGTAGGTTTATATTCTATGTTTTGTGTATAGTTTTGCATATTTTTCTTTGATTTCTAGGTTTTGTATAGGTAGTAGGCACTTTCTTTACTCTTGGGATAGGAGTTGCTTTATGCTTTTTGGACTGAAATCCTGTTTTTCTCTGCTTGTCAAGTTGGTTACGATGTTTGAGAGGTTGAATTGAAGGCGACAATCTTACCCTTTGTGAGGAATTGAGCCACTACTCGTTTTTTCTTGAGTGTTATGCCTCTTGATTGCTTGCGCAGTAGCCTTGGCTTGACTCGATTGATACTTCTTGATTCACATGCATGTTTGGAGATGATTAAGGCATTTTTGTTCCGATTAGCCTCTAGCCAAATGAGCCTACCTTGAATTAATTCCTTTGATAGCCCCTTTGAGCCTATGTTTCCCTTTATTTCTTTTGAAGCTCATTAAAAGCCTTAAGTGAAAAACCATGATTACCTTAACCTTAGGGATTTTTGGAGCTTTGGAATTGTTTTGGGAATAAGTTATTGAATAAGTGTGGGGGTGCATTTTGTATTTCATTGGATCATGTACTTGGCTAGTTGGTTATCTCTGCATGCAGTTTTTGTGTTTTCCTTTCAGTGTATTTCATGTAGTTTAAAAAATAAAAAAAGAGATATATAAAAAAAAAAGAAAAAAAAAGAGAGAGAAAAGAAAAAAAAAAGGATATATATATATAAAAAAAAAGAGAGAGAAAAAAAAAAAAGAAAAAGAAAGGAATGTCGTGGTTGAGGTAAAGGCAGTAGTGGAGGTTTGATATTAGAGGTTTTAGGGCATGCATCTTGTGCTTATTTTTGACTTATTCCCCATTGCTCCTCTAGTTCCTCCGGTTCACGACTACTTATCCCATATGATATCTTCTACCTTGTCCCTACCCCCATTACAACCTCGAAAAGACCTTTTGATCTTTTTATGCATGTGCGTTGGGTGTTGAGTTTAGAGGCTTGCCAAGTCTATCTCGTTGTTTGCTTTTCTTGAGTATTTTGAGAGTATACAGTAGCCTAGACACATGAGAGATACAATGCATCTTGTGAGGTTTTGTCACTTTGATTCACCTTTTGACCTGATTGACCTCTTGCCAGGTTTTGAAATGCTTGGATGATTTCCATGAATATCTGGTTCCTCTGACTCTTTGTGTGTTGGATGTTGTCTACTCTTTTCGTTTCCTAGGTTTCATTGATGAATATGTATATCTGTTTATGTTTTTGTTTGTCTTTATTTTTGTTTTTGTCCTTTGCATAATTTTCTTTAATGTTTTTGAATTTATTTCCTTGTTTTGCTTCTTGATTTTGCCCAGGAGTGCAAAAGGCTAAGTGTGGGGTTATTTGATGAGTCATTATATTTCCGTATTTTCTTCTCTTTCGAACTTATTTTAATTAGTGTTTTGGGCTTAACTTTCTATTATTAGTGAATTTTTATTAATTGGGCTTCATTGGGCCAATAATTAAATTTTAATTAATTTAAATCTATTTGATCTAATTTTTTCTCATTATTAATTTTAGGACAGTTAAAGCAATTTTGGGCCTAGAAGATTGGGCTAGATGCCATTTTACAGTTTAAAGCAATTTTGGGCTTGGAAAATTGGGTCAAATGTCATATTTTATTCTATACGAGTACTAACATTGGTTTACTGATTTATTTATCATTTTTTCTACAGATCTCCAAAAATTATTATTTTCAAAACATTATAATCTAGACACATTCAGCTTTCCATAGGATCCAAAATCATTCAATTCGGAGATAAATTGGATTTTACATAAATTATCCAACACAGGTCAAGCGCACCAGGCCGGCCCAATGGACATGCTTCAGTAATTTAAGTCTCCTAAATTCATTAGACCTCCAAAAATAGTAGCAATGGTGGCGTTTTAAAGCTAACTCAAAAGGCCTTCAAAGGATACCGAAATCGCTTAATTTGGATAAGTATTGAAAATACTACATGTGTTTGAAGTTCACGGACCTGCACTAAAGCCAACTTATGATGTGTTTCATGGACCAGTTGAGCCCAAACCTCAATAAAGACTAGGGTTAGGGTTATTTATATAAGAGAGGCATATCAGACATCACACAAGGACTACGCAGCCACCACACTTCCACCTTCCATCTTCTGCAATTTATATTCAAGTTTGTTTACTCTTCTATCATTATTTTTAAATTCTTGTTTTGATTTTAATTATGTTTCTTCTATTGCGTTTTCAACTTTCCATGGATAGCTAAATATTTGTATTGATTTTCTGAGAAGAATGCAAGTAGATCTTTGAGGTTTTGTTCTTCAATTTCATATTGTTTGTTCTCTTAACTCTATCTTCTAATCTCAGTATTGAATTATAATCTGTTTATGCTTAATAAACCGAAACTTATATCACAGTTTGTTTAGTTCTGTGTTAGATATGAGATTATGTGATGTATGCAATGCTTAATTGTATAAGGATAATTTGGGGTTAATCTTTGCTTAGTTGGTTAATTTCATGTTGGAATAAGGGTTAAGGAAAATTTGGGATTAATCTTCGCTTAGTTGGTTAATTTCATATTGGAACAAGTGTTAAAGCTAATTTGAGATTAATCTTCGCTTAGTTGATTAATTTTGGATTAGAATATAATTTGGGATTTATCTTCGCTTAGTCGGTTAATTTCGAATTAATTTCGTAATCTAGGATAAGTGACACTGCATTAGAATCAGGAAATCAATTGCATTTTAATTTGTTTTTAATCCGCATTTTTATAATCTGCTTTTGTTATGTTTCATCTAATATTTTAATTTTGAAAAACTTCCTTTTTTTTGTTACTGTTCTAATTTTAAAAATTGATAAGCTTTGATAGAAATTCGTGGTCTTTGGGAGACGACCTAGGAAAGCTTCCTAGTACTACATTTATCTGTTTTAATTATTTGACCGAGTACGACATCGATCAATGATTTCCTATTTACATTTGTTTTTCGGAATTTCATCCTAGATTTAAATCCTATGCCAGATTTGTCAAAAATTAGTTTTTGTGACCCAAGTAAAACGTCAAGATTAGCTTGACCTTGTGTAAATCTTGAAACGGTTTGTGATAAAAAATCAATTTTCTTTTGTAATTCTGAACAGTTATTACAGGATTTATTACATGCACAATCAGAATTATCATGAATTAATTTTAAGAAATCACAATCAGTTTCATCTTCAAGTATTCTTTTTTCAAGAGAGTCTACTTTATTTATTAACCAATTATTTAGTCCTTTTAGCCTATCATTTTCTTTTTGTAGTTTCTTAGCCTCTTCATGCATTTCATTAAATGCTTCTTGTAATGAATCATAATTCACTAAATTTGAAGAAGAACTAGAACTTACACTGCTGGATTGAGGATTTTGACTTGCCATTAGACATAAGTTGGCTTCTTCATTATCAGAATTGTCTGTTGATGAAGTGTCATTGTCATCCCATGCTATATAGGCTCTTCTTTTGACTTTCTCTTCTTTCTTGTCATTATGTTTGTTCTTTTTCGGGCACTCCATCCTTACATGGCCCCGCTTACCACAACCATAGCATTTAAAGTTAGAAGAATCAGTTTTTTCTCATACCTTTTATGTTTTTCCTTGTCTTGAATCTTTTTCTTGAGAAACTTGTTGAATTTCCGACAAGCAGTCCAAGGTTCTCACTTTCCTCCTCTCGATTCTTGATTTTTTTCTTCAACTTTAAGTGCTATACTTCTGCTTTTCTTCTCGAGAGACTTCTTGTTCATTAAATCTGTTGATTTCCATTTCATGTTCTCCGAGTTTGCCAAATAGAGAAGTCTGTTGTCATTACGGACAGATCTTTTGACTCGAAATTGCTTGTGACCTTTGGTCGCCAAGACCTGTCAAGACATTTCAAGACTTTAATATTTAATTCTTCTTTATCAAAGGTTTTACCTAGGCCCATTAGATGATTAATGATGTGAGTGAATCGCTTCGCACATCTCGCAATGCTTTCACTAGGTTTGCATTTTGAACAACTCATATTCTCTTATGAGAGTATGCTTTACGGCTCTCTTTACATCTGCTGTCCCTTCATGAGTAACCTCAAGAACATCCCACATCTCCTTGGCATATTTGCATTGGGAGACCCTGAAAAACTCATCCATGTTAAGTGCAGAAGTAATTATATTTTTAGCAGTGCAATCATTTTGAACTTTTTTCTTTTCCTCATCATTTAAACTGGACCATTCTTTTTCTGTAATTAAAGGGCCATTAGCAATTACATCCCAAACATTTCTATCAATGGACTCAATAAAGATCTTCATCCTAATTTTCCAAAAAGGATAATCTGTTCCACAAAATAGTGGAGGTCTGTTAATAGAAGCTCCCTCAGAAAACGGTAATCTGTTTTCAGCCATGGATCGAAGAACTTGAATAACTTTCAAGCACCTCGCTCTGATGCCAATTGTTAGAAAAGTAGTTTTAGATCAAGAGGGGGGGTGAATTGATCTTTGAAAGTTTTTCGAAATTAACAGATTATCTATTTGTAAAAATAAGATTTAGATCTATTCTTGAATCACAAAGCAATCAATCAAATATAAATGCAGCAACAGAATTAAAGGAGAGAAAGGTTAAGAAAGATATCACCGGTGTTTTATACTGGTTCACCCAATACCAGGGCTACGTCCAGTCTCCAGCCAAATTCCAACTGGGTTCCACTAGATCAAATGTTTTACAGATTTACAATCTTACACTTAATCTACCACAAGAACCAAATTCCAGTTCCTGCACTCAACCTCTCACCAAGAACCAAATTCCAGTTCTTGATAACCTCTACAACCAAATTCCAGTTGCAGAGAAACCAGTGCACAAATTCCAGGCACCAAACAATACAAAAAAGAATGTAAAGAAATGAAAAAGAAGAAACTAGAATGCTCAAACCAGTTTATGCAATTATGCTGTAAGTGTTTCTTCTTCAAGAGAAATCAAGTTGCCTCAAGAAAGATTTTCAAAGAACTTCACAAAAACTGGTGCGAATCTTTCTTGAAAGGATGCTAAAGTTTGCTTGCTTGATTGCTAAAGATTGATGTTCAATTGTTGTGTTAAAAATGTTCAAGCCAAACTGTTTTTATAGAAGATTTTCAAAACTGCTGGTTTAATCAATCTGTTAAAAAATCTTTTAATCTGTTAAAAGTGTAGTTTTAATCTGTTAAAACTTCTTTTAATCCATTAAAGCGTTCTTGATTATTTAACAGATTTGTTTTAACTGATACGACAACGTTTGTATCAATTAAAACTCTTTACAAAAAATCTTCTAATTTGATTTAATCGATTGTTTCGTGTTTCAATCGATTAATATACTGCAAAACTTTATTGTAAAATTGTCCAAGTGATTTTAACTGATAAAAATACGTTTTAATCGATTAAAACGCTGTGTAAAAATTTTCTAAGTTGTTTTAATCGATTGAAACGTGTTTTAATCGACTGAAAAAGTTCTGATCGGTCATAACTCAATTTTGATCGATCATATCTGATTCTGATCGGTCATAATTGCATTCTGATCGATCATCCTGAACACTAAGCTGATTTAATCGATTAAAACCAAGTTGTATCGATTAAAATACTGCAAAAACGCTTCTCTTAACATTTTAAGTGATTTTAATCGGTTATTTCGAAGCTTTATCAGTTAAAACACTGACAGAAGGTTTTCAAAACTTTCTTTAATGAAAACAACCTGTTATTTCGAAATTATATTAGTTAAAAACTTGTTTAAGAAAGCCTTTGTTAAAATACTTTGTTTTTAACTGCTTAAACGATTTTAGAGGCATTTTGCAAAATCTTTTAAGTGAAGAAACCTCATGCAGCAGAAAAGATAAAAATGATTATACCTAAGCATAGCTGCGGACACACTAATCCTTCTATTCTTTTATCTAAGTGACTGTTGACCGCTACAAAGTTGACTTTGACTTTATCTTTGACTTCATCAAATCAATAAGATCTTTGCCAGAGTATTTCAATAAGATCTTCATCACTTTCAGAAGTGTCCATTCCAAACTTTTTGAGTATCTCTTTGCAATATTTGGTTTGAGAGACAAAAATGCCATCTTTAAGTTGCTTGATTTGAAGTCCAAGAAAGAATGTTAATTTTCCCATCATAGACATTTCAAACTCTCCCTGCATTATCTTAGCAAATTCTACACACAAAGAATTATTAGTTGATCCAAAAATAATATCATCAACATATACTTGGACCAATAAGATATGTTCTTTTACTTTATTTATAAACAAAGTAGAATCAATTTTTCCTCTAGAAAAATCATTTGAAGTTAGAAAACTACTTAGCCTTTCAAACCAAGACCTAGGAGTTTGTTTCAACCCATATAATGCTTTCTTTAATTTAAAAATATGATTAGGATAACTAAAATCTTCAAATCCAGGGGGTTGCTCTACATATACTTCTTCTTTAATAAAACCATTCAAAAATGCACTCTTAACATCCATTTGATATAATTTAAATTTCATCAATGATGCATAAGCAAGAAGTAGGCATATAGCCTCTAACCTGGCAATAGGAGCATAAGTTTCATCATAATCAATACCTTCCTCCTGACAGTAACCTTTGGTAACAAGTCTAACTTTATTCTTTGTTATGTTTCCATCTTCATCAAGTTTATTTCTAAATACCCATTTAGTTCCAATTACTTGATGTGATTCTTCTCTTGGGATTAATTCCCAGACTTGATTCCTTTCAAATTGGTTAAGTTCCTCTTGCATAGCTATGCACCATTGGTCATCTTTAAGTGCTTCCTCAACATTTTTGGGTTCTATCTGTGAGAAATTAGTGCTTCCTCTATAGACATGCAGAAATTAGTCATATTCTAGTTCTTACCCCTTTTGAGATATCACCAATAATATTTTCCATTGAAAGTACTCTTGGTGATTGCCATTCTTTTGCTAATTCAGGTGTTTGAGAAGGCTCATTTTCTTCCAAATACAATTCATCAAGAGCCTCTCTTATATACTCATCATCACCTGCAAGTTCTTTATTTGACTCAAGAGGATTTCTCCCAAGGTCTACAATCTCATCAAAAGTAACATGTATAGATTCTTTAACATTTAAAGTTATTCTATTAAACACTATATAAGCTTTGCTAGTTAATGAATAACCTAGAAAAATGCCCTCATCGGCTTTTGAGTCAAATTTTCCTAAGTTGTCCTTTCCATTATTTAACACAAAGCACTTACATCCAAATATTTTCAAATGAGCAACATTAGGCTTCTACCATTTAACAATTCATAGGGATTTGATTTTATAATTGGCCTAATGAGCATTCTATTCAAAACATAACATGCAGTACTAACCGCATCAGCCCAAAAATATTTAGGAACATTTGATTCATTTAGCATTGTTCTAGCAAGTTCCTTTAGTGACCTATTTTTCCTTTCAACTACACCATTTTGTTGGGGAGTCCTAGGAGCAGAAAAGTTATGCAATATTCCATTTTCCTCACAATAATTTTCAAACTTTTCATTTTGAAACTCACCACCATGATCACTTCTTAAAACTTTAATTCTTAGGTCTTTCTCATTTTGAATTTGCTTTGCAAACTTTCTAAAGATCTTAAAAGCTTCACTTTTCATTGTTAAGAAAAATGTCCAAGTATATCTAGAATAATCATCAACAATCACAAGACCATAATAATTTCCACCAAAGCTTTTTATCCTAGAAGGACCAAATAAGTCTAAATCTAACAATTCTAAGGGTTTTGTTGTGGAAATGACACTCTTTGATTTAAGTGATGATTTTACTTGTTTACCTTTTTGACATGCATCACATAACCTATCTTTTTCAAACTTTAACTTAGGCAAACCAACAACTAAGTCTTTTGATATCAATTTATTTAAATGATGCATATTTATATGAGCTGCTCTCTTATGCCATAACCAAGGGTGCTCTTCCTTAGCAACTAAGCATGTTATACTAGAATCATGTAAACAATCCAAATCAATCAAGTATATGTGATTATGCCTAATGCCTTTTAATGCTACATTTTCGGAATCTATCAAGTGTATGGTGCAAAATTTACTTTCAAATATTACCTTAAATCCTTTGTCACATAGTTGACTTATACTAAGGAGATTATGCTTTAGCCCATCAACAAGAAGCACATCCTTAATCTCCAAAGTGTTTGCACCACCTATATTTCCAATTCCAAGAATTTTTCCTTTGTTGTTGTCCCCATAAGTTACATATCCTTGTTCTTTAGCTTTGAAACTCACAAATTTCGTTTTGTCACCAGTCATATGCTTTGAGCATCCACTATCAAGATACCACATAGACTTCTTTGATTTGGAAGTTTCCTACAAAATAAGAACATAGTAAACTTATGTCCCCATAACTTTTGGGTCCTTGGGGTTAGAGATAAACAAATTATTTAACAATAGGAACCCAAATGTATTTTCCTTTAGGAACACCAAAATGTTTTATTTTACATCTATTTGAAGTATGACCTTGTTTCATACAATAAAAACATGCTTTAGATGTAGCTTTTGAATATGATGTATTTCTAATAATAAATTCTCTAGTTCCTTTTTCTACCCATACTCTTTTATTTTTAATCTTAGCCTTTTTCAAAGGAACATGATGGTATACTCTATTTTGAGCAATAACAACTTTATCTTTATTAATGTTACTTATCTCCTCTTCGACTTTTTCTAGCAAATGGTTAAGTATATCTATATCATATTCATATTCTTTACAAGATACACATGCTATGTTCTTATCATCATTTTCATCTAAGCATACAATTTTCGTTTCTAAGGTTTTCTTTTCCTCTAAACATGCAATTTTCGTTTTTAATGAATTAACCTCCTTTTCGGATCTACTTAAACTCTTTTTCACAACTTTATATTCATTTTTCAAGTCCTTAAAGGCACTAAACAATTCATTATATGCATTTTGCAGTTCATCATAATTATTTTCATCATCACTTGAAGAAGAGTCAGAATCACTTACCTCAAAGTCAAAAGATATGTTGTCATTTGCCATTAAGCAAATATTGGCTTCAACTTCCGAGTCACTTGATTCCGAACTTGAATCACTGGTGTCCCAAGCAATGTAGGCTTTCTTCTTGAAGAACTTTTTGCCTTTGTTTTCTTCATTTTTCTTGTTTGGACAATCGGTCTTCACATGTCCTGTTTCACCACAACCATAACATTTGATATTTACGGATGAATTTTCCCTTACCTTTCCTTTACCTTTGAATGGATGTCTTCCTTTGGCTTTCATGAATTTTGTAAACTTCTTTATCATAAGACTCAATTCTTCTTCTTCATTCTCTGAGTCTTCTTCTTCCTTTTTATTCTTACCTTTGGAAATTTCTGTTTTGAAGGCTAAGTTCTTCTTTTGATATTGACCTTCCTAATCATTTAGCCTTCCTAGCTCTAGCTCATGCTCTCTCAACTTTCCAAAGAGCGCCGCCATAGACATTGTGGCAAGGTTTTGTGACTCAGAGATGGCCGTCACCTTAGGTTGCCATTTTCTATCCAAAGATTTTAAGATTTTAACATTTAATTCATCAACGTCAAAAATTTTACCTAATCCGGTGAGATGGTTCACAATATGAGTGAAACGCTTTTGAACGTCAAATATCGTTTCGCCTTGTTGCATCCAGAACATCTCATATTCTTGGATTAGGGAATTTTTCCATGCTCTCTTAACGTCATCGGTACCTTCGTGGGTCACTCTTAGCATTTCCCACATCTCTTGAGCACTTTTACAAACAGAGATCTTGTAAAACTCGTCAAGGGTTAAAGCAGATGAAATAATATTTCTAGCCCTAACGTCAAATTGAGCTTTTCTATTTTCCTCTGTTGTTGATAGCTGTTCCACAAGCGTACGGAGTATCGCGTAATAAAAAGTTATCGTTCCCACAGAGATTATGCTCAAGTACCGGTACACAATGATTCAATTATCTAAACAAATCGTTTCAAATAGAATATATTGCAAAATGAATAGAAAACCAAAAACTATTGACAAGAGACTCAAGGTGAAAACTTTCTTAGGAGTCGGTAGGTTTATATGTTACATATTCAATTTAAATCAATTCGTTTCCCATTATTTAACTTCTATTTCTAAGGTGAATTTTCCTTAATTGATTAATGTATTCCTCTCGAAACCCCACTAATGTACCTAATTACCGAAGAACAACGTTCAATTCGTTAAGTAGATCCTTTACGCTTTATGAAAATCCAATTACCCCTCAAAGAGTTTTGTTTACTTTCGTAACCCAAATCCCTAGGTTCAATTCCATGCTTTTCTAATGATATATCGATCTCTCAATCATCCACATCATTTAAATTCATCTAACCTTATCTCTAAGCCATTAGAAGCTTTAGGTTCTCATGGAAATGAATAGAAAACAGAAATTCAATAACAGAGAAATTCAAAGTATTCAAAATTGATACATAAACATATTCCCCCTAATCCCAAGAATGAGATTTAGTGTGCCATAGAAATGATGATTACAATCCACAATACAATAAATCAAACCCTAACATAAGAGAAAAGTATAAATGAGACAGGAAATTAGAGAATAGAAGAGAAGTTCTCACTATCTCCTCTGTAGCTTCTTCAATTTCCCTCTTGATAGAAGAAATCGTTCTCCCTCTATTGCTCTGGTTTTCTTCAAATTTCTTTTAGGGAAAAATGCCTCTTGTCTTCGTGTCTTTCTTTTTGCTCCGTAACTTCTTTTTTTATATCTTTTATGCTCAAAAACTGCTCCTCTAATTCAGGGAAAATGTAAAACGTGCAGAATCCACTGGCAGTGGGAAAAACCCACAGCCAGTGGATCGTGACAGGGGCCCAATACTCATTTTCCAGTGAAGTCCACTGGCAGTGGGAAAAACCCACGGCCAGTGGATCGTGACAGGGGCCCAATACTCGTTTTCCAGTGAAGTCCACGGCCAGTGGATCGTGACAGGGGCCCAATACTCGTTTTCCAGTGAAGTCCACGGCCAGTGGGAAAAACCCATGGCCAGTGGATTTGTTTTACGCCACAGTGCCATTTTCCAGTGAAGTCCACTGCCAGTGGATTTCACTTAACTTCACCAAAAATGCTCTTTAACAATGCTTTAAGGCCACGAAGTGTTCTTTTCTCTTTTCTTTTACAATGCAATCCAAGGTTTTATTTTTGTGCTTTTAGTGGCTTGAATTCCTTTCCATCCAATGCTTCATCAAATGCTTCTCGTTTCCAAGTTTATAAACCTATAACAAAGCTATTCCTGCAAAGCTGAGACATCCGAATAACATGTGTGGAATGAAGGAAAATAATTGGAATTAAGGGGAATTCTAACACAAATAAACTAGAAAACTCAAATAAAGCGCCATTAAAAATGATGCAAACTAGACACTTATCAAAATACCCCAAACTAAAACATTGCTTGTCCCTAAGCAATCACCATCACCACAAGCATGAGTAATAAAGAATGAAGAACTCCAACCATCTAAAGGAATCCGATTTAAAATATTATTAATAGACGATTGCAGGATTATCAAATTAGAAGCCACACAATTATTCATGCCATGCTTACTATGACTAGACTAGAGATACATGTTTCCTTACTTTCTCTCAATGTGTTTAGGCTTGTGTTTCAGTATCACTCAAATCAAAACATTTCAAACACTACCATAGGCTTGGCAAATGACCCTAATCTCCACAGTTATCTAGAAAGTATGTTAAGGTCTAAAGGGCTTTGAATTGGTTGTAATGGGGCCAGGGGTTCATCGAATAGGAATGGATACCAAGAAAGAGGGAAAAGTCAAAGGGTTTTAGAAATGAAATTCACGAGAAAAGCAAGTTTGGAAGGCATTCAGAAAAATATATTTTCTTATTCATAAACGGGACTCCTTATTACATTGTTCTTGATCTCTCTTTTTTTCTTTTTTTTTTTTTGATATTTTTTTTTGAATAGAGAACAATTTTTCCTAAGCCCTTGTCAATTAGTTGCCATCCTTGTCATTTCTCAGAAATTACGGAGAATTAGATCAAAAGGCTTTCAAAAATCAACAATTAAAGCTCAATAGGGGCAACTAATGGTGTATGCGGTATTCAAATTCTGTGGCCAATACGAAGCTTTTTGCCCTAAAATGCCTTTATCATCCCCTAACATACAATCACAAACTATTTTGAATCGGTCACAAGCCAAGTTCTAGAGTGCTTAAAATGTATGATACACTCAAAGAAGAAAATAAGGGTTTATCAGAATGTTTACCCTTTTTGGTTCAAAAGCTCTCAATTGAAATGGTAATGAATCCAGTCAAAGAAAACAGGAAATCATAGTGTATAGTTCAACACGACAAGCTAGCAATCATAAAACTCATTCATTCCTTTTTATGGATTCCCATAGAGGCCTAAAATTCAAACATTCCAATTGCAACACAACTTGTAGAAGTAGTAATCACAAATAAACAAACCATGTCATCCTAACTAGACAATAAGTAAAAACATGAATAAATGCCTAAACAAAGCTAATGGTTGAGAACAAGTTTCCTTTACTACCACCGAGCCACCCCAAACTGATGATGGGCGGTGTCGCATGCTGGACGGTAGATAGAGGGGAAGGTAAAGGAAACTTATCGCATAAGAGTACCTTCTCATGGAGAGGGGGAGCAAAATGCCCCTGTTGGGAGTGCCGATGATACATAGCATCCACCCTCGAGCTAGGTCATCAATCGACTCCCTTGCCGAATTTGCTCTATGGACATTGACTCCAAGCGGCTATTCATTCCTTGCATTAAGGAATACATTTGTTCTAGTGAAACACTGGAGTTGGGGGTGAGCTGGGAAGGGCCGGCTGAGTTCGTTGGGGAAATGGCATTTGTGTGTCCAAAGGACCATCCTCATCGGCATTTGTACACGAAAACAAAAAGAAGTCTTGCCTTCTAGGCTAGTGAAGCTAGGGTCGGGCAAGGGATGAGGCACATGTGTTCCGGGAATAACCAAACGGGGAATATCATGTTGAATTACTATCAAACCCATGTGAATCATTTCATCAATATCAACCCTCTTGGGTTGGCACAACAAGGTGTCATTGGTTAGGTCGATTCCTACATACCTAGCAAGTGGGTTGATGTACCCAGCAATGATAATCTTGCCGGAGGTGGCCCGACCAACTCCGGTAAATTGACTGAAAAGCCATTTAGTGGAATGGATGGGTATCTTATGGATCATAGCATACAAAAAATATAATTCGGCGGCCGAATGGTACACGGGCTTTCAAAACGCCCAAAAATAGAGCGAGCCATGAACCTTTGAAGATATCTGAAAACGGGGTGATGCATTAAGGAGGCTTTGGTAGAGGAGGGATCATAACGTTCCCTATTTTGTGAAAGTTGGGACCAAAAATAATTAGCATTGAAGTCCCTAGGAATGCGAGCGATATCACGTGCAAGCTAAAGCGTTGGCGGACATAGATGGAAAACCATAAATGGGGTCCACATACGCCAAATCCATCCTAGAGTCAGTGTTATTTAGCCTAAAAGTAATCTCCCAATTAGAATCATTAGCACAAGGTTTAATATCAATGGAGCTAAGAAATTCTAATGTAGTGTGTTCATAGCACGGCTCATATAGTTCAATAAAGTCTTCCCAACCCACATTCTTGCAATACTTAAAAGTATCTTCATAAATCCCAAGGTCGAGTAATGATTTTTTGCGGAAAAACCGTGAGGGAACAATGTCCCTCTTGATCAAGGAATCAAGTTGCATCCGTTGGTCATCAGATGTGCACTCAATATTTTCAACTCGAGCATAGTTAGAGGTCTTACAAGTGTTTTTCCTCTTCTTTCCAAAAGTTTTGGTTCTTCCGGAAGACATTGTGTTGGCACCTAAAATCCGAGTTCATGTATATATACAAAATGTGTCATTAGCATCACCACAATTAAATATCTAGGAATGATAAATATCTAAGGATCAATGTGTATAAAAAAACTTATAAATATGCAAAGGTAAGAACAAGTAGTTGTCATAGACATTTTATCAAACACATGGTAGGCATAAAAAAATTGAACTAAGAAATCTATAAACATGCATCTCAAAGTTTCCCAGATTCACAATTGACGCTATGCAAATTAATAAGAATGAATCAATTTGTCAGATATGTGGCATGGAGTGTCAATCATGAAGAAAAAGGTATATGTGTTTCAATGAACAATGAAGAACATGATGAACATGATAATCGTGAACAAAAGTTTGATAACAAACCCACATGAATTTTTAATCACAATAATCAAATATAAACATTTGTAAACCTTCCCACATGATCAATTTCACCAACAACAAATCAAAATATCAAGTATGAGAAAACCCTATATTAGTATGATGATTCTTACTTGATGAAAATGATAGAAAGAGATGATGTAGATGTGATATTGAGTGAAAGAAATTCGTGGAATTGAATGGGGTCAAGGGATTTCTGAAGTTAAGAGTGATTGAGAGGGGTAGTGTGTAATGGTGAGGAAGAGTGCAATAGGGAGTGGAAAAACATAGGTGGTGTGCGTGTGATAAGATGAATAACTTGTAGGGAATCACGACCCACTGCCAGTGGGAAAAACACACTGCCAGTGGGTGTCTCGGACTTGGGCCAAAATTAGGCACGCATTGCACCTGTGAAAACCCACCTTGCCGGTGGTTTTCTCTGACTTGAAAAATTTTTAATTTTACGTGCCCCAACTCGGAAAGGTCCACTTCCGAGTGGGTATTTCCCTGCTGGTGGTGGATCACACTGTCCATTAACTTGAAAAAAATGCAAAGCCTTAGAACTTTTTTTTTTTGAAAATAGAAAGTTAAGTAAGACATGGAATTAAAAATAACAAATGGGGTTACCTCCCCACAAGTGCTAAATTTAACGTATTCAGTTGGACGTTGTATGCTATTGAGAATCACAAATCCGGTACATCAAACAAGTCCAAGACACTTGCTTGTTGTATTGTTTCTCCGGTCAAGTAACGCTTAAGTCGTTGTCCATTTACTCTAAATGGACCAGCCTTTTCGCTCCATAACTCGACGAGTTCCAAAGGGAAAGATCTTTGTCACTTTAAATGGTCACGACCACCGGGACCTCAGTTTACCTAGGAAAAGCTTCAGTCGAGAGTTAAAAAGTAAAACCATATCACCTAGATTGAATGTTCTCCTTAGGATGTGACGATTATGCCATCTTTTAGTTTTTTCTTTGTAAATTCGAGCATTTTCATATGCATCTAGATGGAGCTCTTCAAGCTCTTTTAATTCCAACAACCTATGCTCACCTGCAACCTTATGATCAAGATTAAGAGTTTTGACAGCCCAAAAAGATTTATACTCTAACTCAACGAGGTAAATGGCAAGGCTTACCATACACTAGCTTAAAAGGCGTAGTGCCAATGGGAGTTTTGTATGCGGTTCGATATGCCCATAAGGAATCATCTAACTTAATAGACCAATCTTTACGTGACGTATTTACCACTTTTTGAAGAATGTTTTTAATTTCCCGATTGGACACCTCAACTGACCACTAGTTTGAGGGTGATAAGGTGTAGCTACCTTATGTTTCACTCCATATTTTTTAGGAGGGTGCGAAAAGCTTTCTCAATAAAATGAGACCCTCATCACTTATGATACATTTCGGGACCCCAAACCGCGGAAATATTATTTTCTTGAAAAGCTTAATAACGAGTCTTAGCATCGGAATGGGGTGAAGCAATGGCTTCGACCCATTTAGACACATAGTCAATTGCTACTAATATGAATTGATTTCCAAAGGAAGAGGGAAAGGGTCCCATAAAATCAATGCCCCACACATCAAACAATTCAACCTCTAATATGCTATTTAATGGCATTTCATGTCTCTTACCGATGTTACCTGCTCTTTGGCAAGCATCGCAAGTCAAGACATACTTGCGCACATCCTTAAAAGGTGTGGCCGGTAGAACCCAACTTGCAATACTTTTGAGGCTGTCTTGGAGGTGCTCATATGACCTCCACAAGAACGAGAGTGGCAATGGTCCGAGGATGGCGTGGACCTCATCTTCAGGAACACACCTCCTAATCAAACCGTCTGCACAATGTTTAAATAGGAGGGGTTCATCCCAATAATAGTGTTTGACATCTGCATAAAACTTTTTCTTCTGTTGAAAGCCAAGATCGGGAGGTAAAATACCACATGCAAGAAAGTTTACAAAATCGGCATACCACGGGGCAAGTTGGGTACTAAGATTCAATAATTGTTCATCCGGAAAAGATTCATTGATGGGAATGTCACCCATCTCTACTTTTTCGGATGATAACCTAGATAGGTGGTCGGCGACCAAGTTCTCGGTACCCTTCTTGTCCTTAATCTCTAAATCAAATTCTTGCAATATCAAAATCCACCTAATTAGTCTAGGTTTTGCTTCTTTT
Source organism: Sphenostylis stenocarpa (assembly GCA_963425845.1). Classification (NCBI taxonomy): domain Eukaryota; kingdom Viridiplantae; phylum Streptophyta; class Magnoliopsida; order Fabales; family Fabaceae; genus Sphenostylis; species Sphenostylis stenocarpa. The sequence goes on along the minus strand of OY731404.1, from coordinate 48,435,247 downwards.
TTATGCAATAGATATTTAATGGCGAGTGGTCGGTGAAAACAGTAACATGTGAACCTACCAAATAAGATCTAAATTTATCGAAAGCAAATACAATGGCTAACGGTTCTTTTTCGGTTGTGGCATAGTTTACACGTGCATCATCCAATGTTCGGCTGGCATAGTGGATCACATGTAGCTTCTTATCCTTCGCTGCCCAAGCACAACTCCTGCTGCGTGATCACTAGCATCACACATCAATTCGAATGGGAGTTCCCGGTCGGGGGTTGTACAATAGGAGCAGAGACCAAGGCACTGCTTAATCCTGCAAAAAGCTTCCCTACAAGATGAATCAAAATTAAAAGGCACATCCTTACCCAAAAGATTCGTGAGAGGTTTTGTGATTTTTGAGAAGTCTTTAATGAATCGTCGGTAAAAACCGGCATGTCCAAGAAAGCTTCGGATACCTTTCACATTTGTAGGTGGGGTTAATTTTTCAATCACTTCCACCTTAGCCTTATCAACCTCTATGCCTCTCTCGGATACCAAGTGTCCAAGAACTATGCCTTCCCTTACCATGAAATGACATTTCTCCCAGTTCAAGACCAAATTGGTCTCTTCACAACGTTGCAAAACTTGGCACAAATTTGTTAAACGAGTTATCAAAATCCAAACCATGCACTGAAAAATCATCCATAAAGACTTCCATCACATTTTCAATAAGATCGGAAAATATGGCTTGCATACACCTTTGAAAAGTTGCGGGTGCATTACATAAGCCAAAAGGCATACGCCTATATGCATAAGTCCCATAAGGGCAAGTGAAGGTAGTCTTCTCTTGATCAGAAGGGTGAATGTGAATTTGGTGAAAACCTGAATACCCATCCAAATAACAAAAATAAGAGTGTTTTGCAAGTCTCTCCAGCATTTGATCAATAAAAGGGAGAGGAAAATGATCCTTTTTTGTGGCGCTATTTAACTTCCTATAGTCAATGCACATGCGCCAGCCAGAAACAGTCCTAGTAGAGATTAACTCATGTTTATCACTTTCGACCACAGTCATCCCTCCCTTTTTAGGCATGACATGAATTGGACTCACCCATTTGCTACTATCAATAGGGTATATAACTCCAGCATCAAGCAATTTTAAAATTTCTTTTTTAACCACTTCTTGCATTTTTGGATTTAATCTTCTAAGTGATTCTACTGTGGGCTTACTCTCATCTTCTACTATGATCCTATGCATGCAAAAAGAAGGGCTAATCCCTTTAATGTCATCCATTGTATAACCTATTACTTTCCTATATGACCTAAGTTGTTTCAAAAGCTTTTCGAGTTTCACATGAATTCAAATCAGCATTAACAATCACAGGATATGTAGAATTAGGACCAAGAAACTCATACCTCAAAGAAGCCGGTAAAGGCTTTAATTCCACATTGGGGCTCACCACTTTACCACACATGACTTTAGTATCATGTTTTAGTGGGGTATTTTCTTCAAAGCAACTAGATGTTCCTGCAGGCTTAATCACAAAAATAGATTCAAGTGGGTCATTAGAAAGAGTTTCTTCTTTCACCACTTGGTCAACAAAATCCACACTACAACAAACATCATCATTGAAAGGTTTTTTTAAAACATCCTTCAAGCTAAAATCCACCTTTTGGTCTCCAACAGCCAGAGACAATCTACCATTCTTAACATCTATTACCGCGCCCGCGGTTGCCAAAAATGGCCTGCCTAGGATAATGGGGATCATGGAGTCCTCATCCATTTCCAAAACAACAAAATCGGCAGGTATGAAAAATTTTCCTACCTTGATAGGAACATCCTCTAAAATGCCTATAGGATATTTAATAGACCTATCAGCTAGTTTAAAGACATCCTAGTAGGCTTCAACTCACCTAATCCTAATTTCTCAGAAATAGACAATGGCATTAAGCTAACACTATCTCCTAGACCACACAATGCTCTATCTATAGCCATGTCACCAATCATACAGGGAATAGAGAAACTACCTGGATCCTGAAGCATGGGTCGTAGCTTCCTTTGGATCGGTGCACTTGCACTCCTCGGTAAGTGCTATTGTACCATCTTCCTCCAGTTTTCTCTTATTTGACAAAATATCCTTCGAAACTTCGTGTAGGTGGGCATTTGCTTGCAAAGCATCTGTGAAGGGAATATTGATATACAATTTTTTTAAAACCTCAAGAAACTTACCAAACTGTTTGTCCAACTTGGCCTTAGCCAAACGTTGAGGAAATGGAATTGAAGGTTGATATGGCTTAACCTCCTCCTTTTTCCCATACGGTTTCTCCTCAATCGGCGGATGAGATGGAGACTCATCCAATTTCTTCTCCTCCTTTTCTTCCCCTTTTGACATGCCAAGCTGGACCATCATATTGAGTACCACTCCTAAGAGTGATAGCTAGGGTGTGATTGGATGGTCCCACCTCGGGCTTTCCAGGAAATGTCCCTGGTATTCTCATGGAGTTGGAGGCTTGTTGGGCAATCTGAGTTTCCAAGATCTTATTGTGGGTGGCCAATGAATCCATCTTAGTAGTTAAATTCTTTATGGCCTCGAGAGAATTCATCATTTTGCTTGAGTTGAGTAGCTACAAACGTTTCCATCATGGACTCTAATTTGGATTTCGTGGAATGTAGGGTCCTTGTGGTTGTCTATAAGTACTTTGATTGCTTTGGAAAGGAGGTGGTCTGTTTTGGAAACCAGGTGGTCCTTGTGGTTGTCTAAAATTATTTCCATAGTTCCCACCATAATTTCCAATTGCATCTACCTGATGCATCTCTGGCTCGACACTCTGGGTTACTCCAAGCTGACAACCTGAAATATTGTGACCTAAAACACCACATAACTCACAGACAACATTAGTATTACCTGCTCCTAGTTTATCAAATTTAACAGACAAAGCCTCTACCTTTGCAGTAAGTAAAGAGACAGCATCTAGAGAATACTTACCTGGAGTTTTTGTCGATAAAGTCCTTTCGGAAGACCATTGGTAGGTGTTCGGGCAACTTCTTCAATGAGATTATAGCCTTCCTCCATGTTTTTGCTCATGAAGGCACCGCCAGCTGCAGACATCTAGTGTCACTTTCTGGTTTGGGGATAGCCCGTTAGAGAAAATGTGCACGGTCAACCAGCGCTCAATCCCATGGTGTGGGCATTCCCGAAGCATTTCTTTATACCTCTCCCAAGCATCATATAAAGTTTCATCATCTTTCTGGATGAAAGTGATGATCTGTTTCCTTAACTGGTCTGTCTTGCTGCGTGGGTAGTACTTGTTAAGGAAAGTGTGAGACATCTGCTCCCATGTTGAAATTGACCCTTCAGGAAGTGAATACAACCAAGCTCTAGCTTTATCCCTTAAAGAGAACGGGAAAAGCCTTAATCGGATTGCATCACTTGAAACTCCATTTACTTTAAGTGTATCGCAGTACTCAAGGAAAATTTGCAGATGCAAATTTGGGTCTTCAGAAGACAGTCCACCAAACTGGTTTTGTTGAACCATCGAGAGCAAGGATGGCTTCAACTCAAAGTTGTTCGCTTCAATGGTAGGTCGTGTGATGCTAGGCTTCCTACCCATTGAATTTGGTGTTGCAAAATTACGTATTGCTCTGTTTTCTGGACTAGCCATATGGTTGTGGTTTGTCGAAACAGAGGCTTGTTGTTTGCTTTGCTCTAGTTGTCTACGGAGAGTTCTAATCTTACGGAGAGTCCGTTCAATTTCAGGGTCAAAGATGTCCTCAAATCTAACACTCCTTCGCATAAAAGAAACCTGCAAAATCAACAGAAACACAAGAACCAAAGTGTAATTCTGCAGAAAAATATTAAAACTAAACCAGAAAAATAATGTAGAAAATTTAAAAGGTCTAATCTAACTAAATCACCGCTTAGCCAATATTGGGAAAACCACAATCCCCGGCAACGGCGCCAAAAACTTGATAGCCGTTCCGCAAGCGTACGAAGTATCGCGTAATAAAAAGTTATCGTTCCCACAGAGATTATGCTCAAGTACCGGTACACAGTGATTCAATTATCTAAACAAATCGTTTCAAATAGAATATATTGCAAAATGAATAGAAAACCAAAAACTATTGACAAGAGACTCAAGGTGAAAACTTTCTTAGGAGTCGGTAGGTTTATATGTTACGTATTCAATTTAAATAAATTCGTTTCCCATTATTTAACTTCTATTTCTAAGGTGAATTTTCCTTAATTGATTAATGTATTCCTCTCGAAACCCCACTAACGTACCTAATTACCGAAGAACAACGTTCAATTCGTTAAGTAGATCCTTTACGCTTTATGAAAATCCAATTAACCCTCAAAGAGTTTTGTTTACTTTCCTAACCCAAATCCCTAGGTTCAATTCCATGCTTTTCTAATGATATATCGATCTCTCAATCATCCACATCATTTAAATTCATCTAACCTTATCTCTAAGCCATTAGAAGCTTTAGGTTCTCATGGAAATGAATAGAAAACAGAAATTCAATAACAGAGAAATTCAAAGTATTCAAAATTGATACATAAACATATTCCCCCTAATCCCAAGAATGAGATTTAGTGTGCCATAGAAATGATGATTACAATCCACAATACAATAAATCAAACCCTAACATAAGAGAAAAGTATAAATGAGACAGGAAATTAGAGAATAGAAGAGAAGTTCTCACTATCTCCTCTGTAGCTTCTTCAATTTCCCTCTTGATAGAAGAAATCGTTCTCCCTCTATTGCTCTGGTTTTTTCAAATTTCTTTTTGGAAAAACGCCTCTTGTCTTCGTGTCTTTCTTTTTGCTCCGTAACTTCTTTTTTATATCTTTTATGCTCAAAAACCGCTCCTCTAATTCAGGGAAAATGTAAAACGTGCAGAATCCACTGGCAGTGGGAAAAACCCACGGCCAGTGGATCGTGACAGGGGCCCAATACTCATTTTCCAGTGAAGTCCACTGGCAGTGGGAAAAACCCACGACCAGTGGATCGTGACAGGGGCCCAATACTCGTTTTCCAGTGAAGTCCACGGCCAGTGGGAAAAACCCACGGCCAGTGGATCGTGAGAGGGGCCCAATACTCGTTTTCTAGTGAAGTCCACAGCCAGTGGGAAAAACCCATGGCCAGTGGATTTGTTTTACGCCACAGTGCCATTTTCTAGTGAAGTCCACTGCCAGTGGGAAAAACCCACTGCCAGTGGATTTCACTTAACTTCACCAAAAATGCTCTTTAACAATGCTTTAAGGCCCTGAAGTGTTCTTTTCTCTTTTCTTTTACAATGCAATCCAAGGTTTTATTTTTGTGCTTTTAGTGGTTTGAATTCCTTTCCATCCAATGCTTCATCAAATGCTTCTCGTTTCCAAGTTTATAAACCTATAACAAAGCTATTCCTGCAAAACTGAGACACCTGAATAACATGTGTGGAATGAAGGAAAATAATTGGAATTAAGGGGAATTCTAACAAAAATAAACTAGAAAACTCAAATAAAGCGCCATTAAAAATGATGCAAACTAGACACTTATCAGTTGTCCATCTAGAAAAAGGTTTAGGAATATCTACTCCATTCTCAGTAACTTTAGGAATATAGGGACCATTTAAAATAGCGTCTTAAACGCCTCTATCAACAGACTCTAAAAAGATTTGCATTCTAACTTTCCAGAAAGGATAATTTTGACCCACAAAAAGTGGGGGTTTGTTGATAGACGCACCTTCGTCAAAATTTTGATTTTGTCCGACCATTTTCGAAAAATTTGAATGACTATCAAAGAAAGCTCTGATACCACTTGTTGGAATCGCGTAGCAGAATGTTTGCGTGGTCAGACAAAAACCAAGAGCGGGGGGTGAATTGGTTTCTTAACAAAAATTAGGTTTTAAAAATTTTCCCCAAATTTTACCGATTAAAATATTGTGTAAACTTAAATAAGAAAAGGATAGAGTCTTACACAGGAGATTTATACTGGTTCGGATCAAAAGACCCTACGTCCAGTTGCTAATCACTCAAACAGAGGATTAACTGATGAGTCATTATATTCCCGTATTTTCTTCCCTTTCTAAACTTATTTTAATTAGTGTTTTGGGCTTAACTTTCTATTATTAGTGAACTTTTATTAATTGGGCTTCATTGGGCCAATAATTAGATTTTAATTAATTTAAATCTATTTGATCTAATTTTTTTCTCATTATTAATTTTAGGACAGTTAAAGCAATTTTGGGCCTAGAAGATTGGGCTAGATGCCATTTTACAGCTTTAAAGCAATTTTGGGCTTGGAAAATTGGGTCAAATGTCATATTTTATTATATATGGGTACTAACATTGGTTCACTATTTTATTTATCATTTTTTGTACAGATATCCAAAAATCATTATTTTCAAAGCATTATAAACTAGACACATTCAGTTTTCCATAGGATCCAAAATCATTCAATTCGAAGATAAATTGGATTTTACATAAATTATCCAACACGGGTCAAGTGCACCAGGGCGGCCCAATGGACATGCTTCAGTAATTTAAGTCTCCTAAATTCATTAGACCTCCAAAAATAGTATCAATGGTGGCGTTTTAAAGCTAACTCAAAAGGCTTTCAAAGGATACCAAAATCGCTTAATTTGGATAAGTATCGAAAATAATGCACGTGTTTGAAGTTCACGGACCTGCACTAAAGCTAACTTATGATGTGTTTCATGGACCAGTTGAGCCCAAACCTCAATAAAGATTAGGGTTAGGGTTATTTATATAAGAGAGGCACATCACACATGGGGAGATACACATCACACAAGGACTACGCAGCCACCACACTTCCGCCTTTCATCTTCTGCAATTTATATTCAAGTTTGTTTACTCTTCTGTCATTATTTTTAAATTCTTGTTTCGATTTTAATTATGTTTCTTCTATTGTGTTTTCAACTTTCCATGGATAGCTAAATCTTTGTATTGATTTTCTAAGAAGAATGCAAGTAGATCTTTGAGGTTTTGTTCTTCAATTTCATTTTGTTTGTTCTCTTAACTCTTCATCTTCTAATCTCAGTATTGAATTATAATCTGTTTATGCTTAATAAACCAAAACTTATATCACAGTTTGCTTAATTCTGTGTTAGATATGAGATTATGTGATGTATGCAATGCTTAATTGTATAAGGATAATTTGGGGTTAATCTTCGCTTAGTTGGTTAATTTCATGTTGGAATAAGGGTTAAGGAAAATTTGGGATTAATCTTCGCTTAGTTGGTTAATTTCATATTGGAACAAGGGTTAAAGCTAATTTGAGATTAATCTTCGCTTAGTTGGTTAATTTTGGATTAGAATATAATTTGGGATTTATCTTTGCTTAGTTGGTTAATTTCGAATTAATTTCGTAATCTAGGATAAGTGACGCTGCATTAGAATCAGAAAATCAATTGCATTTTAATCTGTTTTTAATCCGCATTTTTATAATCTGTTTTTGTTCTTTTTCATCTAATATTTTAATTTTGAAAAACTCCCTTTTTTTGTTACTGTTCTAAATTTAAAAATTGATAAACTTTGATAGAAATTTGTGGTCTTTGGGAGACGACCTAGGAAAGCTTCCTAGTACTACATTTATTTGTTTTAATTAGTTGACCGAGTACGACATCGATCAAATTTGGCGTCGTTGTCGGGGACCAAGATTTTTGTCTAGGTTTTCAATTTTTATTTTCTGTTTCTGTTTTCATTTTTTTGTTTTTATTTTATTGTATTTAAATATTTGATTTGATTTTCAGTTATTTAGATATTTTGTTTGATTTTCAGTTAATTGAATATTTTATTTGATTTTCAGTTATTTAAATATTTTATTTGATTGTTAGTTATTTATTATTTTATTTGATTTGGATATTTTATTTGATTGTTAATTATTTAATATTCTATTTGATTTGTTGTTATTTGAATATTTTATTTGATTTGCTTGTTATTTGGATATTTTATTTGATTTTTAGTTATTTAAATATTTTATTTGATTTTTAGTTATTTGAATATTTTATTTGATTGCTAGTTTTTAATATTTTATTTGATTTCCAGTTATTTGAATATTTTATTTGATTTTTAGTTATTTGGATATTTTATTTGATTTTTAGTTATTTAAATATTTTATATGATTTTAAGTTGTTTAATATTTGATTTTCAATTATTTGGATATTTTATTTGATTTTTAGTTATTTAAATATTTTATTTGATTTTCACTTATTTAAATATTTTATTTGATTTTCAGTTACTTGAATATTTTATTTGATTTGTTGTTATTTGGATATTTTATTTTATTTTCGGTTAATTGAATATTTTATTTGATTTTCTATTTAATTTAAAATTCTTACTTCTCTTAATACTATTTTGATAGCCCACTGTGTTCTAAAACTCTTTTGGGTTAAAATAAAATAAAATAAAATAAAAAATAAAATAAAATAAAATAAAAAATAATAAAAAACAAAAAACAAAAAAAATAAATATTAAAAAAAAATATAAATAATAATTAAAAAAAAAAACAATTTCATCTCTAATTTGTTTTTCTAGCTTTATTTAAAAAAAAATTTATAATTTTCATTCTCATAGGAAACTCTGGATATAGCTTGGTAGTGTGAGAGTGCATGTCTAGGAGGGTTACGGCTAGGAAAGATTTGGTACTTAAGCGTGTCCATTAGTGACCCACCTCTCTTTCCGGGAACCTACCTGGTGTACTTATTCACGGTCTACCGTTGTCTTTCCAAGTAAACAACTAATTTTTTTTTAGGAATTTTTTTTACCTCTTGGGAAATACATGAATTGTTGAATATAGTGCATGACTAGGAGCAATCCCGACCTTTTACAACCTTTTGATCCCGAGATAGACGAGAACCTTTCATAGATTAGTTAGACATTCTAGGAATTCATCTCTTGAGTCTGAACCATTAGATAGTCATAGTGAGAGTACCTGCACCTAATATACCTTCTTCGATAATTTCCAAGCTAATAACATGGGTGATCAACCTATTGGACCTCGTGAGAGGACTCTCGGGGAGATGGCTGCACCTGATTTCACTTATGCAAATTTATGTATCCAATACCCGAAGAGGATGTACCATTTGTGCTTAAAACTGGACTAATCCATTTGTTGCCCAAGTTTCATGGTCGTGCAGGTGAGGATCCATACAAGCATCTTAAGGAGTTCCATATAGTCTGCTCCACCATGAAGCCACAAAATGTTCCTGAAGATCACATATACCTGAAGGCTTTTCCTTTCTCTTTGGAGGATCTTGCCAAAGACTGGTTGTACTACTTAGCTCCTGGTCCCATAACGAGTCGGGATGATCCGAAGAGAGTCTTTCTAGAGAAATTTTTCCTGCTTCCGGGACCACTGCCATCGGGAAGGATATATCGGGTATCGGGCAACGAGATGGGAGAAAGCTTATACGAGTATTGGGAGAGGTTCAAGAGACTTTGTGCAAGTTGCCCTCACCACCAAATATCAGAACAGCTACTGTTGCAGTACTTTTATGAGGGGATGAACACAATGGATAAGAGTATGATAGATGTAGCTAGTGGAGGAGCTTTAGGAGACATGACACCTGCTGCTGCTAGAGGTTTAATTGAGAAGATGACATCCAATTCCCAACAATTTAACATGAGGAGTGATGCCATAGTCCTTAGAGGTGTACATGATGTGGGTTCATCAGATTTAATGGAGAAGAAGCTAGAAAGTAAGATTGATGCCCTCACCACCCTAGTCTCCCAACTTGCTGCAAATCAGAGACCTGCACCACTTGCAAGGGTTTGTGGCATTTGTACTTCAATTGAGCATCCCACTGATTGCTGCCAATTATTGCATGAGTCTACAGGTTCTGGAGCTCCACAAGCTTATGCAGCAAACATTTTCAATAATAGGGCTCCAAACCAACAACATAATTTTGACCTCTCAAGCAATAGATACAATCCAGGGTGGAGGAATCACCCAAATGCGAGATGGTCCAATCGGCAGGCACCAACGACGACAAAATCCTTTGCCACCACCACCATTTCGGAATTTTGCTGGTCCAAGCGAGACCTTATGTGCCTCCACCAATGCAACAACAATATCGAGGCAGCAAAATGAAGCACCAGGCTCCCCAACCTTCTTCACCTTCATTAGAGGAATTGGTCAAACAAATGGCTGAGATGAACATACGGTACCAATAGAAAAATGATGCCTCCATTCGGAGTTTAACCAACCAGATTGGTCAACTAGCTACTGCTTGTGAAACAATTGCAAAATCAAAATTCGAGACAAGCTCCCTGCATAGATTGTGGTTAATCCTAAGAATGTGAGTGCCATCACATTGAGGTCGAGGAAACAGATTGACATACCCACTGCAACACCTCCACCCTCATCCGTAGCTACCTTAGTTCCTGCACTCGAGCAACCGGTTGGTAGCCGAAAATTGCATATAGATGGACCTTCTTCCAGCCCGAGTTCGACCTGCAACAACCTCATATCCCTCTTCCATTCACTCCCAAAGCAATTCCAAGCAAAAAGATGGAAGAGGTTGATAAAGAGATTACTGGAGACCTTCGGGAAAGTTGAGGTGAACATACCTTTGCTTGATGCCATCAAGCAAATTCCTAGATATGCTAAATTCTTAAAGGAGTTGTGCACCCACAAGAGGAAGATGAAGGGCGGTGAGATAATCGGCATGGGCAGAAATGTGTCCGCTTTGATAGGTAAATTTGTTCCTTACATTCCTGAGAAATGTAAGGACCCGGGTACATTCTGCATACCTTGTATTATTGGCAATAATAAATTTGAAAATGCCATGCTTGATTTGGGTGCTTCAATTAATGTCATGCCTTTGTCTATATTTAAATCTCTTTCTCTTGGACCCTGCAACCTACGAATATAGTTATTCGGTTGGCAAACAAGAGTGTTACCCACCCTATAGGTTTCATTGAGGATATCTTAGTTAGGGTTGGTGAGTTGATTTTCCCTACTGATTTTTACATTCTTGATATGGACGAGGGATTTTCACGTGGTTTTGCACCCATCATTTTAGGAAGACCATTTTTAAAGACTGTACGAACCAAGATTGATGTGCATGCAGGGACCTTATTCATGGAATTTGATGACATTGTGGTGCACTTTAATATTCTAAATGCCATGAAACACCCATCTGAGGAGATAGATCCAGGAACCACCATGATGAGGAAGACTTTGTTTGTTTTAGCGGAACAAAGTTGCTACTTGATGACCTCAACACCTGTACCATCTGAGGAGATAGATCCAGGACCCACCATGATTAGGGAGTTCTTCTTTCCCCTTCAACTCTTTTATCTTGCTTGTCCTATTTGTTTAATGGATATGATTGTGTTTACATTGAGGACAATGTCTAATTTAAGTGTGGGGTGGGAGATGTAGGATTGTAGGTTTATATTCTATGTTTTGTGTATAGTTTTGCATATTTTTCTTTGATTTCTAGGTTTTGTATAGTAGTAGGCACTTTCTTCACTCTTGGGATAGGAGTTGCTTTTTGCTTTTTGGATTGAAATCCCTGTTTTTCTCTGCTTGTCAAGTTGGTTACGATGTTTGAGAGGTTGAATTGAAGGCGACAATCTTACCCTTTGTGAGGAATTAAGCCACTACCAGTTCTTTCTTGAGTGTTATGCCTCTTGATTGCTTGCGCAGTAGCCTTGGCTTGACTCTGATTGATACTTCTTGATTCACATGCATGTTTGGAGATGATTAAGGCATTTTTGTTCTGATTAGCCTCTAGCCAAATGAGCCTACCTTGAATTAATTCCTTTGATAGTCCCTTTGAGCCTATGTGTCCCTTTATTTCTTTTGAAGCTCATTAAAAGCCTTAAGTGAAAAACCATGATTACCTTAACCTTAGGGATTTTTGGAGCTTTGGAATTGTTTTGGGAATAAGTTATTGAATAAGTGTGGGGGTGCATTTTGTATTTCATTGGATGATGTACTTGGCTAGTTGGTTATCTCTGCTTGTTCATTTTTTGTGTTTTCCTTTCAGGTGTATTTCATGTAGTTTAAAAAAAAAAAAAGATATATATAAAAAAAAAAGAGAGAGAAAAAAAAAGAAAAAAAAGAAAGGAAAGTTGTGGTTAAGGTAAAGGCAATAGTGGAGGTTTGATATTAGAGGTTTTTGGGCATGCATCTTGTGATTATTTTTGACTTATTCCCAATTGCTCCTCTAGTTCCTCTGGTTCACAGCTACTTATCCCATATGATATCCTCTACCTTGTCCCTACCCCCATTACAACCTGAAAAGACCTTTTGATCTTTTTATGCATGTGTGTTGGGTGTTGAGTTTAGAGGCTTGCCAAGTCTATCTGTTGTTTGCTTTTCTTAAGTATTTTGAGAGTATACAGTAGCCTAGACACATGAGAGATACAGTGCATCTTGTGAGGTTTTGTCACTTTGATTCACCTTTTGACCTGATTGACCTCTTGCCAGGTTTCGAAATGCTTGGATGATTTCCATGAGTATCTGGTTCCTCTGACTCTTTGTGTGTTGGATGTTGTCTACTACTTTCGTTTCCCAGGTTTCATTGATGAATATGTATATCTGTTTATGTTTTTGTTTGTCTTTATTTTTGTTTTTGTCCTTTGCATAATTTTCTTTAATGTTTTTGAATTTATTTCCTTGTTTTGCTTCTTGATTTTGCCCAGGAGTGCAAAAGGCTAAGTGTGGGGTTATTTGATGAGTCATTATATTCCCGTATTTTCTTCCCTTTCTGAACTTATTTTAATTAGTGTTTTGGGCTTAACTTTCTATTATTAGTGAATTTTTATTAATTGGGCTTCATTGGGCCAATAATTAGATTTTAATTAATTTAAATCTATTTGATCTAATTTTTTTCTCATTATTAATTTTAGGACAGTTAAAGCAATTTTGGGCCTAGAAGATTGGGCTAGATGCCATTTTACAGTTTAAAGCAATTTTGGGCTTGGAAAATTGGGTCAAATGTCATATTTTATTATATACGGGTACTAACATTGGTTCACTGTTTTATTTATCATTTTTTCTACAGATCTCCAAAAATCATTATTTTCAAAGCCTTATAAACTAGACACATTCAGTTTTCCATAGGATCCAAAATCATTCAATTCGGAGATAAATTGGATTTTACATAAATTATCCAACACGGGTCAAGTGCACCAGGGCGGCCCAATGGACATGCTTCAGTAATTTAAGTCTCCTAAATTCATTAGACCTCCAAAAATAGTATCAATGGTGGCGTTTTAAAGCTAACTCAAAAGGATTTCAAAGGATACCAAAATCGCTTAATTTGGATAAGTATCGAAAATAATGCACGTGTTTGAAGTTCACGGACCTGCACTAAAGCTAACTTATGATGTGTTTCATGGACTAGTTGAGCCCAAACCTCAATAAAGATTAGGGTTAGGGTTATTTATATAAGAGAGGCACATCACACATGGGGAGATACACATCACACAAGGACTACACAGCCACCACACTTCCGCCTTTCATCTTCTGCAATTTATATTCAAGTTTGTTTACTCTTCTGTCATTATTTTTAAATTCTTGTTTCGATTTTAATTATGTTTCTTCTATTGTGTTTTCAACTTTCCATGGATAGCTAAATCTTTGTATTGATTTTCTGAGAAGAATGCAAGTAGATCTTTGAGGTTTTGTTCTTCAATTTCATTTTGTTTGTTCTCTTAACTCTTCATCTTCTAATCTCAGTATTGAATTATAATCTGTTTATGCTTAATAAACCGAAACTTATATCACAGTTTGCTTAATTCTGTGTTAGATATGAGATTATGTGATGTATGCAATGCTTAATTGTATAAGGATAATTTGGGGTTAATCTTCACTTAGTTGGTTAATTTCATGTTGGAATAAGGGTTAAGGAAAATTTGGGATTAATCGTCGCTTAGTTGGTTAATTTCATATTGGAACAAGGGTTAAAGCTAATTTGAGATTAATCTTCGCTTAGTTGATTAATTTTGGATTAGAATATAATTTGGGATTATCTTTGCTTAGTTGGTTAATTTCGAATTAATTTCGTAATCTAGGATAAGTGACGCTGCATTAGAATTAGAAAATCAATTGCATTTTAATCTGTTTTTAATCCGCATTTTTATAATCTATTTTTGTTCTTTTTCATCTAATATTTTAATTTCAAAAAACTCCCTTTTTTTGTTACTGTTCTAAATTTAAAAATTGATAAACTTTGATAGAAATTTGTGGTCTTTGGGAGACGACCTAGGAAAGCTTCCTAGTACTACATTTATTTGTTTTAATTATTTGACCGAGTACGACATCGATCATTAACGCTGTCACTATAATCAAAGTTATACAAGCAGATTAAAAATGAAAAGATAAAGTAACGAAAACACCTCTCTTGAGTCCCACAAGAGATGAAGAACAACTTTCCCTAGAGACGGCACATCACACAATCCACTAAGAACTCCACTTAGTGATTCTTATCACTTCTAGCCCACACTAGGTTCCAAAAGCCCCTTTTTCCTCCAACAAACAGTTCTCTGGCAATCACAACTCTTAACTTTTGTTTGAAAAAGGTTGTTCAATTTTCTGAGAGCCTTAGAGAACCTTAAATAGATGAATTAGGGTTTGGGAATTTTCGGAACTTGGAATATTGGGATTAAGGTTTTCGAAAATAGGTTTAATTTGAAGTTCAAAATCCAAATCTGACTGAAATAATCGATTAAATCAAGTGTTAATCGATTATCACAGAGCCAAAATCAACAGAACCCCAAAACGCACTGGTTTAATCAATTATTTGCCTTGTTAATCGATTATTACAGTGAACAAATACAAAAAATGGTTTTTCTCACTGTAATAATCGATTATCTCGTGATTTAATCGATTAAACACGAGCCTTTTTGATAAATATGAGTTTTTGAAGCTTCTAAAGAGTAGATTATGTACCGGCTATCTTAGACTCTAATATTATAGATTCAGACTCATCAAAACAGAGTTATTACACAACAATACAAGTCTTCAACTCTCTAAGTTCTTTGTTCTTGAATCATCATCAAAATTAACAAGCTTCATGTCCATGTAAGTTCAACATCAAGTCCTTGTATGTTCAACACATTCAAACTTGATTTATGCAGCTCTGCAGAATGAGTTTCTTCACAAAAGAAATGCAGAAAATGCCTCAAGAAAGAACTTTGAAAAACTTCACAAAACTTGCGTGATTCTTTCTTGAAAGTAGCTCTTATGATTGCTTGATTGATTGCTCAAAGGTATATTTTAAAAGACTCAAGCAATCCTATCTATATAGAAGATTGTTGAAACTAATGGTTTAATTAATCTATTAAAACAATCTTTTAATCTATTAAAAGTCTTGAATAAATCTGTTAAAACTTCTTTTAATTTGTTAAAATGTTCTTGATCATTTTCCATATTTGTTTTAACTAATGCGACATTGTTTCAATCGATTAAAACACTTTGTAAAAAATCCCTTAAGTTGATTTAATCGATTAATTCGCATTTTAATTGATTAAAATATTGCCAAATGTTTTCATAAAACTTTCTAAGTGATTTTAACTGATAATAATCTGTTTTAATCGATTAAACCCTTTGGAAAAAATCTCTTAGTTGTTTTAATCGATTAATTTGCATTTTAATCGATTAAAATCCTGCCAAATAGTTTCATAAAACTTTCTAAGTCATTTTAACTGATAATTGTTGAATTATTGGCAAGCGTAACAAAATTATCAATCGCAATATAGTATTTTGATTAAATAAAAGTCGATCCCACAAGGAACAATTTCAATGGAAATTCCCAATTATGCTTACGAAGTAGATTAATTAGATTGAGTTTTACAAATAAGAGTTGAATTGAAATTAAATGACAAAGAACTGTAAATTGTTGAGAAAATATCAATTAAAGGTACTTAGGATTGACTTCCTTCCTTATCCCTCTTTTGTAATGGCTAAATCAATTAAGAATGTCAATTAACCTAACAATGTTGATGCTACCTACTCAAATCATCCATGTTGATTCCTCACACATGAAATTCAAAAGAAAACCTAATAAATGTTGATTCCTCATACAATTAAGAGATTTTCCAACATTAGGGTTAGGGTGTTAAGCAATTGATACATTCATTCCATTCCTGGCAATTAACATAACAAATATTCTTACCGCCATCTAGGGTTCAAGATATATTTTCCAATCATACCCCAAACATAAGAATAAATCATTCCAAAGCATAAAGGATAAGAATAACAACATCAAAGCATAGATTAATATCTCAAAATATCACCATGATACAAAAGAGTTCAAAGGAAGTGCACCGAATCCTAAGAGAATGAAGTTAGTCACTCATGTTGGCCATTACAATGCTCTAATTGATGAAGAATTGATGAAGATTAGATGAAACCCTAACAGTAGTCGTGCCTCCTCTTCTCCAAGACTCCTTCTTTCTCAAAAAACATCTTATCTTTTTATAAGATAATTTGGGTCTGGCCTCGCATCATTCATTCGCTTCAGCATTCTTCTTTCTTCCAATTTTTATCTAATTATGCTGACAATTATGCTCCTTACTCTTGTATCAAGGTATTCTTGAATTCATCCTATATTAGGATAAAAATAGATTAGAATTAACATAAGTTAAATGATTTCATAACGACTTAAGGCATAATTATATCAACTTTTTACCACTTAACAACTCCCCCCTATAGACCCCAAATCTTGCCCCGACTCCTAATAAAGCCGAAGATCGCCCATTCCGAAGATGGTTAAGACTTTATCAAGTCCCTAGTAGATTGTTCTAGGTTCCATTTAGGATAGGAAGGGTTTTTAGAGGCATTAAAAATCGGGAAATCCGTCGGAGACAGCAGATGGCCGTCCAAAACAGGCGGATGGCCGTCCAGAGCAGGCAGATGGCTGTCCATGACAAGCAGACGGCCGTCCATGGCAACTTTAAGGCCGTCCACTTAGCTTGGATGGCCGTCCATGGCAAAAAGTTGCCATGGACGCCCGTCCACACTACATGGACGGCCGTCCATGGCCACTTTTTGCCCTAGACGGCCATCCGCTTTGTCCAGACGGTCGTCCGCCTTTCCCAGGCCCGAATCCCTATAAATAGGGGCCTCATTCCTCAAACTTTTCACACCTTAGCACTCCTCCACTCTCTTGGGAGCTTTTTGGCACTTGAGAGTGACCCTGAGCATTATTCTGGGGTTCGAGGGAGCTTTTCGATTTCCGTTAAGGTTGAAATCGGTTAAGGAGGTCTCTCTTTGAGGCATCCGGCCCTCGGTCGAGTGATTTTTCTTTGTTTTGCGGAGAGGAGCCTTCTTGTAGAGTGCGGGGACTGCCAAAAAGCGTCCTCACGTTTTAGAAGAGTTAATACAAAGCTCGCTTCGGAGGTTCCTTCTCTATTCTCTGTCTTTTTTACTGCTTTCTTTATCACTTTCTTTGTGTGCATTAGATAATAGAGCCATGTAGATATTTAAATTCTGCAAGTAGATCAAGTAATAGGGTAAAAATGTAATTTATTTAAGTGTTTATTTTCTAAGTTAGTCCATCATAGGGAACCCGAAAGGGGAGTTGTGGGGGTGCTAACACCTTCCCCACACGTAACTAACTCCGTTACCCGACTCTGGTTGTAATGGCCAAAGTTGGTTTTTTCTAAAACCACTGCCTTTATCTTTTTACCTTTTTCAGTGTTTAAGGTTAAAACACTGATGACGACTCCTTGAACCTATTCGAAAACCTCACCTTTAGGTCTAGCCCGGTTATCGGACGGCCTAAAGGCGTTGAACCGTTTCTTTCAAAGAAAACGCGAGTCATATAAAAACCATCGCGTCGCTCCGACCGCCTCTTCTGACGGCGGCGACAGATGGCGACTCCGCTGGGGAAGCTAGAGAGTTGATCCCATTTAGTGATGGACTAGTTTAGGAAATAAAAACTAGAAATTACACTTTTACCCTTTCTTGCTTTTATAACATGCTTTACTGTTTGGCTCTAATAATTATTGTATGATTATTTTCTGCAATTGTCTGAAATAAAACTGTACACAACCTTTGCACACTACAGTCCCTCTATACCCGGGGGCAAGAGAGAATACACATAGGGAGTGGGTGGCAGGTACGACCAACCATGGTAATGGCCATAGTGCCAACAGGTCGTTGTCGGAAACCACCACTCAAGATGATAACTTTCTTTTTCTTGGTCTAAGAACGTCGACACGGACATCCGTGCACGGTTCGAAGACTGGGAAATTGAAGGGTCCCTATAATGGGGGCACCTTGGGGGCCTGGCCTTGGTGAGAATAGTTAGAACATACCTTCGCCTATGCACTTTTCTGCAGGAAACCCCTACCTCGTAATTAAACGTCACTCTGTTCGCGGATGAGTGAATTGTTTGTGCATTCGTTTGTTGCATTTGTTTGTTGCATAGCATAATCATACAACAACAAAACAAAATCTCAAAAATATTTTCACAATAAACACCCTTATCTCGGACAATCTGCCTTTTAGCTAGCCTGGTTTCAGGTTCTTTGTAAGCTAAGTAGTCACGTAGTCCGACAGAAGAGATAAGGGACGCTAAAATTATTCTTTTGTAATAAACCACTTTTATCTCGGACAGTCTGCCTTTTAGCTAGCCTGGTTTTAGGTTCTTTGTAAGCTAAGTAGCCACGCAGTCCGACAGAAGAGATAAAAGGCTAAAAAATAAAAAAATAATAATAACAAAATCAAAACATTTATAAAAAGAATTTTGACAAAGTCGTATCATTCATATCGCATCATGTCATAAGTGGAAAAACCAAAAGAGAAAATAAATGCATAAGGAGAGTCTGCATACGCATCATTTTAATAAACCCCTGAAAAGTGGGTCTTAGAAGCTTTTTTTGGGGAAATTACTGGGCCAAATCCCCTTTGGAAATTTGCAGCCTTGTTCTTCACCCTTTTCTCTTCGTTTTGATATATTGTGCATCCAAGTCGGACATCCCAGTCAAAAGTTATGCCACTTTGAACATCTGCTGCCCTTTTGTACTGGTGCATGCATAAATACATTCATTCTAGGGGGCATTAGATATCCCTAACACAAAGGCGAAAGAGGCCCAAGTGCGCTTGTAATCTTCCTTAAGGAAGAGACAAGTGTATTAAGCTATATGGTGATCTTTATGAGGAAAGAACCATTCTGCCGAAGTGGGTATGACACTCCGCAAAGCGTAAACTTTAAGGATGATGTCAAAGCCATTGTCTTAAGGCATATCTATCCCACACCAATCATTCATTTTTAATAAAAACTCTAATTCATGTGCATTCTAGAAAGCGATTGGTATTCTTCATGCCCTCATCTACATACATAAAAACACAAAATCCCAAATACTAGCATACATCATGTTAGAAAATAAAACATGATAATGTTTAGGAAAAAACAAACATTTGCATCCACCAAACTTCATCCTCATAACATGCATCTAATAATAGAAAGTTGAAGAAAGTGAACATTCCTCAATACCATTAAAAGAGGTTAGGGCATTCACATGCCATGCATGTGAATTCAAAAATTTTAACCCGCCTATGGTTTCCTTTAAGATTTCCGCTTTTAAAAAAAATGTACTTCGAAACATTGCATTGAGGAATGTACACGGTCTAGATGAAATTGTTTTTTTTCATCATCTCTTCAACCGTCTATTGCATTGCATTCATAAATTGCATTCACTCTCACTTTAATAATAATAAGATAATAAAAAGAAAGGATTAGTCGATGTGCTTTCCACGAATCGAAGTAAGATGAATAGCAAACCTTTCGTCGACAAGTTCTCTCCAACGGTTGATCCGCCTAAGGAGGATAATAAGCCTCAATCGTTGGGTATCCAAGTTAATAAGGAGGAGGGGACAGGATGCCACTACATTTGTTCATACCTTGAATAAGGCTGCACCATGGAGATATGCAAAAACACCGCCCATTAATGAGGATATCGCCAGCATAGCCAGCATTGGGGGGCACGACTAAAACTGGAAGAATCTATTCCCCCAAGGAGCTATAAGATGAGCCTCCCACGAATAAAGGAAAAAATAAAAAGATTGAAGAAAGACATAATCCAAAGAGAAAATTGAGTGGACTTTGGATTCACGACGCTAAGGCAGTTCTTTCAATGCTCCACCAAAAAGACAAATTCACGGTAGGCGACAAGCTGGTCACGGCTTAAGCTAAAGACGACATTTGGATCAGCAAGTTGTCCACCCTACCTTGTATGGATGCGGCTGAAGAGGGCCTTTGAAATATTTTTTTCAATATGAAAAGACTTCCCTAAAAGTATGAAGGTGACCCACATGATGAAGAAATATGGATACCGCCCAAACCAAGGGCTCATTAGAAACTCTCAAGGAATAAGGGAGCCACCAGATTTTTAAAACAATCCTTTGAAGCATGACCCTACAAAGGATCAAGCTGCACGGAGAAAAGGGAAATCTCTCCTCTGCACCTCAAATTAGATTTTCCCAAACAGAGGGGTCCAAGCGTCAAGAGCAACTTTAGCCATTAGGTGTTCTCCTTCCAATCTTAAGGGGTTGTAAATTCAATGACTATTAGAGATTACTCCTTGGGGCTAGCCCGACCCCCGAGCATTATAGGGCACACTCTCCCTATTAATTACAAAGAATGTCATTCTTACTATCTGCTTCTCTTCTTGTTATTCATATCTAAGCCTCATTAATAACCATGTTTAAGCAAACGTTTTCAAAATGCGTCAAAGTAATCAAAATGCGCCATTGACCAAAATAAAAGTCAAATCCATCACTACTGAGTGACTAGAAACACAAAAAAAGGATTTACCTCATCATAATAAAGTCGTGTTTCGCCAATGTTGTGCAAACAGAAAAGAAAATCAAAAGAAGCCCATTGAAGCCAAAGGACAAAAATAAAGGGCAAGATACCCGGTAGGAAACCCACCAAAGGGGGCTACGCAAAAGTTAGGGTAAACCCGCTAGGAAACCCGAACAACCATAAAGGGTAGCCTAGGCAAAAGTTAGGGTTACAAAATAAAGTCTGCTAGGTTTCCTAAAACAAAAAAGAAGAAACCTAGACAAAAGTTAGGACTAGCACAACATCCTAGACTGAAAATCCAAAGGACGGACTAGGGAAGTCAACCAGTCATAGCAAGCACCATAGAATAAGACGCCATGAACAAAACGTTTGTCTAAACTAGCCTAAACACTCTAACCAACCTTGGCTAGCCGTGCTTACAAAAACCATTTTTTGTCAAAATAAGACAATTCTAAAACACAAGCCTTTGAATTAAATATCCTCTTCCTTCTCTTCTCTTGACCCTTACCACTACGACATTCTAGTAATTAGTAGGGAAATGTGGAGATAGTGATCAATAGGAGGATTGACATCCCCAAGGAAAGGGAGGGGCGCACTGACATGGCAAGTCACTCTACAATTAACACAATCATTCTTCGGTCACGACAAAGTCAAGACAGCGAAATCGGTACAACCTATTCTGTCAACGAAAGCACATAACGTCAGAAGCTCATCAGAAGTAAAAGCACATTGGTTAATCCTTTTGAAAAATTAATTGAAATAGTATTATAGGATGCATATCGCAAACATTGCATGCATATGATAGGCTCCTATCTCTCAAAAAAAGGAAGAAAAAGAAAAAGAAAAATAAAAAGAATAATGCCTGCTAGGAGATTCTTAGGCAAAAGATAGGGTAGCCCGCTAGATCGAAAAACCTGCAAGGGCGGTCTAGGCAAAAGTTAGGGCATTCACAAAAAAGGAAAAAACCCGCTAGCATATCCTAGGCAAAAATTAAGGCAGCCCGCAAGATCGAAGACCCCAAAAGGGCGGTCTAGGAAAAAGTTAGGGCTTAACTAAAAAATGAATAAAAAAGGGAGTCCATCAGCATAATCGTGAAAGTACAGCAGGAGAACACCAGTCACTTTTCTAAGATGCATCTCATAAAAGGATAGATTGCATTTAGGACATCCACCCACAAATAGTCACACAAAGCGACTCTGTCAAAATTGAAAATAAAATATTTTGCAAATAAGTAACAAAAAACTAAAAAAACATTCATGCATGTAAGGAGACTAGCTCCATGTTTGTGTTTGAAAACAGGAAGCATTCAAAACAAGCCTCCAAATAATGCTCTCCCTCAAGAAAACAGAGCAAGTTGCCAACAACTTCAGAGCAAAATAAGAGCTTCTGAAAATCAAGAGCTCCAGCTAACCAGAAAAGAAGGCAGAAGAAAGTAATAAATCTCCAAACATTGCTCTCCCTCAAGAAAGAAGAGCGAGTTGTCATAAGAAGCTCCCAGAAGTCAAAGCTCCAATCATCACCCAATAAAGGAAGGGCATAATCAACAACGGAAAGCCGATGGAAAGGCTTAGTCATCTTCAAGCAAATCATTGCCCACCCCCAGAGGCAAACAAAAATAACTCCCCACGGCTCAGCATCACCCCCACTTGAGTCATCAAGCATACTCACCCAAGGTCTCCTCCACACTCCCCAATGGAGAATAAAGGCTTCAAGAGCCCATCATCATCAATAATCAAAAGAGTCCAATCTCCATACCATCAAGTTTTCAACAAAAGAAGAATAAGAAATTCCCATCACAAGGGCAGGTCAACTCACATCAACACCAAAATCAGATCCCTAGGAAGTCAACCAATTCCCTGATGGATCACCAAAAAGAAAAACCTTCATCCCCAGCAGATGCCCAAGAAGAAAAGGCCAGGAAAGGCCAATAAATCCCCAACAGATTCCTGCCTACACCAAAAGGCAATCATCAAAATCCTCGGCAACCAACAAGTCGGATGATTGAAGAAAAAGACAAAAATTAGGAATTCCATTTCCCCAGCAGAATAAGAGCTTGATGAAGCCAGCTCGTACCCATATCAATTAAGGAGCCGAGACCCCATTCCCCCAAAGGGCTATCAAAATTTGATCCCCAAGGAGTCAACCAAATCTCTAGTGGATCACCAAAAAGAAGAATTTACACCCAGATGCAATCTTCACAGTCATATCCTCAGAGGCATCATCAAGAGCCAACATCCCCAAAAGGGAATATTAGCCTATTCAGAGGCAAAACATTACAGCCAAAAGTATTCACTTCTGATGAAGCATCTGAGGCACTATCAGAACCTCAATGAAATATCTGCCTACCCAGAGGTGTCACCAGAATAAAAAAATCCTCAATGGACGCCTGCCTACCTAAGAGGCATTCATAGAGAATCCACAGTAATCAAGAAGCTGGATGACTAAACAAAAATCCAAAAACGAAGAATTCGCGACAAACCGGATGACTACACAAAAGTCAAGAACAATCACTCCCCATGGAGTTGGCACATGATCAGAAATAGTAAGCCGCCACCACCTCTTCAGGAAAGGTAAAGACCTGAAGACAAAGACCTGCACACCAGGCAAAACCGGCGCATGATCAGAAACAGTAAGCCGCCACCACCTCTTCAGGGAAAGGTAAAGACCTGAAGACAAAGACCTGCACACCAGGCAAAACTGGCGCATGATCAGAAACAGTAAGCCGCCACCACCTCTTCAGGAAAGGTAAAGACCTGAAGACAAAGACCTGAACACCAGGCAAAACTGGCGCATGATCAGAAACAGTAAGTCGCCACCACCTCTTCAGGGAAAGGTAAAGACCTGAAGACAAAGACCTGCACACCAGGCAAAACCAGGCGCATGATCAGAAACAGTAAGCCGCCACCACCTCTTCAGGAAAAGGTAAAGACCTGAAGACAAAGACCTGCACACCAGGCAAAATCAGCGCATGATCAGAAACAGAAAGCCGCCACCACCTCTTCAGGAAATGGAAAGACCTGAAGACGAAGACCTGCACACAGGCAAAGTCGGCGCATGGCCAGAAGCAGTAAGCCGCCACCACAACCGAAGGGTCAGCTACCGCACCGAAGGAGCATCCTGAAGCCTCACAGCATATCGTCCGAGGGGTCAGCTACCGCATTGAAGGAGCATCCCGAAAGTCTCTACGTGTCAGCCAAAGGGTCAGCTACCGCACCGAAGGAGCATCCTGAAGCCTCACAGCATATCGTCCGAGGGGTCAGCTACCGCATCGAAGGAGCATCCTAAAATTCTCTATGTGTCAGCCGAAGGGTCAGCTACCGCACTGAAGGAGCATCCTGAAGCCTCACAGCATATCGTCCGAGGGGTCAGCTACCACATCAAAGGAGCATCCCGAAATTCTCTACGTGTCAGCCGAAGGGTCAGCTGCCGCACCAAAGGAACATCTTGAAGCCTCACAGTATATCGTCCGAAGGGTCAGCCTCCACAGCAAGAGGAGCATCCAGAAGACAACCGGACAAGAGGGTTAACTCTTTCACCCGCCAATTGACCTCATGGTATGTTAAGCCATGGTCAATTGGTCGGGTAAAGGGGGGGCAGCTGTAGACCCCAAATCTTGCCCGGACTCCTAATAAAGCCGAAGATAGCCCATTCCGAAGATGGTTGAGACTTTATCAAGTCCCTAGTAGATTGTTCTAGGTTCCATTTAGGATAGGAAGGGTTTTTAGAGGCATTAAAAATCGGGAAATCCGCCGGAGACAACAGATGGTCGTCCAGAACAGGCGGATGGCCGTCCAGAGCAGGCAGACGACCGTCCATGACAAGCAGACGGCCGTCCATGGCAACTTTAAGGCCATGGACGACCGTCCACTTAGCTTGGACGGCCGTCCATGGCAAAAAGTTGCCATGGACGGCCGTCCACACTACATGGACGGCCGTCCATGGCCACTTTTTGCCCTGGACGGCCGTCCGCTTTGTCTAGACGGTCGTCCGCCTTTTCCAGGCCCGATCCCTATAAATAGGGGCCTCATTCCTCTGAATTTTCACACCTTTAGCACTCCTCCACTCTCTTGGGAGCTTTTTGGCACTTGAGAGTGACCCTGAGCATTATTCCGCGGTTCGAGGGAGCTTTCTGATTTCCGTTAAGGTTGAAATCGGTTAAGGAGGTCTCTCTTTGAGGTATCCGGCCCTCGGTCGAGTGATTTTTCTTTGTTTTGCGGAGAGGAGCATGCTTGTAGAGTGCGGGGACTGCCAAAAAGCGTCCTCAAGTTTTAGAAGAGTTAATACAAAGCTCGCTTCGGAGGTTCCTTCTCTATTCTCTTTCTTTTTTACTGCTTTCTTTATCACTTTCTTTGTGTGCATTAGATAATAGAGCCATGTAGATATTTAAATTCTGCACGTAGATCAAGTAATAGGGTAAAAATATAATTTTTTTAAGTGTTTATTTTCTAAGTTAGTCCATCATAGGGAACCCGAAAGGGGCGTTGTGGGGTTGTTAACACCTTCCCCACACGTAACTAACTCCCTTACCCAACTCTGGTTGTAATGGCCAAAGTTGGTTTTTTCTAAAACCACTGCCTTTTTCTTTTTACCTTTTTCAGTGTTTAAGGTTAAAACACTGATGGCGACTCCTCGAACCTATTCGAAAACCTCGCCTTTAGGTCTAGCCCGGTTATCGGACAGCCTAAAGGCGTTGAACTGTTTCTTTCAAAGAAAACACGAGTCATATAAAAATCATCGCGTTGCTCCGACCGCCTCTTCTGACGGCGGCGACACCCCCAACCTAGAATCTTGCTTGTCCCAAGAAAAGTAATTTTTCCAAAACAAAACAATCACCTATTATCTCTTTCTCTTCCATAACCGCAACATAAAAATTTTCAAAGGTGATGCTCACAATTCCAAATGAAAATAGAACATATAAGCATTCAAGTTGCAGAAACCAACAAAGAATAATTAGTCCTCAACTATCCTTAGAGAAACATGATCTCTCAAATAGAGTTATATATACTCATCTCTAATTCTCACAGGTAAGTGTTTATCTCATTCAATCACTTCATTTAGACAATTCAATATTGATAATAATCTTCAAGTAATCAACATTTGTTAAGAAAGACTTAAATCAAAAGGTCTTTTGAGGCTTGTAATGGGGCTGGGCTAAGAAAGAATTATTGGTTTTTCTAGATATACAAAAATATTTGAGAAATTCAACTCATATGAATGATTCTTGATTAATAATTCCTCAAGTCAGGTTCAAACTTCATGCTTTTGTCCCTAACACAATGACAGTGAGTTAATATTCTCACAAGTTATTATTCCCCCCTTGAAGTACTTTTCTATTATTTTTTTTTTCTCATGCTTTTGCATGTATTCTTTTTGGCTTTGCCAATTTTTATGTTTTGCTTTTCCTTTTTCTTTACACCTTTTTTTTTAACAATAACACCTCAATAATACCTGTAGGACAACAATAACAATACCCAACAATAAGAAAAATAGTGACATTCATACTTATTTCCTTTCTCAAATATAAGAAGGTAGATAAATAGTGTTTAGTTTTAAGGGTTGTGTTTAAGAAACAATATTATTTTTGGCTCAGAAGGGGTTCAAATGGATGTCCTATAATTAATGCAGGGTTGGCTATTTGGCTCTGGGTTATATCTACTACAAAGAAAAAAATTGTTTTTATCATTTTCAAGTCTTGCCAACATGTAATCACATCAAAGAATCAACCAATATCAGTTATCATCATAAAGTGTTGACACTCAATTTATCTATTTTTGGTACTCTACTCACCTTGGTTTTGGCTAGCTTCTCCAATTCAGTTAATTCCTAATTCTCCTCATCAATTCCTTTTCACTATCATACTCATCATCTCAAAATCACTTGTTATTGGAAACAATCAAAATGATTTTTCACGTTCCAGATTTGAATTAGACAATAAGTAATAATCTCATGTATGACTCTAAAACAAATTATGGGACAGCAAGGGAATTCAAAATTTAAAATAAAGCAATTAAAAACATTAAATTAAAAACAAAGGAATTAAAAATATTAAAAACAAAGTAAGTTTCCTCCCTCATTATCTTCACTTGTCATCTCCTCCTTATCTTGTGCCTCATCCTTAGCTGCAGACTTTCTCACCCCCTCCCAGAAAAGTTGGACTGTTCCTAGGCCATTGAAGTAAGATTTCAAAGTCTTGAGGAGAAGTTCACTATGTACCTGGAGCAATCTTGTAAAGAAAGAACCTAAGGAAGTAAAATGCACAAAAAACTTAAACTACAAAAAGAAAAAAAAAACAAATTCAAAACATTAGGTTGCCTCCCATGAGCGCTTGTTTAACGTCTTCAGCTCGACGCCTATTTGCTTTAGGGCTCATGCAGGTGAGTGATCAAGGTGATATATACGCATTCTCCATCCCTTGACTGTCCTTGTGGGAATGAATTTATTCTTCTCATTGCGAATAACCTTACAACTGTCAGAGATTGGATAAATCATACCTGCTTTAGGAGGTTTCAGTACCTCTCTTTGAATAACTTCCTTCATAGTCAGATTAAGATGTCTTTGGGGTTGTGCAACAGGCTTGTAATCTTGTTTTTCAGTTGAGATGGGTAATTCCTCCAAAGTATCTATTCTGAGACAATCTTTCTTGTCTTCCGGCTGTTGTACAACTTCAAACAGATTAAAATTAACTTCATCATCTCCACTTCTAATTTTCAACTTGCTCATGTCAACATCTATAATTACTTTGGCAGTCTTCATAAATGGCCTTCCCAGGATCAATGGGACTTCCTCATTTTCTTCCATGTCCATAATCACAAAATCAACAGGAAATATGAATTTATCCACTCTAACTAAAACATCTTCTGCTACTCCATAAGGAATCTTTAGAGATTTGTCAGCTAGCTGTAGTGTCATTCTTGTAGGCTTTACTTCCAAGTCTCCTATTCTTTTAAGCATAGACAAAGGTATTAGATTTATACTAGCACCCAAATCAAGTAATGTCTTACTTACTTGTAATGTCCCAATTGTGACTGGTATAGTGAAACTGCCAGGATCCTTGGACTTTTGAGGTAATGATTTCTGAATTATAGCGCTGCATCCTGCTTCTAGCTCCATTGTTTCTGTAGTAAATCTCCTTTTCTTAGTTAACAATTCTTTCATGAATTTTGCATAAGTTAGCATCTGCTCCATAGTTTCCATAAATGGAATATTAATTTGTAAATGCTTGAAAATATCCGTAAACCTAGTGAATTATCTTTCTTTATCTATCTGTGAGGGAACCTTGGGATATGGTAACTTCTCTACAAATGGTTTTTGACTCCCTCCTTTTTCTATCTTTTGTTTTTTCTCTCCCTCTTCATTCTTCTTATTAGGGATATGTCTTTCTTTATTATTCTCCTCTTCTTACTCTTCATATTCTTTTACCAAAACTTCTTCTTCAACAACTATATTGTCACCAATCCCCTTACCTACAACTTTTCCACTCCTTGTAGTTATTGAATTGCATTGCTCCCTCGGGTTGATTTGTGTTAGCTGAAAACTGTCCTCCTTGCTGCTGCTCAGATAATTGCTTAGTTAGTTGACCTATCTGGGTCTCTATATTTCTGAATGAAGCCTCAATATTTTTTTGATTAGCCATAGTGCCTTGCATGAATTTTTCTAAAGTTGCCTCAGTATTTTTCTGATTAGCCATAGTGCCTTGCATGAATTTTTCTACAATATCCTCCAATTTACTTATTCTATCAAGCACTGAAGGATAATGTTGTTGTTGTTGTTGATATGGGGGTTGCTGATATGACTGTTGTTGAAATGCAGGTTGTCTAGTAGATGAGCTAACACCTTGATTCCACCCAAAATTCTAATTCTGATTTTGATTCCCTCTCCATCCTTATGCAAAATTATTCTGATAATTGTTAGGATTAGGAAAATTACCTTGTCTGCCTGGACTACTACCTTGGGCACCCATATAATTAGATTCTTCTTGTTGAATGTTGCCTTGATAAAAGCATTGTTCATTTGAATGATCACCTCCACACAAGTCACAACTCATCTGTTGATTAGGAATAGATTGTACTGTGTGCATTTGTTGAGGTAATTTCTCTATTTTCTGGTTCAATGCTTCAATTTGTTGTGTTATAAGTTTATTCTGGGCTAAGATAGCATTTGAACTGTTAAGTTCAAGAACTCCCTTCTTTTGAATTAGATGTCTATCATGTTGGGCCTGTTGGTCTGTAAAGGCTAGTGCATCAATAATTCTAGTGGCATGATCAATTTCTACATCCAACATGGATCCTATTGCTGCAACCTCTAATAGCATCTTTGCATCATGTCGCAACCCAGTATAGAAAATATTCAACGGAGCAACATCATCAAATCCATGATTTGGGCATCTTCTCAACAGTGATTTAAATTTCTCCCATGCTTCGCAAAATTGTTCATCTGCTCCTTGTCTGAAAGAAGTGATGTCAGATTTTGCTTTGATGTAGCAGGATGGTGGGAAAAATCTATTCAGAAACTTCTCTTCTACATTACTCCAATTAGCCAAACTCTGATTAGGATGTGTTTTCAGCCACTCCTTTGCCTTACCTGCCAAAGAAAAAGGAAATAATATCAAATATGCAGATTCAAGATTTGCTGCTCTAAATCCCATGGTACCAATCAACTCATAAAAAGTAGACAAATGAATGTAAGGGTCTTCATGATCCAATCCAGTGAATTGATGAGCACTAATCAAGCTTAAGAAAGCTGGATTCATCTTCAATGTTTGATCATCCAGTATGACAATGCTGGAAAAGTGTCTTGGGCCTTGCTGCATAGCACAATTTCTAAGAGTTCTTCTAGGTGGATTTGCATTTGGGTTTTGATTTGGATTTATATTTGGATCTGGATTCAGATTCAGATTTGCTCCTTCTTCCACCATATCTTCTATAATTGGGTCTGGTAAATCAAGTGTGAAAGAAGAATTAGCAGATTCTCTTGTGGCTTGTTCTTGAGTTTCCCTTCTTCTTCTACCCCGGTTCCTCCAAGCTGTTTTTTCAATCTCTGGATTAAATTCTAACTACTCTGAAGATACATGTCCTCTTAAAAACATAAATCAAAAGAGTAACTCAAGCAAAGATTAGCACAAGACAATAATTAAGTAAAACTAAAATTGAAAAATAAAACGAAAACATAAATAAAAATAAAAATAAGCTAAACAAAGAATTGTCAAAGAATACCGTTCCCCGGCAACGACGCCAAAAATACTTGTTGAATTATTGGCAAGTGTACCAAAATTATCAATCGCAATATAGTATTTCGATTAAATAAAAGTCGATCCCATGAGGAACAATTTCAATGGTAATTTCCAATTATGCTTACTAAGTAGATTAAACAGATTGGGTTTTGCAAATAAGAGTTGAATTGAAATTAAATGACAAAGAACTGTAAATTGTTGAGAAATTATCAATTAAAGGTACTTAGGATTGGCTTCCTTCCTTATCCCTCTTTTGTAATGGCTAAATCAATTAAGAACGTCAATTAACCTAACAATGTTGATTCCACCTACTCAAATCATCCATGTTGATTCCTCACACATGAAATTCATAAGAAAACCTAATAAATGTTGATTCCTCACACAATTAAGAGATTTTCCAGCATTAGGGTTAGGGTGTTAAGCAATTGATACATTCATTCCATTCCTGGCAATTAACGTAACAAATATTCTTACCGCGATCTAGGGTTCAAGATATATTTTCCAATCATACCCAAACATCAAGAAAAAATCATTCCAAAGCATAAAGGATAACAATAACAACATCAAAGCATAGATTAATATCTCAAAATATCACCATGATACAAAAGAGTTCAAGGAAGTGCACCGAATCTTAAGAGAATGAAGTTAGCCACTCATGTTGGACATTACAATGCTCTAATTGATAAAGAATTGATGAAGATTAGACAAAACCCTAACAGTAGTCGTGTCTCCTCTTCTCCAAGACTCCTTCTTTCTCAAAACACATCTTATCTTTTTATAAGAGAATTTGGGTCGGGCCTTGCATCATTCATTCGCTTCAGCATTCTTCTTTCTTTCAATTTTTCTCTAATTATGCTGACAATTATGCTCCTTACTCTTGTATCAAGGTATTCTTGAATTCATCCTATATTAGGAGAAAAATAGATTAGAATTAACATAAGTTAAATGATTTCATAAGAATTTAAGGAATAATTATATCAACTTTTTACCACTTAACAATAACTCATCGATTAAAATCCTGACAGAACTTCTTTCAAAAAATTTCAAGTGGTTTTAATCGATTAATTCACATTTACATCGATTAAAATACTGACAGAATATATTTCCAAATACTTCCTGTATTTTAATCAATTATTTCAAGTTTGTATCGATTAAAATACTGCCAGAACATTTTCCGAAACATTCTAAGTTATTTTAATCAATTATTTCAAATCTACATCAGTTAAAATACTGGCAGAAGGTTTTCAAAAACTCCTTTAATGAAAACAATCGATTAATTCAAAGATATATCAATTAAAACAGTTTCAATGTATGTTTAAAAAGCTTTTAATCGATTATTTCGAAAACCTATCAGTTAAAAACCTGTTATGTAAGTGTTAAGAACATTTTAACTTATAAAACCCATATAATATCAGTGAAAACAATTACTTAAAAACCATTTAACCGATTACTTTGGTTTTTAACAGATTAAACATGTTTAGAGGCATTTTGCAAAATCTTTTAAATGATGAAACCTGATGCAGCAGAGAGATAAGAAAGATAATACCTATGTATAGACGCAGACTCACTAATCACTCTACCCTTTTAACAAAGTAACCTTTGACATCACCAGAATAGCCTTGACTTCATTTTGACTTCATCAAATCAACAAGATCTTCATTTAATCAAATGATTCAATAAGATCTTCATCACTTTCACCATTGACTATCAGAGATGGGGTATATGATCCCAGCTTGTAGAAGCTTGGTCACCTTCTTCACGACATCTAAGATGATAGGGTTGAGTCGCCTCTGTGGCTGTCTCACTGGTTTGGCTCCATCCTCCAATAAAATCCTATGCATGCATGTGGATGGAGTAATTCCAGGAAGATCAGCCAAAGTCCATCTAATGGCCTTTTTCTGCAATTTAATCACTTGCAACAATCTTTCCTCTTCATCAGCAGTGAGGGAGGTGGAGATAATCACCGGTTTCTTGTCATCATCCTCTTAGTTAGCATACTTGAGGTTCTCTGGTAGGAGTTTTAACTCTAGTATGGGTGTTTGTTGAATAGCAGAAGGACTCAGAGAAGGAGAAGGAATGGGCTCCACAGCCTGTACCTCAACCTACAAGTCAGATTCATGTGTACTTCCTGCAACAGGGTTAGTGCATTCTGACTGTATAAAATTAAAATGAAAAGGTACAACACCGAAAGCATCAGATTCATGTGCATGATCAGAATGTGTATCAGCATTTATATCAGTCATGTTACCAGTTGTATCAATATCAATATTCAAAAATTGAATAATGCAAGAACTACACACTTCAGAATCAGTACATGCAAGACATGTGAAGGAATTATGTAGAGATGGGAAGTCAACATCATGAAAGAATTCAAATACATGTTCATCAATTAATTCATCAATCAAATCAACATGAAAGACAAAATGATCCTCAGATGGGTGTTTCATGTCATTTAGAATATTAAAGCGCACCACAATGTCATCAAATTCCATGGATAAAGTCCCTACATGCACATCAATTTTGGTTCATGAGGTCTTTAAAAATGGCATGCCTAAAATGATGGGTGTAGAACCACGTGAAAATCGCTCATCCATATTAAGAATATAAAAATCAGCAGGGAAAATCAACTCACCAACCCTAACAAAGATATCCTCAATGAAACTTGTAGGGTGAGTAACACTCTTGTTTGCCAACTGAATAACTATACTCGTAGGTTGCAGGGGTCCAAGAGAAAGAGATTTAAATATTGGCAGAGGCATGACATTAATTGGAGCACCCATATCAAGCATAGCATTTTCAAATTTATAATTACCTATGATACAAGGCACACAGAAAGTGCCTGGAACCTTGCACTTCTTAGGAATTTGAGGAACAGATTTACCTATTAGTGTTGATACATTTCTGCCCATGCTAATCCGCTCATTTCCCTTTAACTTCCTCTTGTGTGTACCCAACTCCTTTAGAAATTTGGCATATCTAGGAATTTGCTTGATGGCATCCAAAAGAGGAATGTTCACCTCCACCTTCCTGAATGTTTCTAGAATTTCTTTGTCCACTTCTTCCATCCTTTTACTTGGAGGAATTTTTGGTGGGAATGGAAGAGGAATAGGAGGCTGATACAATTGTTGACTACTCTATGTAGTAGAACTGGAGGATCCTGTACTATCATCTGCAGGCTCTCCTTGCTCAGGACACTTTATATTTAATGCAACAAGGTTGTCTGTCTAAGGTGCAGGCACAATTTCTGGTACAGGTGCAACTACTGGGATATCAACCTGCTTACCAGATCTCAAAGTGATGGCACTGACATTTTTCGGATTTTGCACTGTCTGGGATGACAATCTATCAGAATCCTGGGACTGTGCCTGATTAAGCCGAGTAGCCATCTGCCCCATCTGATTTGTCAAACTCTGGATGGAAGCTTTTGTCTCCTGTTGGAACTGCATATTTTGTAGGGTCATCTGTTTGACCAACTCTTCAAATGAAGGTTCAGAAGTGGAAGGTTGAGGGGGAGTTGGTGCTGTTGCTGGAGCTTCATTTTGTCTCTGATACTGTTGTTGAAAAGGTGGAGGCACATATTTGCTCGGTCCAACATTGTTTTGGAAAGTAGGAGGATGATGTTATTGTGGGTGTTGATTGGACCATCTCAGGTTTGGATGATTTCTCCAACTTGGGTTATATCTATTTGAAGCCAAGTCAAAATTCTACTGCTGTTGTGGACCTCTGTTGTTGTAAATGTTTATAACATAGGCTTGGGGAGCATCTGGTTCTGCAGGTTGCAATGAGGGACAACCATCTATATAACGATTTATGGAAGTACAAATACCACAAACTTTTTCAGGTGCAACAACATTCTTTTGGGTTACAATAAGTTAAGTGACTAAATTCGCTAAGGCATCAGTTTTGCTATCCAGTTTCTTTATTTCAGCAGAGGAGTCTATAGCCACATCATTTACTCCTTTAATAACTATTGCATCACCCCTTGCACTGAATTGCTAGGAATTCGAGGCCATTTTCTCTATCAACCGTCTAGCCTCTTCAGGAGTCATATCACTAAGTGCACCACCACTTGCAGCATCAATCATACTTCTTTCCATGTTGTTTAGTCCCTCGTAAAAATATTGAAGCAGTAGCTGTTCGGAGGTTTGGTGGTGGGGACGAACATCCTTTTTAGATCATCCCAGCTAGTAATGGACCTGGGAGCTAAGTAGTACAACCAATCCTTTGCAACTCCCTCCAAGGAATGAGGAAAAGTCTTCAGAAACACATGGTCTTCTTGGAAATTTGCAGGTTTCATGGTGGAACAGACAATTTGAAATTCTTTTAAGTGTTTGTGAGGATCTTCACCTACAAAATTTTTGAAAATCAATCTCATAGGAAACTTTGGATATAGCTTAAGTGGGTATGTCAATTCTAGAGCTCCACAAGCTTATGCAACAAACATTTTCAACAATAGGGCTCCAAACCAATAGCAAAATTCTGACCTCTCAAGCAATAGATACAATCCAGGGTGGAGGAATCACCCAAATCTGAGATGGTCCAATCAGCAGCAGAATCCTTTGCCACCACCACCATTTCAGAATTCTGCTGGTCCAAGCAGACCTTATATGCCTCCACCAATGCAACAACAATATCAGAGGCAACAAAATGAAGCACCAGCTCCTCAACCTTCTTCACCTTCATTAGAGGAATTGGTCAAACAAATGGTTGAGATGAACATACAGTACCAACAGAAAAATGATGCCTCCATTCAAAGTTTAACCAACCGGATTAGTCAACTAGCTACTGCTGTGAATCAATTGCAAAATCAAAATTCAGACAAGCTCCCTGCACAGACTGTGGTTAATCCTAAGAATGTGAGTGCCATCACGTTGAGGTCAGGGAAACAGATTGACATACCCACTGTAACACCTCCACCCTCATCTGTAGCTGCCTCAGTTCCTACACCTTGTTAGAAAAAGAGGCTGAGATCAAGAGGGGGGGGTGAATTGATCTTTGAAATATTTTCGCAATTAATAGATTATCTATTTCAAAAATTAATATTTCAGATCTGTTCTTGAATCACACAGCAAGCAATCAAAAAATAAATGCAGCAACAGAATTAAAGAAAAGAAAGGTTTAGAAAGATATCACCAAGGTTTATACTGGTTCACCCAATCCTAGGGCTACGTCCAGTCTCCAGCCAAATTCCAGCTGGGTTCCACTAGATTGAATGTTTTACAGATTACAACCTTAACCTTACACTCAATCTACCACAAGAACCACAATTCCAGTTCCTGCACCTAACCTTTCACCAAGAACCAAATTCCAGTTCTTGACAACCTCTACAACCAAATTCCAGCTGCAGAAAAATCAGTGCCCACAATTCCAGGCACCAAAAATACAGAAAAGAATGTAAAGAAACAAACAGAAGAAACTAAAACACTCAAACCAGTTTTATGCAATTCTGCAATATGTGTTTCTTCTCCAAAGAAATGCAATTTTGCCTCAAGAAAGAACTTTGATGAACTTCACAAAAACAAGCGTGATTCTTTATTGAAAGTAGAACTTTTGATTGCTTGATTGATTGCAAAAAAATGTGTATCAGATGTATTTTAAAATGATCAAGCAACTCTGTTTATATAGAAGATTTTCAAAACTCGCTGGTTTAATTAATCTGTTAAAATAATCTTTTAATCTATTAAAAGCCTTGTTTTAATTTGTTAAAACTTCTTTTAATCTATTAAAACGTTCTTGATTATTTTCTAGATTTGTTTTAACTGATACGACAACGTTTATATCAATTAAAACTCTTTGTAAAAAATCTTCTAATTTGTTTTAATCAATTGTTTCGTCTTTTAATCGATTAAAATACTGCAAGATATTCTTATAAACTTTTTCAAGTGATTTTAACTGATAAAAGATCGTATTAATCGATTAAAACGCGTAGTATAAATTTTCTTAAGTTGATTTAATCGATTGAAACATAATTTAATCGATTGAAATAATTTCGATCGGTCATAACTCAAATCTGATCGATCATATCTGGTTCTGATCAATCATAAATCCATTCTGATCGATCATATCCGGTTCTGATCGGTCATAAAGCCATTCTGATCGGTCATTTGATATACCAAGTGGTTTTAATCGATTATTTAGAAGTTATATCGACTAAAATACCTGAAAAAACACTTCCCGGTCTTTTTAAGTGATTTCAATCGGTTATTTCGAAATTGTATTAGTTAAAATATCGACGTGAAAGTTTTCAACACTTCTTTTAATGAAAACAATCGGTTATTTTGAAGTTATATCAGTTGAAAACTTGTTATAGAAGTGTGAAGAACATTTTAGTTGATAAACCACATATACTATCAGTTAAAATAGTTGATTAAAAATTCTTTTGTCAAAATGTTTTGTTTTTAACGTTTAAAACATTTTTAGAGGCAATTGCAAAATCTTTTTAAGTGAAGAAACCACATGCAGCAGAAAGATAAAATGGTTATACCTAAGCAGAGCTGCAGACAAACTAATCCGCTTCTCTTTTATCTTAAGTGACCTTTGACTGCCACAGAGTTGCCTTTGACTTCATTTTTGACTTCATCAAATCAACAAGATCTTTGCCAAAGTGAATAAGATCTTCATTACTTTCACACCTGAGCAACCAGTTGGTAGCCGAAAATTGCATATAGATGGACCTTCTTCCAGCCCCAGTTCTGACCTGCAACAGCCTCCTATCCCTCTTCCATTCCCTCTCAAAGCAATTCCAAGCAAAAAGATGGAAGAGGTCGAAAGTTGAGGTGAACATACCTCTGCTTGATGCCATCAAGCAAATTCCCGAATATGCTAAATTCTTAAAGGAGCTGTGCACCCACAAGAGGAAGATGAAGGGCGGTGAGACAATCAGCATGGGCGAAATGTGTCTGCTTTGATAGGTAAATCTGTTCCTTACATTCCTGAGAAATGTAAGGACCCAGGTACATTTTGCATACCTTGTATTATTGGCAATAATAAATTTGAGAATGCCATGCTTGATTTGGGTGCTTCAATTAATGTTATGCCTTTGTCCATTTTTAATTCTTTATCTCTTGAACCTCTGCAATCTACGGGTGTGGTGATACAACTGGCAAATAGGAGTGTAGCCTACCATACAGGTTTCATTGAGGATGTGTTAGTTCGGGTTGGTGAACTCATTTTTCCTGCTGATTTCTATGTGCTTGATATGGAGGAGGGATTCTCCCATGGATCTATCCCAATCATTTTAGGCAGACCATTTTTGAAAACAACCCGAACCAAGATTGATGTGTATGATGGTACATTGTCCATGGAATTTGGTGATATTATTGTCCATTTCAATATTCTGGATGCCATGAAACATCCATCTGAGTGCCATTCTGTTTTTCGTGTTGAGATCATTGATGATGTTATTGATGAGTATGTTTCTGATTTTCATTCCTTACATGCTAGGAAACATTGTTTTCTTTCTGATCTGTATACTTCTTTTGCATGCATCGAATCCAAATCTGATTTTGATATTGACATTAATCTTCATTCTAATCCTGAGTTATATTCTGAATTTAAATCTGATCATATGTCTGATGTTTTGGGTGTTGTACCTCCTATGGATATGAGTTCTTTAGAGTCAGAATGCACTAACCATGTTGCAGGAAGTATGCATGAATCTGACTTGTAGGTTGAGGTACAGGCTGTGAAACCCATTCTTCTTCCCTCTCTGGTTCCTTCTGTTCAGCCAGCACCCACTCCAGAACTAAAGAATTTACCAAAAAACCTCAAGTACGCTTATTTGGAGGATGATGAGAAGTTTCCAGTGATCATTTCCACCTCCCTTGATGCTGATCAAGAGGAGAAACTGTTGCATGTTCTGAAAAGGCATAAGAAAGCCATCGGCTGGACCCTGGCGGACATTCGTGGTATCAGCCCATCCACATGCATGCATAGGATATTATTGGAGGATGGAGCCAAACCAGTGAGACAACCATAGAGACGACTCAACCCCGTGATTTTGGATGTTGTGAAGAAGGAGGTGACCAAGCTTCTTCAAGCTGGGATCATCTATCCTATATCAGATAGTCAGTGGGTGAGTCCAGTCCAGGTGGTCCCCAAGAAGACAGGCCTCACTGTTGTGAAGAATGAGAGGGATGAGCTCATTCCCACCAGAATACAAAATAGTTGGAGGGTCTGTATCGACTACCGAAGGATCAATCAGGCAACACGGAAGGACCATTTTCCAGTGCCTTTCATTGACCAGATGCTTGAGTGCCTAGCAGGTAAATCTCATTACTGCTTTCTGGATGGTTTCTTTGGTTATTTTCAGATCCATATTGCTCCTGAGGATCAGGAGAAAACCACATTCACTTTCCCCTTTGGCACTTTTGCCTATAGGAGAATGCCTTTTGGCCTATGCAATGCCCCTGGTACCTTCCAGCGGTGCATGCTTAGTATATTTTCAGATTTCCTTGAAAATTGTATAGAGGTGTTTATGGATGATTTCACTGTGTATGGATCCTCGTTTGATGCATGCTTAGATAATTTGGATAGAGTGCTTAATAGATGCATTGAAACTAATCTTGTTCTGAATTTTGAAAAATGTCACTTCATAGTAGAACAGGGTATAGTTTTAGGGCATATCATTTCTAGTAAGGGCATAGAAGTGGATCCTGCAAAAATCTCTGTTATTTCACAATTGCCTTACCCCTCTTGCGTGCGAGAGGTTCGATCTTTTCTTGGCCATGTAGGTTTCTACAGGCGGTTCATTAGAGACTTCAGTAAGAAGGCCCTTCCACTATCCAATCTGCTTCGTAAAGATATTGAATTTGATTTTGATGACAGGTGCAAAAAGGCATTTGACCGCCTCAAGGAAGCATTGACCACCACTCCTATCATCCGGGCACTCGATCGGACAGTCCCATTTGAGTTGATGTGTGATGCATCTAATTATGCATTGGGGGTTGTCCTAGCACGGAGAGTTGATAAGGTGCCTCGGGTAATATATTATGCTTCCAGGACTTTAGATGCTGCCCAAGCAAACTATACCACCACTGAGAAAGAGCTTCTTGCCATTGTGTTTGCTCTTAATAAATTTAGATCATATTTGCTTGGTTCTCGTGTTATTGTGTTCACTGACCATGCAGATTTGAAGTACCTACTAAAGAAGGCTGAGTCAAAGCCTCGATTGATCAGGTGGATGCTCTGGCTCCAAGAATTTGATTTGGAGATCCGTGATAGGAGTGGAGCACAAAATTTGGTTGCGGACCATTTGAGCATAATAGAGAGGTGTGCCGATGATGCTTCACCAATCCGGGATGACTTTGCCGACGAGGGTTTGTTTGCACTTTCTGCTTCTTTTTCAACACCTTGGTTTGCAAACATTGTTAATTATCTTGTAGCTTCTGTTTTTCCTCCCTTAGCATCCAGAGCTCAATGTGATAAACTTAAGAGCGATGCTAAGTATTATATTTGGGATGACCTGTATTTGTGGAAGTTGTGCAGTGATCAGGTTACTAGGAGATGCATTCCAGACCATGAGATTGACTCGGTCCTGCAATTTTTTCATTCTTCTGCAACCGGTGGTCATCTTGGCATTCAGAGGACAGCTCGCAAGGTGCTTGACTGTGGTTTCTATTGGCCCACCATCTTCAAGGATCCGTTGAGAATTTGCAGCACTTGTGAGCAGTGTCAGAGAGCAGGAGGGTCCCTTACATGGAGACACCAGATCCCTCAACAACCCATGTTGTTTTGTGAGGTGTTTGATGTCTGGGGTATCGATTTCATGGGTCCCTTCCCTGTTTGGTGTAGACCGCAAATCTTGCCCAACCTCCAAATAAAGAGTAGAAGACCTCCTATTCGAAGATGGACGAAGCCTAACAAGCCACTAGGAGAGACTATTAGGCCCCATACTAGGATAGGAGGGATTTTCGGCACGTAAATAAGGTTTCTCGCCTTTTTGGGGATGAGACTGACGTCTCAAAATCGAGACCGCCGTCTCGCCACCTGCAAATGGCGAGACGACGGTCTCGCTTCCCGGGACGGCGGTCTCGCCACCTACGAAGGGCGAGACGGCGGTCTCGCCACTTTGGCATGGCGAGACGGCGGTCTCATTTGACGAGACGGCGGTCTTGACCCTGTCAAACGAGACGATGGTCTCGACCTGTCAGGCGCGAAAAACTATAA
Organism: Sphenostylis stenocarpa; assembly: GCA_963425845.1. Taxonomy (NCBI): domain Eukaryota; kingdom Viridiplantae; phylum Streptophyta; class Magnoliopsida; order Fabales; family Fabaceae; genus Sphenostylis; species Sphenostylis stenocarpa. The sequence goes on along the minus strand of OY731404.1, from coordinate 48,395,111 downwards.
ATAGGGGGCTCCCTTCCCTCATTTCCACACACCACACAGAGCTTTCTCCTCCTTCTCTCTAGAAAATCACTAGTTTCTCTCTCTAGAATCCCTCCGACGCATTTCCAGAGTTTCTGATTGTCTTTAGAGTGTTTTTCGAGCGTTCTGAGAGGTTTTCCGGCGCTATAGAGTGAAGGGCTGCCACAAAGCACCCTCTTTTTAAAAGAATTAATACAAAAGTGTGCTTCGGAGGTTCATATTCTCCCTCTCTACTTTTATCGCTTTAATTTTAAATTATGCAATAGATACTAGGGTCATGTAGTCATAATTATAAATTCCACAGAATAAAAGGGTAAAAGCGTATTTTTCTGGTTTAATCATTTACATAAAGCTGGCCTATCATAGGGAACCCGAAAGGGGCGTTGTAAAGGAACTAATACTTCCTTTACACGTAACTAACTCCCTTACCCAACTCTGGTTTTAATGACCAAAGTTGGTTTTTCGAAAACCAATGCCTTTTAATCCCTTTTCTGATGTTTCTGGTAAAAACATCGGTGGCGACTCCACAGAACCCTTTCAAAACTAGCTTTTGGATTAGCCCGGTTATCGGACAATCCAAGAGCGCCTTTTCGAAAACCTCGCCCCTAGGTTCAGCCCGGTTATCGGACAACCTAAAGACGTTGTAACCACCAACAAATAACGCGAAAATTGGAAAGTCAGAACCATCGCGTCGCTCCGACCTCCTCTTTTTGACGGCGGTGACAGATGGCGACTTCACTGGGGAAGCCTCGAGAGTTGATCCCATTTAGTGATGGGCTGGCTTAAAAAATAAATAAACCAAGAAAATAAGGCTTTTGCCCTTACCTTGTATTATAACATGTTTTACGGTTTGGCTTTAAATAACTGTTGTTTGTTTATACTTACGCAATTGTTTGAAATACAAACTGTACACAAACCCTTGCACACAACAGTTCCCTCTATACCCGGGGGCAAGTGAGAAATCCATAGGGAGTGGGTGGCAGGTACGGTTCGCTATAGTGATGGCCTTGTGCCCACCGGTGTGATCGGAAACCACCACTCAAGGTGATAACCTTCCTCTTTTGGCAACAAGACTGACTATGGCCTTAGTGCTAAGCATGGTCGGAAGGCTGGAGAGTGGGGACCGTATAATGGGGGCACCTTGGGGGCCTTAGCCTGGTAAGAACAGTTAGAACCTACCCTCGCCAATGCACTTTTCTGCAGGAAAACCCTACCTCGTGATTAAAAACGAATTCTCGCCTGTTTGTGAATGATCGAATTGTGTGTGCATATGTTTGCTGCATTTGTTTGTTGCATAGCATAAACAACCAACAGAAGAAAAATCACAAAAAAAAACTTTCGCAAATAAACGCCCTTATCTCGGACAGTCTGCCTTTTAGCTAGCCTGGTTTTAGGTTCTTTGTAAGCTAAGTAGCCACGCAGTTCCGACAGAAGAGATAAGGGACGCTAACTATTCTTTCACATAAAGCCGCATTTTATCTCGGACAGTCTGCCTTTCAGCTAGCCTGGTTTCAAGTTCTTTGTAAGCTAAGTAGCCACGCAGTTCCGACAGAAGAGATAAAAGGCTATAAAATAAACAAATAAATAAAAATAAAATACTAAATAAAATCTGTTTCCAAAACAATAAATGGGACCTGATTCATAAACATCCCAAATCATTCATATAGGTAGTTTATTTTTTCGAAAAAATACGTATCATACAAAACATGATAAACAAAAAATAAAAACTCACATTCATTCAAATAAGCATCATTTTTCATAAAACATACATTTTGGTTTTAGAAAAATGGAGGGGACTAGTAGACAACTCAAGAAGGTGGATATTCCCCGTTACCATACTGAGAAGTTGGAACGGCTTAGCACGACAATGCAACCAGAGGTCTGCGTCGATTTTGAAAAATCCTATGGACGGATTTTAGACCTACTGAAGATCTGTGTCGATCAGGTGTTCCTCAGGGTACTAATCAATTTCTGGAACTCTAGTCTGCGATGCTTCGAATTTCCGCAGTTCGACCTGGTGCCCACCTTAGAGGAGTATGAGATTATGTTGAGATGGCCCAAATCAGCCGGGGTCCATATCCGCCACGAGGCATACACTCCTGTAGCATCGGTCGCTGCCCTCATTCAACTACCTTTCCGGCAGAGTACCCTAATAGGAAAAGGGAACACCAGGGGTTGGAAGGTATCAATGTTGGAGGACCACCTGTCCTACTTGGCTGAAAGGGCAGAATGGGTCACCTTCAACAAAACCCTGGCCTTAATCATTTTTGGAACGATCTTGTTCCCCTTCAACCTCGACACAGTAGATCAAGCCGTCATGGACGCCTTCTTCGCCTGGGACGTAAACTCAAAGAGTCCCCTGCCTGCAATCCTTGCTGACACCTTGCTCTCGGTGGAATTCTGCCACCAAAAGCAGGGAAAAACACTTCGCTGCTGCTCTTCATTACTGTTCGTGTGGAGCGTCACGCACCTGTACGCCTCTAGACACATGGGGATGTTCCCCGACCCTTTAAAAAGCTTCTCCAAAATCCCTCTCCAACGACGCTTAACTTCAGAATGGAGGGACGAGTTGGAACGAAAGGACGCCAACAGTTTGTCCTGGGTCTGCCCTTGGTTCCGACCTGGCCCAGTTCTCATCAGATGTGGAGACTACGCGAACGTACCCTTGATAGGACTCAGGGGTTGCATAGCCTATTCACCTAGAGTAGCTATGAGACAGCTCATGAGGACTCAAACTAACATTTCTCGGGGGGAACTCAGAGGACTGTGTTTCTTCGGAGACCCATGCACAATCGCCAACTCACTAGTTGTGAGAAAGGCATGGGAGAAACCAGTCTACATGGGAGACAGAGAGCTAGGAAAAGCTCGGGTGACGGTCACCAGTGACTACGAGGTGTGGAGACAAAGAAGAGGGACGTCTCGACCATCCACCACACCCATTATGAGCGCCAATAATGAAGAGTTGCAGGCTCAAATTAATGCCTTGACCCAGAGGATAGAAATCATGGGAGCCCAGATGAGGGCCCTTGAAGAAAGAGAGCAAGAAACTATCCTCACAATTGACGGTCTGCAAAGGCAAGGCAAGAAAAAGGATCATGAAATAGAGCGCCTCAAGGATCAATGTGCTGACTCTAATGAACAAGCTATCCGAGCATCCAAAACTGCCAGAACCAGTTCGGATAGCCAACTCCAAGAAATAACCGCCAAGTCAGCACACCTTGAGGCCGAATCAGCAAAACAGGCTCAAACGATCAAGGAGTTATCGCAAGAGCTCACCAAGACTCGGTTAGACATACGCCAAGAGCGAGAGGCCAACCAGAGACTCAATAGAAGTCTCACTGAGCTACGCTGCAAAGAAAAAGATGGGCTAGCTCAGTACGGCCAGGTACTGCAAGAGAAAGACCGAGCCGTTGCGAAGCTCGATGAACTACAAGCCTTGGTCGTTCATCAAGAGGCGAAGATCAAAGAGGCTCAAAAGTATAGTGAAGATATGAGCCAGGCAGTCCGAAAACAAAGCGAAGCACTTGCTCGTCACGTCCGGGAAGCCGAAAGAGAACTACAGAGAGATCAAGACCCGCCTGTGGGTTTCTTTAAGGTTTTCCGTTTTTGCCAAAAGTTGCTTCATAGTATGGAATAGGGGAGTGTACACCGTCTATTGAATGAATGAAATCTTCTTCTTTATTCAAACGAATGTCTACTTGCATGCATAAACATTCATTTGCATATTTAATTTCCCCTCCTTCACGCTTAATAAAAAAAGATAATAAAAAGGAAGGATTAACTAACACGTCTTCCAAATCAGAAGAATGGAGAGAAAGCCACTCCTAATAAAGCTTACCCCAACGGTCGACTCACCGCAAGAGGAAAATAAGCCTCGGCCGTTGGTCCTCAAGAATAAAGAAGAGGGGGCAAGGACACCAGTGCGACTATTTATGCCACGTCCTTTCCCCTACGATACAAATAAAGTTGTGCCGTGGAGATACAGGGAATCTTCACCCATAAAAGAGGAAATAACAAATATAGCCGACATTGGGGGTATGACTAGAAGTGGAAGAGTCTACTCCCCCAAGGACTTACAGGAAGATGTCCTAAAAAATAAAGGAAAAAATAAAAATACCAAAGAAGAAAAAGAAAATAAGGAATCCGAGGAGGAGACAGAGGAATTACTCCAGTTTATAAGGCAAAGCGAGTATTCCATTATAGACCAGCTCAATCGCACACCTGCAAAGATAACATTATTATCTTTAATATTGAGCTCGGAACCGCACAGAAACACCCTGCTGAAGGTCTTGAGCGAAGCGCACGTGCCTCATACTATATCCCAAGAAAAGGTTGAGAGGATCGTCGGTCACATCACGGCAAGTGATCACCTCACCTTCACAAAGGAAGAACTCCCTCTCGAGGGGTCAAAACACAACAAGCCCTTGCACATCTCAGTTAAGTGCAAGGAATACCTCATCGCCAAAGTCCTTGTAGATAACGGGTCATCCTTGAACGTGATGCCCAAGTGCACACTGGACAAGCTGTATCCAAGGAAACCGTCTGCGCCCAAACAGCACTATCGTTCGAGCCTTCGACGGATCCAAACGAGAAGTAGTGGGAGAGGTTAACTTGCCAATTCAAGTTGGACCCACTATCTTCAATGTCAATTTCCATGTAATGGATATTACTCCAGCGTATAGTTGTCTCCTCGGTAGGCCTTGGATTCATGACGCCAAGGCAGTACCTTCAACGCTCCACCAGAAAGTCAAGTTCATAGTGGACGACAAATTGATCACGGTCCAAGCAGAGGACGATATCCTGATCAGTGGACCGTCCACCCAGCCTTATGTGGATGCGGCTGAAAAGGCCCTTGAAACATCTTTTCAAGCGCTCGAAATTGTCAGCATAGAGCGACTTCCCAGAAACACAAAGGTAGCCCGTATGATGTTGAAGCATGGTTACCATCCTGGCCAAGGACTGGGGGCAGATTCCCAAGGCATGAGCGAACCCCCAAAATTCAAAGATAATCCTTGCAAGTATGGCCTAGGATATGACCCTACTAAGGGCCGGGCGGAAAGAAGAAAAGGGAAGTCTCTGTCGCCGCCGTCTGTTCCGACGTCCTGGGGACGTCTCGAACGTTAATGCGAGCGGTTGCGAAAAGATGGGAGAGACTCGCGTTTTTTGTTAAAATTGTGTTCATTGCTTCCGAGGTGCTCAACACTGAACTATCCTCTAATAGAAGCAAGGTTTTCGAAAAGGGGTTCTTTTGGAGTCGCCACCAATGTTTTGACCAGAAACATTGGAAAAGGAAAAAAGGCGTTGATTTTATTAAAAACCAACTTGGCCATTATAACCAGAGTTGGGTAAGGGAGTTAGTTACGTGTGGGGAAGGTGTTAGCACCCCCACAACACCCCTTTCGGGTTCCCTATGACGGATTTATTCATTAAGTGAAGATTATGAGAAATTACGCTTTTACCCTTATTTTATTCGTACAGTATTTAAATATGGCTATCTACATGATTTATCTACATTGCATACAAAAAGCAATAAATAAAGCAGTAAAGAATAAGAGAATTGAGAAAAACCTCCGTAGCAAGCTTTTATATTAAAATTCCGTTACAAGGAGGACTCTACAATTGCTCTCCTCTCGACTTACAATATCGACTCGACTAACTTTTCTAGAAGAAATCGAATGCCGGAATAGAAATTCCTTAACTGATTGTTACCTATAATAGGCAATCAGAAAGATCATTCGAGAGAGGGAGAGAAGAAGACAAGTCTCAGAGTTCTCTGGAGTGTCTGGGGTGAGGAATGAGACAAATGAGGCTCCTATTTATAGCATTTTCGCTGCCTGGAACTTTGGGACGGTCGTCTGGGTTGGGACGGCCGTCCCAAACGTGATTTCTGCGTTGAGCCAATCTGGGACGACCTTACTGGGTTGGGACGGCCGTCCCGAACGCAATTTGGTGCACGTTGGGACCCCCTGGGGTTTGGGACGGCCGTCCCAACCTTGGGATGGTGGTCTCGACCTGTTTTGTCCAGTTTTTGTATTTTGGGACCCCGGGAAGCTTTCCTTGCCATTTTCGGACGTGGATTGGTGCCGATATATATCCGTTGAAGCTTTATCTTCGTGTAGGAAGTCTTCTTGGTCTTCATTTGTAATGTTGGGCGAGCTTTATCTATGTATAGGAAGTCTCCTTTGTGTGGATGAGTGAACTCCGTCTTATTATGAGAGGTCTTCTTTAGTCTTTATCGTGCATATGAGCGAATTCCATGTTGTTGCGGGAGGTTTCCTCAGTTTTTGGGAAGCCAGATGAACTCCATCTTCGGGCGAAGTTCCTCTAGCTTTTATTTTGAGAGGTCGGGCAAAATTAGGGGTCTACAGCTGCCCCCCCCTTCACCTGCCTAACTAATTTGTTGGTTTTAATATGCCGACATAATTAGTTGGTAGGGGAAGGAGTTAACCCTTTTGCCCGGCTATCCTTCGGATACTGCTCCTTGCTGATCCTCCGGATGATAAATATTTTGATAGGTACTAACCCCTATCTGGTTTGAGCCTTCTTTTTCTAAGACTCTGGTGAGTACTTACCCTCACCTGGTATAAGTCTGTATTTGACTAGACTTTTGTGGGTACCTACCCCCATTAGGTATGAACCTTGTTCTTCAAGGTTTTGGTGAGTACCTACCCTCACCTGGTATGAGTTTGCATTTTGCAGAACTCTTGTGGGTACTTACTTCCGAGGTGCTCAATACCGAACTATCCTCTAATAGAAGTAAAGTCTTTGCACCCGTTTTTTGCAATGCTTCTCGGTGAGTATTTTTACTCCACCTGATGCATTTTTGCTAAGTTTTGATGAGTACCTACCCTCATCCGGTACAAACCTTATTTTTATAAGGTTTTGGTGGGTACCTACCCCCACCCGGTACAAATCTGCATTTTTTGCCAGATTCTGAATGAGTCTTGTTCTGCAAGACTTTGGTGAGTATCTACCCTCACCCGGTATGAACCCCGTTCTGCAAGGTTTTTTGATAAGCCTCGTTCTGCAAGGCTTAGGTTAGTATGTACCCCCACCCGGTATGAAGTTTTTGGTAAGCCCCGTTCTGCAAGGCTTAGGTGAGTACGTACCCCACCCGTATGAAGTTTTTGGTAAGCCCCGTTCGCAAGGCTTAGGTGAGTACGTACCCCACCCGGTATGAAGTTTTTGGTAAGCCCCGTTCCGCAAGGCTTAGGTGAGTACGTACCCCCACCCGGTATGAAGTTTTTGGTAAGCCCCGTTCTGCAAGGCTTAGGTGAGTACGTACCCCCACCCGGTATGAAGTTTTTGGTAAGCCCCGTTCGCAAGGCTTAGGTGAGTACGTACCCCCACCCGGTATGAAGTTTTTGGTAAGCCCCGTTCTGCAAGGCTTAGGTGAGTACGTACCCCCACCCGGTATGAAGTTTTTTGGTAAGCCCCGTTCTGCAAGGCTTAGGTGAGTATGTACCCCCACCCGGTATGAACCCCGTTCTGCAAGGTTTTTTAGGATGAACTTTGTTGAACATTCAAGGACTTGATGTTGCAAATAATGATCATGAAGAATGTTGATTTTGATGATGATCCAAGAGCTTAAAGACTTAGAGTATTGAAGATTGAAGATTGATGATTTCTGTATTGTAATAACTCTGTTTTAGTTTGATTGAGTCTATAATTATAGAGTCTAAGATAGCCGGTACATAGTCTGTAACTTAGAAGCTTCAAAATGCTCAAATTTATCATGCAGGCTCGGCTTGAATCGATTATATAGGGAAATAATCGATTAAAACAAGTGAGAAAACCATTTTCAAGCATATACTCACTGTTTTAATCGATTAAAACATCAAAATAATCGATTAAAAGGTCAAATAATCGATTATTTCACCAAATAATCGATTAAACCGAGAGGATTGGGTTCTGCGTATTTGGCTCTGTTTTAATCGATTAAAACTCCATTTAATCGATTATTTCGATCTGTTTTTGTTTTTAAATTTCAAATTAACCCTATTTTCGAAAACCCAATTACCAAGAACCCTAGTTTCGAAATCCCCAATTCCTTAACCCTAATTTCCCTACTTAAACTCGCTTTGGCACTCGAAAAAATAAGAACAACTCTTTCCATACAAAAGTTAAGTGCTTGTGAGTGCCAGAGAACTGTTTGTTGCAAGGAAAGGGGGCTTTTGGAACTCGGTGTGAGGCTAGAAGCGATAAGAATCACTAAGTGGAGTTCTTAGTGGATTGTGTGTCTGTGCCGTCTCTAGGGAAAGCTGTTCTTCATCTCTTGTGGATTTCAAGAGAGGTGTTGTCTTTACTTTATCTCTTTCATTTGTAATTTGTTTTGTAACAATTTGTTCTTAGTGACAGCGTTAATCCTCTTTTGAGTGATTAGCAACTGGACGTAGGGTCTTTTGATCCGAACCAGTATAAACCTACTGTGTAATCTTCTCTACTCTTCTCTATTTACATTTACGCAGTTTTTAATCGGTAAAATTTGGGGAAAATTTTGGAAACCTAATTTTTATTAAAAATCTAATTCACCCCCCCTCTTGGTTTTTGTCCGACCACGCGAACATTCCGCTGCGCGATTCTAACAAGTGGTATCAGAGCTTGCTTTGATAGTCATTCAAACTTTTCGAAAATGGCCGGACAAAATCAAACTTTTGCCGAAGGTGCGTCTATCAACAGACCCCCACTTTTTGTGGGTCAAAATTATCCTTTTTGGAAAGTACGTGTGCAAATATTTTTAGAGTCTGTTGATAGAGGCGTTTGGGACGCAATTTTAAATGGTCCATTTATTCCTAAAATTACTGAGAACGGTGTTGACGTTCTTAAACCTATTTCTAGATGGACTGCCGAAGAAAGTCGAAAAGCACAATTTGATGTTAGGGCTAGAAACATTATTTCATCTGCTCTAACCCTTGATGAGTTTTATAGAATTTCAGTTTGTAAAAGTGCACAGGAAATGTGGGAAATGCTAAGGGTGACCCACGAAGGAACCGACGACGTCAAAAGAGCACGTAAAAATTCTTTAATCCAAGAATACGAGATGTTCGGATGCAACCCGGCGAAACAATTTTCGACGTTCGAAACGTTTCACTCATATTGTGAATCATCTCACCGGATTAGGTAAAGTATTTGATATTGATGAATTAAATGTAAAAATTTTGAAATCTCTCGGATAGGAAATGGCAACCAAAGGTGACGGCCATCTCGGAGTCACAAAATCTTGCCACTATGTCTATGGCGGCGTTATTTGGAAAGCTTAGGGAGCATGAACTTGACCTTGGAAGACTAAATGAGGAAGAGGGTCAATATCAAAAGAAGAACCTAGCTTTCAAGACCGAGATTTCAAAAAGCAAAAATAAGAAAGAAGAAGAAGAAGACTCGAAATTGATGAAGAAGAAATGAGTCTTTTTATAAAGAAGTTCACCAAGATGATGAAAGCAAAAGGAAGACATCCTTTCAAAGGTAAGGGAAAGGTAAAAGAAAATTCTTCCATTAATATAAAATGTTTTGGTTGTGGTGAAGCAGGGCATATAAAGAACGAATGCCCAAACAAGAAAAATGATGAACACAAGGGCAAAAAGCAATTCAAGAAGAAAGCATATATTGCTTGGGATGACAGTGATTCAAATTCAGAATCAAGCGACTCAGAAATTGAAGCAAACATTTGCTTGATGGCAAATAACAACAATTCTTCGGATTTTGAGGTTAGTGATTCCGATTCATCCTCTAGTGAAGAAAATGACCATGATGAATTGCAAAATGCTTATAATGAGTTATTTACTGCATTTATGGATATGAAAAAGGAATATAAAGTTGTAAAGAAGAATCTAAGAAAATCGGAAAAGGAAAATGAGTCCTTAAAATTGAAAATTGCATGTTTAGAAGAAAAGGAGGTAGCCAATATGAAAATAGTATGCTTAGATGAAGATAAGGACTTAGCATGTGCAAATTGTAAAGAGCATGAATATGACATAGATATTCTTAACCATTTGCTTGACAAAGCCGAAAAAGAAATTGATGATCTTAAGAAGAATGAAATGGTATTTGCTCAAAATAATGTAAATCATAGAGTTTCTTTGAAAAAGAGTAAAACTAAAAAGAAAAGAGTATGGGTAGAAAAAGGAACTAGAGCATGTCATGTTAATAATGTATCTTGTTCTAAAACTACTTCAAATGCATGCTTCTATTGTATGAAACAAGGTCACACTTCAAATAGATGTAAAATTAAGCATTTTGGAGTTCCTAAAGGAAAATATGTTTGGGTTCCTATAGTTAAATGAATTGTTTGTCTCTTTTATTTATTCAAAGAAAAATGAATCATTTAGTATGTTTTAAACAAAATGATTGGTAAAAACATTTTATCTTTTCTATTGCATGAAGGTTCTTCACTTAAAGATTTTTGCGAAAAGCCTCTAAAATTGTTTTAAACAACCTAAAACAAAGTATTTTTACAAAAGCTTTCTTAAAACATGTTTTTAACCGATGCAGTTTTGAAAGAACCAAATAAAATCACTTAGAATGGTCAAAGGAGTGTTTTTACAGACATTTTAATCGATACAACTTATTTTTAATCGATTAAAACCATTTAGAACTCATTATGATCGATCAGATTTTTATTATGAGCGGTCAGAATCCTTTAAATCGATTAAAAACACGTTTCAATCGATTAAAATCACTTAAAGGGTCAGGATGATCGATCAGATTTTTATTATGACCGATCAGAAGCAAATGTGATCGATCAGAGTTTAATTATGAGCGGTCAGAAATTTTTCAATCGATTAAAAACACGTTTCAATCGATTAAAATCACTTAAAGGGTCAGGATGATCGATCAGATTTTTATTATGACCGGTCAGAATCAGTTATGATCGATCAGATTTTTATTATGACCGATCAGAACTCTTTTAATCGATTAAAAACTCATTTCAATCGATTAAAACAACTTAAAAACTTTTTCTACACTGCGTTTTAATCGATTAAAAGACGTTTTAACAGATTAAAATTGCACTTTTAACAGATTAAAAGAATCTTTTAACAGATTAATTAAACCAGCAGTTTTGAAAATAGTCTATAAAAACAGTTTTGCTTGAACTTCTTAAAACACCCAAAGAATAGATTGTTTTGCAGTATTTTAAATAGATTATTATGTCTCTAACCTCAAGGACCCAAAAGTTGTGGGGACCTAAGTTTACTATGTTCTTGTTTTGTAGGAAACTTCCAAATCAAAGAAGTCTATGTGGTATCTTGATAGTGGATGCTCAAAACATATGACTGGGAATAAAACGAAATTTGTAAGTTTCAAAGCCAAAGAACAAGGATATGTGACTTATGGGGATAACAACAAAGGGAAGATTCTCGGAATTGGAAATATAGGTGGTGCAAATACATTGGAGATTAAGGATGTGCTTCTTGTTGATGGATTAAAACATAACCTTCTTAGCATAAGCCAATTGTGTGACAAAGGATTCAAGGTAACTTTTGAAAGCAAATTTTGCACCATACATTTAGTAGATTCGAAATAGTAGAATTAAAAGGCATTAGGCATAACAACATATATTTGATTGATTTGGATTGTTTATATGAGTCTAGTATAACATGTTTAGTTGCTAAGGAAGAGAATCCTTGGTTATGGCATAAAAGAGCGGCTCATATAAACATGCATCATTTGAATAAATTGATATCAAAAGACTTAGTTATTGGATTGCCTAAATTGAAATTTGAAAAAGATAGATTGTGTGATGCATGCCAAAAAGGTAAACAAGTTAAATCATCATTTAAATCAAAAAATGTGATTTCCACTTCAAAACCCCTAGAATTATTACATTTAGATTTATTTGGACCTTCTAGGATAAAAAGCTTTGGTGGAAATTATTATGGTCTTGTAATTGTTGATGATTTCTCTAGGTACACTTGGACATTTTTCCTAACTATGAAAAGTGAAGCTTTTAAGGTCTTTAGAAAGTTTGCTAAACAAATACAAAATGAGAAAGACCTAAGGATTAAAGTTTTAAGAAGTGACCATGGTGGTGAGTTTCAAAATGAAAAGTTTGAGAATTATTGTGAGGAAAATGGTATATTACATAACTTTTACTGCTCCTAGGACTCCCCAACAAAATGGTGTAGTTGAAAGGAAAAATAGGTCATTAGAGGAACTTGCAAGAACTATGTTAAATGAATCTAATGTTCCTAAATATTTTTGGGCTGATGCGGTTAGTACTGCATGTTATGTTTTAAATAGAATGCTCATTAGGTCAATTATGAAATCTACTCCATATGAATTGTTTAATGGTAGAAAACCTAATGTTGCACATTTGAAATTTTTTGGTTGTAAATGTTTTGTACTAAATAATGGAAAGGACAATCTAGGAAAATTTGATTCAAAAGCCGATGAGGGTATTTTTCTAGGTTATTCTTTAACTAGCAAGGCGTATAGAGTATTTAATAGAAGAACTTTGAATATAGAAGAATCTATACATGTTGCCTTTGATGAGATTGTAGACCTTGGGGAAATCCTCTTGAGTCAAATAAAAGACTTGCAGGTGATGATGAATATATAAGAGAGGCCCTTGATGAATTATACTTGGAAGATAATGTGCCTTCTCAAACTCCTCAATTAGCAAAAGAATGGCAATCACCTAGAGGACTCTCAATGGACAATATCATAGGTGATATCTCAAAAGGGGTAAGAACTAGAAATATGAATAATTTACGTATGTCTGTTGCTTTTGTGTCACAGATTGAACCTAAAAACATTGAGGAAGCACTTAAAGATGATCAGTGGTGCATAGCCATGCAAGAAGAACTTAACCAATTTGAAAGGAATCAAGTCTGGGAACTAATCCCAAGAGAAGAGTCACATCAAGTTATTGGAACTAAATGGGTATTCAGAAATAAGCTTGATGAAGATGGTAATATAACAAAGAATAAAGCCAGACTTGTTGCAAAAGGCTATTGTCGGGAGGAAGGTATAGATTATGATGAAACTTATGCTCCTGTGGCCAGGTTAGAGGCTATACGCCTACTTCTTGCTTACGCATCTATGATGAAATTTAAACTATATCAAATGGATGTAAAGAGTGCATTTTTAAATGGTTTTATTAAAGAAGAAGTGTATGTAGAGCAACCCCCTGGATTTGAAGATTTTAATAATCCTAATCATATTTACAAATTAAAGAAAGCATTATATGGGTTAAAACAAGCTCCTAGATCTTGGTATGAAAGATTAAGTAGTTTCCTAACTGCAAATGATTTTTCAAGAGGAAAAATTGATTCTACACTGTTTATTAAGAAAGTTAAAGAACATATCTTATTGGTCCAGGTATATGTTGATGATATTATTTTTGGATCAACTAATAATTCTTTGTGTGTAGAATTTGCTAAGATTATGCAGGGAGAGTTTGAAATGTCTATGATGGGAGAATTAACATTCTTCCTTGGACTTCAAATCAAGCAACTTAAAGATGGAACTTTTATCTCTCAAACTAAATACTGCAAAGAGATCCTCAAAAAGTTTGGTATGGACACCTCAAAGGAAGCTAACACACCCATGGGAACTTCATGCTATTTAGACAAGGATGAATCAGGTTTGGAAGTAAATCAAACTATGTATAGAGGTATGATAGGATCACTATTATACTTAACTGCTAGTAGACCTGATATTATGCATTACTGTCCGTGTGTGTGCTAGATTTCAAGCTTGTCCTAAAGAATCTCATTTAATTGCAGTAAAACATATTTTAAAATACTTAAAAGGAACTACTTGGATTTGGCTTGTGGTATCCGTCTGATGCTTGTATTAGTTTATTAGGATATTCTGATGCTTGATTATGGTGGATGTAAAATTGATAGGAAAAGCACTAGTGGGACATGTCATTTGTTAGGTTCATCCTTAATATCATGGCATTCTAAGAAACAAGCATGTGTTGCTTTATCTACCACTTGAAGTCTGAATATATTGTAGCTGGTAGTTGTTGTGCTCAAATTCTGTGGATGAAACAACAATTAGAGGATTATAGCATATATTTAAATGACATTCCATTAATGTGTGATAATACGAGTGCAATCAACTTAACTAAAAATCCGAGTAATGCACTCTAGGACTAAACATATTGAGATTAGACATCACTTTTTAAGAGATAATATCAGCAAAGGAAACTGTAAGATAGAGTATGTAGACACTAAACGTCAATTAGCAGATATATTTACTAAGCCTCTACCCAAGGATAGATTCTATGATCTTAGAAGAGACTTAGGGATACTAGAAATAGCTTAAATTCTGCTTAATTTGAATGATTTTGGATGATTGTTATGATTAAATTCGTGATGCAGGATATTCATAGGTTATAATGTGTAAAAACCTTAAAAAACTTAATATAGCCTCTGGAATAATCGATTACTGGAAGTGATAATCGATTATTTTTCCTCAAAACGTCCAAAACAGGGTATTCTCCTCTGGAATAATCGATTATCTCGTGAAATAATCGATTAAATGCCTCTAAAAATCGATTATTTACTGGAAATAATCGATTAAAGTTGTCTAATGTAGAGATAATTGATGAATTTTCTTTTGTTATTGTCTTGATGTTGTAAAATATGATGTTTCTTTCATGCTATGATTGAGGGGGAGCTTTCTCTAACTTATGCATATTTTGAGGGGGAGCTCTTATTATTGATGTTGCAGAGTTCTTTTTGATTATAATCAAAATAGGGGAGAAAAATTTAAAGCCTATGATTCAATATTAAATGTTATCTGGTATGTTTAATGTGTTTGTTAGTATGACGGATGAAACGAGGTTATTACAAGGGCTTTAAAAAGATAATTTTGATCATCATCAAAAAGGGGAGATTGTTGAACATTCAAGGACTTGATGTTGCAAATAATGATCATGAAGAATGTTGATTTTGATGATGATCCAAGAGCTTAAAGACTTAGAGTATTGAAGATTGAAGATTGATGATTTCTGTATTGTAATAACTCTGTTTTAGTTTGATTGAGTCTGTAATTATAGAGTCTAAGATAGCCGGTACATAGTCTGTAACTTAGAAGCTTCAAAATGCTCAAATTTATCATGCAGGCTCGGCTTTAATCGATTCTATAGGGAAATAATCGATTAAAACAGTGAGAAAACCATTTTCAGCATATACTCACTGTTTTAATCGATTAAAACATCAAAATAATCGATTAAAAGGTCAAATAATCGATTATTTCACCAAATAATCGATTAAACCAGAGAGGATTGGGTTCTGCGTATTTGGCTCTGTTTTAATCGATTAAAACTCCATTTAATCGATTATTTCAGTCTGTTTTTGTTTTTAAATTTCAAATTAACCCTATTTTCGAAAACCCAATTACCAAGAACCCTAGTTTCGAAATCCCCAATTCCTTAACCCTAATTTCCCTACTTAAACTCTGCTTTGGCACTCAGAAAAAATAAGAACAACTCTTTCCATACAAAAGTTAAGTGTTGTGAGTGCCAGAGAACTGTTTGTTGCAAGGAAAGGGGGCTTTTGGAACCTGGTGTGAGGCTAGAAGCGATAAGAATCACTAAGTGGAGTTCTTAGTGGATTGTGTGCTGTGCCGTCTCTAGGGAAAGCTGTTCTTCATCTCTTGTGGATTTCAAGAGAGGTGTTGTCTTTACTTTATCTCTTTCATTTGTAATTTGTTTTGTAACAATTTGTTCTTAGTGACAGCGTTAATCCTCTTTTGAGTGATTAGCAACTGGACATAGGGTCTTTTGATCCGAACCAGTATAAACCTACTGTGTAATCTTCTCTACTCTTCTCTATTTACATTTACGCAGTTTTTAATCGGTAAAATTTGGGGAAAATTTTGGAAACCTAATTTTTATTAAAAATCCAATTCACCCCCCCTCTTGGTTTTTGTCCGACCACGCGAACATTCCGCTGCGCGATTCTAACAAACTTTTTTGTAGTTAATCCTATGATTATCTGTTTTTGGAGATGAGTTGGTGGCTTGCTGTTTCTGATTATGCGCCCCTGGGGAGTAATTGATTTTCTTTTTTGTTTTCAATCGTCCGGCTTTTGCCAGGGATTTCTGTGTTTTTGGCTTTTCTTTGTTTTAGCCATCCGGCTTCGGCCGAGGATTTTTTGATTTTTGGCTTTTTCTTTTAGCCATCCGGTCTTGGCCGGGGATTATTGTTGATTGCCTCTTTTTAGGCAGGATTCCTCTAGAGGATTTTTGGACTCTTCTATTGATTGTGCCTCTTGAGTAGGCGAAGATCTACTTGGGGATTTGATTTTTGTTAGTTGTGCCTCTTGATTTAGGCCGAAATCTACTTGGGGAGATTTTGCTGATTCCTGGTTGTGCCTCTTGATTAGGCAGATGCTTCACTAATGATGAAGACTTTTTCCGTTTTGTATTACCTCTTGTATAGGTTGATTTTCCTTTTCTTGGGGGCATTAGCTTTTTGCTTGCCTGTTGGAAGTGAAGGCTTTGCTTTTCACTGGGGATATTCATATTGGGTGTTCCAGATGATTAACTCCCTGAGGATATGAATTTTGTATTTTGCCTTTTGCTGGTAGGCTTGCTGGGGATTTTTCTCTTTTTGGTGATCCACCAGAGATTTGATCGTCTTCTGGAGATCTATTTTGAATTGCCCCCTAGGGAGGGATGGAGTTTTTTGACTCCTTGTTGGCTGCTGTTGTTTGAGCTGGCTTTGCTAAGCTCTTATTTTGCTGAGGAATGGGTTTCTTCCCTTTTCTCGCAATTTCTCTTTTTTGCGATTTAGTTTTTGCATATGTGCTCCTTTTATGCACATTGGCTTGATCTTTGGATGAAAAAGATATATTTTTCTTCCTCTTTTCTTTTTGGTGATCCCTGGGGAATTTCTTGGCTTCCTGGGGATCCTTTTTTGATTTGGAGTCCTGACTCCAGGCTTTGTGGAGCTCTTATTGAGCGAGGTGAAGATATTTTCTTGGCGATCCTGGGGAGTTTATTGGCTTCCTAGGGATCCAACTTTTGATTTGATCTTTATGGCGGAGTCTTGGCTCCTGGCTTTTTGAGAAGTGAAGTGAAGATATTTTCTTCTTTTTTTTTCTCTTTCTTTGGAGATGTGCTTTATTTGGAGATACTTATTTGGCCTTTTTCTGTAATGGCCTTGGTTGGGGATGAAACGTTTTTCTTTTCTTTTCTTTTCTTTTTGTTGCCCCCTAGTGATGTATAGGATTTGACTCCATATTTTCTTTAGATGGACTCTTATGTAACCCTTATTCTCCGTTGGGGAATGAAGCGGAGATCCTTATATGAGTGTGCTTGATGACTCATGTGGTGACGAAGATGAGTCGCGAGGTATTCTTTTTGTTTTGCCTCTGGAGTAGGCAAGGATCCGCTTGGGGATGATCAAGCCTTTCTGTTGGCTTTTCTTGGTTGATACACCTTCTTTTATTGGTGTGGAAGGTTGATGGTTGGAGCTAGTTTCCTTGAAGCTCCTTATGTTGCTGAAGTGGTTCTAATTTCGCCTTCTCTTTTTCTTGAGGGATTTTTTATTTGGAGACTGGATTCTAGCGTCTCCTGTTTTCAATCACAAGTATGGAGACTTGACTCCTTATGTGCATGTTTATTATTTTTATTTGAAAAAATATTTTTTCTTGATTTTGACAAAGTCGTATTATGCAACTACTTTGTGTGTGGATGTCCTAAATGCAATCTATTTGTTTATTTATTTTTTATGCATTTAGAAGGTAACTGGCCTTCTCCCGTTGGCTTCTTATGAATATGCCGATGGGCTCCTCTTTTATGACCATAATGATGGGCTCATTTTTTACCCATCTTTTGGTTTTAGCCCTATCTTTTGCCTAGATCGCCCTTAACGGGTTTTCGATCTAGCGGGCTGCCTTAATTTTTGCCTAGAATATCTTAGGGGGCTTTTGCCTTATCTTTTGCCTAGACCGTCTTTTTTGGGGTTTGCGATCTAGCAGGCTACCCTAGTTTTAACTAAGAATATCCTAGCAGGCATTTATTCCTTTATTATTTTTTATGCTTCCCTTTTTTAGATGCATGCTTTGATCTTTGATTAAAGGTCTTTGCGCATATTTATGATTTATCAATAAAGAGGCATTTCTATAATATTTGGTCAAGAGAAAGGAAATGAAAGGGAATTTTATTGATAAATGAGCAAAAGTTTATTTCTTTTACAGAAGGATTACAAAAGGTATTTAGAAGAATGGGTGGTCAGGGTTGGCTGTACTGTATAGGCTTAAACAGTCATGTCCATGATATCTGCCCCCTGGTTCTCCTAATTGCTTCAGTTGAGATGCTTGAGCTCAGAGTGAAGACTATGCAGACTATTTGCTTCTTGGAAGAATGTTACTTTAGCCGCCTTTTCGGTTTTCGACTAAAGTAACCATTGCTCTTTGTTTTTTTTTATTTACTTTTTTTTTTTACCTCTTCTTTTTGCCTAGGACGTATCCTAGCGAGGAATATGGACCCTATCTTTTGCCCAGGAATGTCCTTTGCGGATTTTCATTCCTGACGGGTCTTGAGCAATGTCTTCAAGCATAATACTTCTTCACCGCGTCTGAATTGATTGGGTGTCGAAGTTCCTCTCCATCCATATTGGTGAGGATAAGTGCCCCTCCTGAGAAAGCTCTTTTAACCACAAAGGGTCCTTCGTAATTTGCTGCCCATTTTCCAATTTTATCCTTCTGGGCTGGAAGCAATTTCTTTATAACTAGATCCCCTTCTTGATAAGTATGAGGGTGGACCTTTTTATCATAAGCCTTTTTGATTTTCTTTTGATAGGCTTGTCCATGACATATAGCATTCAGCCGCTTTTCATCGATAAGGTTTAATTGATCGTATCGACTTTGAACCCATTCGGCTTCTGTTAATTTTGCTTCCATTATGATTCGCAAGGAAGGTATTTCGACTTCTATTGGTAACACGACCTCCACACCATATACCAGGGAAAATGGAGTAGCCCCTGTTGAAGTCCCTACAGATGTTCGATAACCATGAAGAGCAAAAGGTAACATTTCATGCCAGTCTCTATAGGTTTTAACCATCTTTTGAACAATCTTCTTGATGTTTTTATTGGCTACTTCGACCGCGCCATTCATTTTGGGCCGATAAGGAGAAGAATTATGGTGTTGAATTTTGAAATCTTGACATAGTTCTTCCATCATCTTATTATTCAGATTGGACCCGTTATCGGTAATGAGACGATGCGGGATACCATATCGACATATGATATTCTTTCGAACAAAGGTGACCACTACCTTTTTAGTCACATGTGCGTAGGATGCAACTTCTACCCATTTAGTGAAGTAGTCAATAGCCACCAGAATAAATCGATGACCATTGGTTGCCTTAGGTTCAATGGGACCAATAACATCCATGCCCCACATGGCAAATGGCCATGGGATAGCCATACCATTGAGAGGTACCGGTGGAACATGCACGTTATCCGTATGTACTTGACACTTGTGACATTTTCTGGCATACTGATGATAGTCCTTTTCCATTGTGGACCAGAAATATCCTGCCCTGAGGATTTTCCTAGCCATGATATGCCCTGGAGCATGTGTCCCAAAGGCTCCTTCATGTATTTCCCTAATCAGTTTCTGGGATTCTTTGAGATTGACGCATCTTAGCAAAGTAGAGTCAAAGTTCTTTTTGTAAAGGGTTTCTCCTATCAACATAAACCCTATGGCCCTCTTCCGAATAATCCTTTTATCATTGTCACTGATTCCCTCGGGGTATTCACCCTTTGTCAAGTATCGCCTTATGTCATGATACCAAGGGGTTTCATCTTTTTCACTGTCTATCATCATACAAAAGGCTTGTTTATTGTACCTTTTGACTTGGATGATGGGCATCTCA
Source organism: Sphenostylis stenocarpa (assembly GCA_963425845.1). Lineage (NCBI taxonomy): Eukaryota > Viridiplantae > Streptophyta > Magnoliopsida > Fabales > Fabaceae > Sphenostylis > Sphenostylis stenocarpa. The sequence continues at coordinate 48,375,254 of OY731404.1, read as the reverse complement.
TGTTCTTGTTCTAATGTGAACATGGATGATAATGTTGCCAGTGCATCTGCAATTTGGTTGTCTTCCCGAGGGACATACTCGAAGCTGATGTTTTCCATTTTTGAAGTCATGTTACGAATGTGTTCCAGATAAGGGATTAACTTGGAATTTCTAGTTTCCCATTCACCCTTGAGTTGGTAAATAACAAGGGAAGAGTCACCGAATACTTTGAGTCTAGTTACCCCATGATCCAAAGCTGCTTGAATACCTAGAGCACAAGCTTCGTATTCTGCCATATTGTTTGTGCAATCAAAGTTTAATCTGGCTGTTACTGGTATATACTTCTTTTCGGGAGATATTAAAATAGCTCCGATCCCGTGTCCTAGTAAATTTGAAGCTCCATCGAAGAACATGATCCACTCATTATTCTCTAGTTCTTCATGTTGGATGTGCATTATGTGTTCATCTGGAAAATCATCTTGTAGGGATTGATATTCGTCTATTGGTCCATGTGCCAGGTAGTCTGCTAAAGGACTACCTTTGATAGCTTTTTGAGTGACATGAACGATATCAAATTCTGATAAGAGTACCTGCCATCTGGCTATCCTTCCGGTCAAAATGGGTTTTTCAAACAGATATTTGATTGGGTCCATTTTGGAAATCAACCAAGTTGTATGTCTGACCATATATTGTCGAAGACATTGAGTTGCCCACACCAATGCACAACATGTTTTTTCAAGTGGTGTATAACGGGTCTCATAGTTTAGAAATTTTTTACTGAGGTAATATATGGCTTGTTCTTTTTTACCCGTATCATCTTGTTGACCGAGCACACATCCCATGGATTCATAGAGTACTGAAAGGTAAAGAATCAGGGGCTTTCCTTCCACAGTTGGTACCAGTACCGGGGGATTGGTTAGGCACATTTTGATTTTTTCGAAAGCTTGTTGACATTCGTCGTTCCAAATTTTCGGTTGGTTTTTACGCAATAACTTGAAGATAGGCGTGCACTTGTCCGTTAATTGCGCGATGAACCGTGCGATGTAGTTTATTCGGCCCAAGAACCCTCTGATTTCTTTTTCTGTCCTTGGTGGGGGCATTTCTATGATTGCCTTTGTTTTATCAGGGTCCACCTCAATTCCTCTTTTACTAACAATAAACCCAAGGAGTTTTCCTGATCGTACTCCGAATGTGCATTTAGCCGGGTTGAGCTTAATCTGGTATTTTCGAAGTCGATTGAATAACTTCTTTAAGTATTGGAGGTGATCTATTTCGTTTTTTGACTTGGCAATCATGCCATCCACATACACTTCGATTTCTTTGTGAATCATATCATGAAATAGCGTGACCATAGCCCTTTGGTAAGTATCCCCTGCGTTTTTGAGTCCGAAAGGCATTACTCTATAGCGAGAATGTACCCCATGGTGTAATGAAGGAAGTTTTTTCTCTATCTTCAACGACCAATTTAATTTGGTTATACCCTGCGTATCCATCCATGAAAGAATAGAGAGTATTCGTAGCAGTGTGATCTACCAACATATCAATGTGTGGCAAGGGAAAATCATCTTTTGGACTTGCACGGTTTAGGTCCCTGTAATCTACGCATACTCGATTTTTCCGTTTTTCTTTACAAGCTGGCACAATATTTGCCAACCATTCAGGGTATTTTGATACGATCAGAAAATTGGCATCCAGCTTGCTTTTCTATTTCTTCCTTAATTTTTAAGGACCATTCTGGTTTTACTCTTCGAGTTTACGCTTAACCGTCGAAATCCCTCTTTTAATGGTAATTTATGCTCCACTATACTTTTATCGATTCCAGGCATATCATGATAGGACCATGCAAACACATCCATATATTCTCTTAGTAATTGTATTAACCTTTCCCCGACATCATTATTAATTTGGGTACCGATGTTTACTTCTTTCTTATCATCTTCTGATCCCAAATTGATAGCCTCGGTTTTTCTCCTGATGGGGCTGTATTGATTGAGCTTCTTTTTCTAACGAGTCTTTGCATGTCCAGGAAATGGTCCCTTCCTCACTTGTCCGAGCTCAATCCATTCGTCTTCGACTTTCGGATCTTCCAGGGAGTTTTCAATCACAGACATGACTGTATGGTTATGCTTTGTTTTAGATTTCTTTATTAGATGTATGAGAGAGAAAAGAATGAAAGAGAATATGGATATAATGAAAAAAAAATGCCTCATTGTATTGATAGAAGAAAAATATTTACAAAGCCCTATTTAACCAAAAATCTCGTGATCATGGGTAGGGATCACGAGAAATACATCGGAAGCATTTATTATTTCTTTATGTTTATTACAAAAAATGGTAAAAATGATGAGCCCTAATCTGCTGGTCTTCCTTATCCCGTCTTTTACTCGGGTTTTGATAAGGGCTGGTCGTCCACCTTTGGAGTAGATGCGTCAAAGGTAATCCATCCCGCATCTATTAAATCTTGGACCTTATGCTTTAAGGTTATGCAGTTATCTGTAGAATGTCCTGGAGCGTCCGAATGATAGTTGCATTTTTCATTAGGCTTATACCATTCTGGATATGGTGGCTCCATCTTCTTGGGAGGGATGCGTACGAGGAGCTTGACGTCTAGTAATTTTAACAGCAAACTTGCATAGGAAGTGGGTATTGGGGTGAACTTCCTTTCTGGTCTACGCGACTTAGTTTGCTAAGAGGAGGAAGAAGGAGTGGGCAAGTTGATTGCATTTACGGTTCCTTCCTTCTTTTTCCCGAAGCTCTTTTTAATGAATGGAGTAGAGGAGTTGGAGGAGTTCTGCTGTGCAATCCTTCCGCTCTTCAGACCTTGCTCTACTCTTTCTCCTATAATGACTACATCTGCGAAGAGTGTCGACGTGTTCCCTATCATTTTGTCATAATAGGGACCCGTCAAAGAATTGATGAACATGGATGTAGTCTCTTTGTCGGATAGAGGAGGTTCCACTTGTGCTGCCAATTCCCTCCATCTTTGGGCATATGCTTTGAAGGATTCATCGTCTTTCTTGCTTAATAGTTGTAGATTTGCTCTTTCAGGGGTCAGATCAATATTGTATTTATATCGACGAAGAAATCTGCCAGGTGTCTCCAGGTTTGGATTTGGCCCCCTTCCAGTTGCATATACCAGTTTAAGGCCGATTCAGCTAAACTCTCCTGAAAGCAATGGATCAGGAGTTTCTCATTATCAACATATGTAGCCATCTTACGGCAGTACATTGTAAGATGGCTTTTGGGGCAGGTTATTCCCATATATTTTGGGAAATCCGGAGTTTTGAACTTGTTAGGGAATTGGATATTTTTGACGAGACACATATCAGCCGCCTCTTTAACATCAAAATTATGCCCCTCCATGGCTCTCAATCTCTCTTCAAGGGCAGTGAGCTGTTGTTTTGATACTCCCGGAGCCTGGATATGTACTGCTCTTGCACCAGATTGGTCATGCTCATCATTGGGTTCTTCCTCCTCTTCTTGATGAGAAGCCTGTCCACTTTGAGGACCTTCTTTTTGGAGGTTTTGTTGGCGCATTATTTCCAACATTTGCGTCATTTGTTCTTTCAGTGCATTGAGCTCATTGGTGAGCTTTCGGTTTTGCTCCTCCAGGTGTTCCATCTTCTTAGCCTTTTGAGCGCGAGTAAGGACGGGCAGAAGACCAGCCACTTTCTAAATGATTTTAGCAATTTTTATTATAGCTTTTTATTTTAAATGATTAGTGTATTCTAGGATGAATGTATCTATGTATGAGAAATTTTCATTATAATGATGTTTATGCATACTTTTCTTAATGCATTTATTTTCTCTCTTAGTTTTACCACTTATTGGATGATGTGATATGAATGATACGACTTTGCCAAGAATTTTTATGACTTTAATTTGTTTTTATATTTTTTTTATGACCCTTTATCTCTTCTGTCGGTCAACATGGCTACTTAGCTTACAAAGAACCTGAAACCAGACTAGCTTAACTGAAGACTGTCCGAGATAAAGGTCTTTTATCTTTTCGCTTTTTGTGATTTCTAGGTTTTTTTTCATTTTTTGGTTTGTTGTATGATTACCCTATGCTAATGCATCAATACAAATGCAGCAAACGTATGCACACACAATTCATACATCCACGAGCAGAGCCACGCTTATTTAATCACGAGGTAGGGTTTTCCTGCAGAAACGTGTTTGGTTTAGGTGGTTCTAACTGTTCTCACCAGGCCAAAGGTCCCCAAGGTGCCCCCATTATAGGGACCTCTCAATCTCTCAATCCTCGGGTCATGCACGGAACTCCGTGGCGACACCCTTAGACCAAAAGAGGAGAGTTATCACCTTGAGTTGGTGGTTTTCCGACAACGGTAGTAGCCCCGTGTGCCAACTAACCGATCGTATCTGCCACCCACTCCCTATAGGTAATCACTCTTGCCCCCGGGTATAGAGGGACTGTTGTGTGCAAGGGTTTTGTGCGCAATTTATATTTCAAACAATTGCAGAAATAATCATACAGCAGTTATTTAAAGCCATACAATAAAAACATACAGAAGGGTAAAGACGTAATTTCAAATCTTTGCTTAGTTTGAATTTATCCGTCACTAAATGGGATCAACTCTCGGACTTCCCCAGTGGAGTCGCCATCTGTCGCCGCCGTCCGTTCCGACGTCCTGGGGACGTCTCGAACGTTAATGCGAGCGGTTGCGAAAAGATGGGAGAGACTCGCGTTTTTTGTTAAAATTGTGTTCATTGCTTCCGAGGTGCTCAACACTGAACTATCCTCTAATAGAAGCAAGGTTTTCGAAAAGGGGTTCTTTTGGAGTCGCCACCAATGTTTTGACCAGAAACATTGGAAAAGGAAAAAAGGCGTTGATTTTATTAAAAACCAACTTGGCCATTATAACCAGAGTTGGGTAAGGGAGTTAGTTACGTGTGGGGAAGGTGTTAGCACCCCCACAATGCCCCTTTCGGGTTCCCTATGACAGATTTATTCATTAAGTGAAGATTATGAGAAATTACGCTTTTACCCTTATTTTATTCGTACAGTATTTAAATATGGCTATCTACATGATTTATCTACATTGCATACAAAAAGCAATAAATAAAGCAGTAAAGAATAAGAGAATTGAGAAAAACCTCCGTAGCAAGCTTTTATATGAAAATTCCGTTACAAGGAGGACGCGTTTCGGCAGTCCTTCGCTCTACAATTGCTCTCCTCTCGACTTACAATATCGACTCGACTAATTTTTCTAGAAGAAATCGAATGCCGGAATAGAAATTCCTTAACTGATTGTTACCTATAATAGGCAATCAGAAAGATCATTCAAGAGAGGGAGAGAAGAAGACAAGTCTCAGAGTTCTCTGGAGTGTCTGGGGTGAGGAATGAGACAAATGAGGCTCCTATTTATAGCATTTTCGCTGCCTGGAACTTTGGGACGGCCGTCTGGGTTGGGACGGTCGTCCCAAACGTGATTTCTGCGTTGTGCCAATCTGGGACGGCCTTACTGGGTTGGGACGGCCGTCCCAAACGCAATTTTGTGCACGTTGGGACCCCCTGGGGTTTGGGACGGCCGTCCCACATTCGGGACGCGCGTCCCAACCTTGGGATGGTGGTCTCGACCTGTTTTGTCCAGTTTTTGTATTTTGGGACCCCGGGAAGCTTTCCTTGCCATTTTCGGACGTGGATTGGTGCCGATATATATCCGTTGAAGCTTTATCTTCGTGTAGGAAGTCTTCTTGGTCTTCATTTGTAATGTTGGGCGAGCTTTATCTATGTATAGGAAGTCTCCTTTGTGTGGATGAGTGAACTCCGTCTTATTATGAGAGGTCTTCTTTAGTCTTTATCGTGCATATGAGCGAATTCCATGTTGTTGCGGGAGGTTTCCTCAGTTTTTGGGAAGCCAGATGAACTCCATCTTCGGGCGAAGTTCCTCTAGCTTTTATTTTGAGAGGCCGGGCAAAATTAGGGGTCTATAGTCTCCCCTCCGCACACTCAAGCAAATTTTCTGAAGTGGAGGGGTGCAAGCGTCAAGAGCCATCTTAGTCATTAGGAAATCTTTTTCTTCGTTTAAGGGATGTAAAGCCCATGATTGTTAGAGATTATCCCCCAGGGCTAGCCCGACCCCCGGGCAGTTTAGGGCACATATTCCCTTATTAATTAATAAAGAATGATTCTTACAATCTGCTTCTCTTCTTTCTATTTCTGACTAGACCACATAAATAACCCTGTCTAAGTAAACAAAAAAGAAGAAGAATAAAAAAGCGCATCCAAATAATCAACATTTACCATTGCTATTATCGTCAAGCTAGTTGATTAGAAGCACATAAAAATAAGACTTCACCTCATCCATGAAGAAAGTCATGCTTCGCCAATATTGTGAACAAAAATAAATACACAAAAAAAGAGAGAAAAGCCCAGAGAAGCCAAAGGCCAAAGAAAAGGGCAAATAACCCGGTAGGAAACCCACTAAGGGGGCTACGCAAAAGATAGGGTCGACCCGGTAGGATACCCAAAAGACAATAAAGGGTAGCCTAGGCAAAAGTTAGGGTTACAAAATAAGGTCCGCTAGGGTTCTCCAAAAATTACAAAAAGAAGGAACCTAGACAAAAGATAGGGCCAAAACACAGTATCCTAGTTCGAAAACCCAAAGGGAGATCTAGGGAGGTCAGCTAGCCATAAAAAGCAATGGGGATAAACCCAAAAGGCGCAAGTACAAAAAAGAAAGAAAATTGTTTGCTTAGACAAAAGCTTAAACACCTAGACCTAACCTTAGCCAACCATTCTTATAGAACCTTTATCAATAAAAATTAACCCTCTAAAACACAAGCCATTGAATTTGCCTCTTTGTTTCTTTTCTCTTGACCCTCACAATAATATTCTAATAATTAATTTGGGAATATGGAGGCGTATAGTCAACAAGAGGATTGAAATCCCTAAAGTGAGGAAAAAGGGGCACTACATGACAAAGAGTGCTCTACGAAAAAGAAAAAAGGAAAAAACAGAAAGAAAAGAGGAAAAACAAAATGACTCTTCGGTCACAAGAAGTCCGGCATGGTACAACACGTACGAAAGCACAGATTAGAGGGCACTCAGCACTACAAGACACGTCGGTTAAATCCTTCTGAAAATTTAACCAAAGTAGGCATTATGGGACATCAAACATGAAAACATTGCATGCATAAAATTTTTTTGAACCAGGTCCTATTTCCTTCATAAAAAAAAAAAACCCTGAAATTCGAGACCGCTGTCTGGATGTTCCAGACCGCCGTCTCGGTCCACCGGCAAGACGAGAACGCTGTCTCGCTTGACGAGATCGCCGTCTCTCTTGAGCCCAACAACGAGACCGCCGTCTCGATGATCCAGACCGCCATCTCGCCTTGTAGGGGACTCGAGACTGCCGTCTCGCCTTCTCAGACGGCGGTCTCAAATTTGAAAAATTTCCTATATATAGGGGGCGCGCTTGGGGGGTTCCTCACAACTCTCCTTGCCTCCAGAACCTCCATTTCTCAGATCTTACACTCCCCAAACACTTCCTGGCCAACATGTTCGGTAGAAGCGCCTCAAGAAAGAGAAGGAGCACTGCCGGTGCCAGCAGTTCTGCGACACCGCCACCCCAGGACCCTTCTCAGCTATCACCACAGCATCATGCCCGCCTCGAGAACATCCGGACTTATCCGTGGCACCCGATGCTCAGGCTCGACTTCAGCATCCTGGCTGAGTTTGGGTGGGAGGATGATGTCCGAACCCACATAGACAGCATCGGGTGGGGCTTTCTGCTGCAACCTCCACCCACACATGTGTACCCACAGGCGGTACTCGAATTCTTGGCCTCCGTTTCCTACGCTGAGGTCCCCTCCATGGTCCCGGGCCTGCAGCCCACCAAGATGGTAACTTATTTTATGGGTGGGGAATATCGGACGACCACCCTCGACGAATTCAATATGGGCATTAGATTCGTCCGACCCGAGGACGTACTGACTCGGGGATACCGCGAGGCCATCTGCTCTCGGCCCGCCAACCTCACCGCCTCCGAAATGTGGCACGAGCTCACAGGGGCAACCATGTTGCCTACACTGATGAGGGGCTCCGCGCTTCTCCCAGCACTCTGCATCTGCCACAAGCTGCTGGCGGGGACCATCCACGGGAGGAAAGAGAGTCAGGGTAAGATAACTCTCCCTGACCTCTTTATACTTTACTGCATGAGCCAGAGGCGGCACTACAACCCTGGCTATTTCTTCCTGAGGGCCCTCAAGGACTTCGGGAACAGATCAACAGGGGCCATCCTCATGGCTCCTCTTATCACTCCCCTGGCAGAAAGATGGAGGTGCCCTGGCCGGGAAGAGCTGGCCTCCAACTTGCGACCCGAATTCATCAACGGGTAAGTCCTTGTCAGCATGGGGATGCTGATACGCCGAGGGACCGAGTTGGCTCTTCATCCCTCGCTGGATTTCGCACTAGACCTCCTGGGGCTCGTAGCGATGCAAGATATCCCCACACCTCCTGAGTTCCAGCAGCAGCAGCAACAGCAACAACCACCACCGTACACGGATGACTTTGCCGACCTAAACTGCAACATGAGCGATCTGCACCGGCAGCTCGACCAGATGACGGTGCGGCAAGAAGCCTACAACACTCGGCAGGAGGAGATGTATCAGCACCAGCAGGTGATGCGGCAGGAATGGACAACATTCCAACAAGAATACCGCGATGAAGTCCGAGAGCAAGCGGACTTCCGGTATCACCTCTACCAGCAATTCACCCTCGGATCGTCTCCAGATGATAGCCCTTAGGGATTGTACTTGCCAAAATAAAACGTGGTTGTAATAAAACCTCCTTATAAATAAAATTTTATTTCATGCATCTCTTTGCTACCTTTTGCAAAAGCCAGCGTAACAAAAAGCCTAAAAAGAAAAAAGGCATACGTTCAATAAAGAAAAACAAAAAATCCTAAATCGCGAGAAAAAAGAGATAAAACCACGAAAAAAGGCTGGATTGAAGACGAGCCACTCACCTTGATCAAACTTCGGCTACCAAGTAAAAAGTCGAACAACAAACAAGACTCATCCGACCAACCATCAAGAGTCGGATGATCACCACAAAAAGTCAAAAAGCAAAGAACCCCCAGCAAACAAGCAAGCTGGATGAAACGTAAAATACAACCCGAATGACCATTCAAAGAGGTCCAAGTACATCTACCAACACAGAAATCACTCCCCAAGGAGTGCCCGATCGGCGCATGAGCGATTGAGCAATAAGCCGCCACCACCACCAGTCCTACGCAGTGGACTGTACTAGCCTGATAGGGGGTTCATACCTATCAACCAGCACACAAGGAGTGCCCGATCGGCGCATGAGCGATTGAGCAGTAAGCCGCCACCACCACCAGTCCCACACAACGGACTGCAACTACCAGCCTGATGGGGGGTTCATACCCATCCAGTCCAACACACAGCGGACTGTAACTACCAGCCTGATGGGGGGTTCATACCCATCCAGTCCCACACAATGGACTGCAACTACCAGCCTGATGGGGGGTTCATACCCATCCAGTCCCACACAACGGACTGCAATTACCAGCCTGATGGGGGGTTCATACCCATCCAGTCCCACACAACGGACTGCAACTACCAGCCTGATGGGGGGTTTATACCCATCAACTGAAGGATCGGCTACCGTCAGAAGGAGTATCCTGAGGTTCTACCACATGTTAACCAAAGGGATCGGCTACGTCAGAAGTAGTATCCTAGAGGTGCACAACACAACATTTTCCCCAGAAGATCAACCGCCACAAAACAGGACATCCGAAGGGTAACCGGGCAAGAGGGTCAACTCCTTTACCTTCCTGTCAATCTGTTTGGCACAACAGGCCAACAGCTGACTAGTCAGGTAAAGGGGGGGCAGCTATAGACCCCAAATCTTGCCCGACCTCCAAATAAAGAGTAGAAGACCTCCTATTCGAAGATGGACGAAGCCTAACAAGCCACTAGGAGAGACTATTAGGCCCCATACTAGGATAGGAGGGATTTTCAGCACGTAAATAAGGTTTCTCGCCTTTTTGGGGATGAGACCGCCGTCTCAAAATCAAGACTGCCATCTCGCCACCTGCAAATGGCGAGACGACGGTCTCGCTTCCCGAGACGGCGATCTCGCCACCTGCGAAGAGCGAGACAGTGGTCTCGCCACTTTGGCATGGCGAGATGGTGGTCTCGTTTGACGAGACGGCGGTCTCAACCCTGTCAGACGAGACGGCAGTCTCGACCTGTCAGGCGCGAAAAACTATAAACAAGGGGCTCCCTTCCCTCATTTCCACACACCACACAGAGCTTTCTCCTCCTTCTCTCTAGAAAATCACTAGTTTCTCTCTCTAGAATCCCTCGGACGCATTTTCGGAGTTTCTGAGTGTCTTTAGAGCGTTTTTCGAGCATTCCGAGAGGTTTTCTGACACTGTAGAGTGAAGGGCTGCCACAAAGCACCCTCTTTTTAAAAGAATTAATACCACAGCATGCTTCGGAGGTTCATATTCTCCCTCTCTACTTTTATTGCTTTAATTTTAAATTATGCAATAGATACTAGGGCCATGTAATCATAATTATAAATTTCGCAGAATAAAAGGGTAAAAGCGTATTTTTCTGGTTTAATCATTTACATAAAGCTGGCCTATCATAGGGAACCCGAAAGGGGCGTCGTAAAGGAACTAATACTTCCTTTACATGTAACTAACTCCCTTACCCAACTCTGGTTCTAATGACCAAAGTTGGTTTTTCGAAAACCAACGCCTTTTAATCCCATTTCCGATGTTTCCGGTAAAAACATCGGTGGCGACTCCACAAAACCCTTTCAAAACTACCTTTTGGATTAGCCCGGTTATCGGACAATCCAAGAGCGCCTTTTCGAAAACCTCGCCCCTAGGTTCAGCCCGGTTATCGGACAACCTAAAGGCGTTGTAACCACCAACAAATAACGCGAAAATTGGAAAGTCGGAACCATCGCGTCGCTCCGACCGCCTCTTTTTGACGGCGACGACACCCATGTTGTTTTGGGAGGTGTTTGATGTCTGGGGTATCGATTTCATGGGTCCCTTCCCTATTTCTTTTGGTTTTTATTATATTCTCCTTGTTGTTGATTATGTTTCAAAATGGGTGGAATCCAAAGCCACCGGGACTAATGATGCTCGGGTTGTTATGGATTTTATTAGATCTAACATCTTTTGCAGATTTGGGGTACCCAAAGCCATTGTTAGAGATCAAGGCACCCATTTCTGTAATAGGTCCATGCAGGCCTTGCTCAAGAAGTATGGGGTTGTTCGCAAAGTCTCTACACCTTACCACCCCTAAACTAATGGGCAGGCTAAAATCTCAAATAGGGAGATAAAGAGGATTTTAGAGAAGATTGTCCAACCTAACAGAAAGGATTGGAGCAACAGACTGGAGGATGCTCTTTGGGCGCATAGGACTGCTTACAAGGCACCTATAGGGATTTCTCCCTATCGGGTTGTCTTTGGTAAACCATGCCACCTACCAGTGGAGATAGAGCACCAAGCATATTGGGCTGTGAAATCATGCAACTTCTCACTTGATGAAGCTGGAGAGGAGAGGAAGCTACAGATAAATGAATTGGATGAGATCCGTTTGGAAGCTTATGAGAACTCCATGTTCTACAAAGAGAAAACTAAGAGATTTCATGATAGCTCCATAGCTAGGAAGGAGTTCTTTGTTGGTCAGCAAGTGCTATTGTACAATTCCAGATTGGGTCTCATGGGTGGTAAGTTGCGTTCAAAGTGGATTGGACCTTTTATTATTACTAATGTTTATCCTTATGGTGCAGTTGAAATTAAAAGTGAATCCACAAAAAAGAGCTTCAAGGTTAATGGCCATCGACTGAAACCATTCCTCAGCAATCCTTCTCTAGTGGATGTAGTTGTGGAGGAGATATCCCTGATTGATCCCACTTACCTTCCACCATGACTTAGGGAGTTCTCTTTTTCCTTCTCTTTAATTTTATTGCACTTGTCCAATTGGTGATTTGATTGCTTGACTTGATGTTATGCTACATTGGGACAATTTGTAGTTTAAGTGTGGGGGAGACTGTTCTTTGTTTAGGATTTTTAGTTTTCTTTGTATTTCAGGTTCATGTTTTGTGTACAGTTTGCATGTTTCTTTTGGATCTCTGGATTTTGTTTAGGTTTTGGGCACTGTAGACCCCAAATCTTGCCCGGTCTCACAATAAAGATCAGAAGACCTCTTTTTCGAAGATGGACGAAGCCTAAGAAGCCACTAGGAGAGACTATTAGGCCCCATACTAGGATAGGAGGGATTTTCGGCACAAAAATAAGGATTTTCGCCTTTTGGGGTTGATACCGCCGTCTCGGATTTGAGACCGCCGTCTCGCCTTGCACAAGTGGCGAGACCGCCATCTCGCCACCTGCGAAAGGCGAGACCGCCGTCTCGCCATTCCTGCAAGGCGAGACGGTCGTCTCGACCTGACAGGCGCGAATCCTTATAAATAGGGTCTCCCTTCCCCTCATTTCACACAACTTTCTCACTCTCTCTCTAGTCACATCAATAGTTTCTCTCTCTAGAATCCCTCCGACGCATTTCCGGAGCTTCTGAGTGTCTTTAGAGTGTTTTTTAGAGCGTTTTGAGAGGTTTCCGATGCCGTGTAGAGTGAAGGGTTGCCACAAAGCACCCTATTTTAAAAGAATTAATAGAAAGCTAGCTTCGGAGGTTCCTACTTTCTCTCTCTATCTTTTACCGCATTGTTTAAATTACGCAATAGACATTAGGCCATGTAGTCATAATCTTTAAATTCCGCAAAATAAAAGGGCAAAAACTTATTTTTCCAGTTTATTTATTAATAGAATAGCTGGCCTATTATAGGGAACCCGAAAGGGGCGTCGTAAAGGAACTAACACTTCCTTTACGCATAACTAACTCCCTTACCCAACTCTAGTTCTAACGACCAAAGTTGGTTTTTCAAAAACCAACGCCTTTTAAACTCCTTTTCCGATGTTTCCGGTAAAAACATCGGTGGCGACTCCAGAGAACCCTCAAAAACTAGCTCTTGGATTAGCCCGGTTATCGAACAATCCAAGAGCACCTTTTCGAAAACCTCGCGCTCAGGTTCAACCCGGTTATCGGACAACATAAAGGCGTTGTAACCACCAATAAAAAATGCAAAAATCAAAGAGAGTCAGAAACCATCGCGTCGCTCCGACCGCCCTCGTTTTGACGGCGGCGACAAGCACTTTCTTCACTCTTAGATAGGAGTTGCTTTATGCTTTTTGGGTTGAAATCCCTGTTTTTCTCTACTTGTCAAGTTGGTTACGATGTTTGAGAGGTTGAATTGAAGGCGACAATCTTACCCTTTGTGAGGAATTGAGCCACTACCTATTCTTTCTTGAGTGTTATGCCTCTTGATTTCTTGTGCAGTAGCCTTGGCTTGACTCTGATTGATACTTCTTGATTCACATGCATGTTTGGAGATGATTAAGGCATTTTTGTTCTGATTAGCCTCTAGCCAAATGAGCCTACCTTGAATTAATTCCTTTGATAGCCCCTTTGAGCCTATGTGTCCCTTTATTTCTTTTGAAGCTCATTAAAAGCCTTAAGTGAAAAACCATGATTACCTTAACCTTAGGAATTTTTGGAGCTTTGGAATTGTTTTGGGAATAAGTTATTGAATAAGTGTGGGGGTGCATTTTGTATTTCATTGGATGATGTACTGGCTAGTTGGTTATCTCTGCTGTACAGTTTTTGTGTTTTCCTTTCAATGTATTTCATGTGGTTAAAAAAAAAAGGATATATATATATAAAAAAGAAGAAGATATATTAAAAAAAAAAAGAAAAAAAAAAGAAAGGAAAGTTGTGGTTGAGGTAAAGGTAGTAGTGGAGGTTTGATATTAGAGGTTTTTGGGCATGCATCTTGTGCTTATTTTTGACTTATTCCCCATTGCTCCTCTAGTTCCTCTGGTTCACAGCTACTTATCCCATATGATATCATCTACCTTGTCCCTACCCCCATTACAACCTGAAAAAACTTTTTGATCTTTTTGTGCATGTGCGTTGGGTGTTGAGTTTAGAGGCTTGCCAAGTCTATCTGTTGTTTGCTTTTCTTGAGTATTTTGAGAGTATATAGTAGCCTAGACACATGAGAGATACAGTGCATCTTGTGAGGTTTTGTCACTTTGATTCACCTTTTGACCTGATTGACCTCTTGCCAGGTTTTGAAATGCTTGGATGATTTCCATGAGTATCTGGTTCCTCTGACTCTTTGTGTGTTGGATGTTGTCTACTCCTTTCTTTTCCTAGGATTCGTTAAGGATTGTGTAAATTTGTTTATGTTTTGTGTGTCTTCTTGTTCCTGCTTTTTTTTGTCACTCTCTCCGATGTCTTTGGAATTGCTCCTTGCTTTGCTTCTTGATTTTTCCCGGGAGTGCAAAAGGCTAAGTGTGGGGGAATTTAATGAGCCATTATTTTCCCGCATTTTCTTATCTTTATGTACTTATCTTAATTGGTGCATTGTGTTTAATTGTCTATTATTAGTGCATTTTCATTGATTGGGCTTCATTGGGCCATTATTCCAAATTTTGCTTAATTTAGCATTAATTGGTCTAATTTTCGTTTCTAATTATTTTTAGGTATTTTTGGTGAAACAATTTTGAAGTATGGACATTAATATTGAGATGAAGAGAGTTTCCACATCATTGCCATGTTCGTTGCCACGTCACCTGCCATGTCACTACCACGTCACCTGCCATGTCAGCTGCTATTTCCACATCATATTAATGATTGCCACGTCAGCTAGGGTTTGTTTGATGTGTAATCCCGTGTGGGCCAGCTTGGGTCCATTCCTAGGGGACTCTAGGGTTAGGGTAGGCTGGTATTTTTAGAGGAGCAATAGGAGGAGGAGAGAGGCAGCCACTGTAGTTCTGTTTTACGTTTTTTTTTCATGCTAGTTTTCTCTGCATTTTAATTTGGACTGCTCAAGGCTCATTAAAAAGTTTGGTTCAATTTCGTTTTCTGCTGCCATGAAACCACCACACAGCCGCCTTTCATCTTCTGCAATTTATATTCAAGTTTATATACTCTTCTGTCATTATTTTTAAATTCTTGTTTCGATTTTAATTATGTTTCTTCTATTGTGTTTTCAACTTTCCATGGATAGCTAAATCTTTGTATTGATTTTCTGAGAAGAATGCAAGTAGATCTTTGAGGTTTTGTTCTTCAATTTCATTTTGTTTGTTCTCTTAACTCTTCATCTTCTAATCTCAGTGTTGAATTATAATTTGTTTATGCTTAATAAATCGAAACTAATATCACAGTTTGCTTAATTCTGTGTTAGAGATGAGATTATGTGATGCATGCAATGCTTAATTGTATAAGGATAATTTGGGGTTAATCTTTGCTTAGTTGGTTAATTTCATGTTGGAATAAGGGTTGAGGAAAATTTGGGATTAATCTTCGCTTAGTTGGTTAATTTCATATTGGAACAAGGGTTAAAGCTAATTTGAGATTAATCTTCGCTTGGTTGATTAATTTCGAATTAGAATATAATTTGGGATTATCTTTGCTTAGTTGGTTGATTTCGAATTAATTTCGTAATCTATGATAAGTGACACTGCATTAGAATCAGGAAATCAATTGCATTTTAATTTGTTTTTAATCCGCATTTTTATAATCTTCTTTTGTTCTGTTTCATCTAATATTTTAATTTTGAAAAACTCCCCTTTTTTTTGTTACTGTTCTAATTTTAAAAATTGATAAGCTTTGATAGAAATTCGTGGTCTTTGGGAGACGACCTAGGAAAGCTTCCTAGTACTACATTTATATGTTTTAATTATTTGACCGAGTACGACATCGATCAATTTAGGAGCAGCAAACTCCCTAAGTGTTCTCTCACGAGGTCCAATAGGTTAATCACCCATATTATCAGTTTGGAAATTGTCAGAAGAACTGGAATGGCAACGGTAGACCGTGAACAAGTACACTAGGTAGGTTCCCAGGAAAGAGAGGTGGGTCACTAATGGACACGCTTAAGTACTAAGTCTTTCATCACCAGAACCCTCCTAGACATGCACTCTCACACTACCAAGCTATATCCAAAGTTTCCTATGAGATTGATTTTCAAAAATTTTCTTTCAAGGATGACTTATTAAAAATTTTCTACAAGAATGGTTAGGAAGCACACAAGAACAAATTATAATAATTTTTTTTAAATAAAGCTAGAAAAACAAATTAGAGAAGAAAAAAAATTGAATTTTTTTTATAAAGCTAAAAAAATTTGAATTTTTTTTCAAAAAAGTTTTTTTTTAAAACCCAATGGTGAGTTATCAAAATAGCATTGAGAGAAGTAAGAATGTTAAATTAAACAACAAATCAAATAAAATATTCAAATAATTGAAAATAAAATAATATATTCAAATAAGAATCCAATTATATACTTATGGTAAAAACTCTTTCCAACGCACCACTTATAGGGGTTTGAATAAGAGAAATTAAAGCTAGAAAAACAAATTAAAGAAAAAAAAATTAAATTTTGAATTTTTTTTCTTTTTTTTTAAAAGGGATGAACACCCCCTGTGAACAAATCAAAGGATGAATAGAGAAACACACTTCTCAAGAAATAGTGACCACAAACGAAAACCCTTAGTTTGTAGGCTAAGAAAATAAGATCCACCACCTAAACCCACACATGATGAAGGTTCAATAGTTCCCACGGAGGAAATCCCAAATGATATAATCAATAAAATAAGAATAGTCACCTTGATGTCCTTAATTAACCTTGATGTCTAATGTTTGGCTTTTGGCCAACCCAATTGACACAGAATATGAAAATTGAAAACCTAGACAGAAACTGAAGGTCCTCGGCAACGGCGCCAAATTTGATCAATGTCGTACTTGGTCAAATAATTAAAACAGATAAATATAGTACTAGGAAGCTTTCCTAGGTCATCTCCCAAAGACCACAAATTTTTATCAAAACTTGTCAATTTTTCGAATCAAAATAGCAACAAAAAGGGGGATTTTTCATATTTAAAATATTAGATGAAACAAAACAAAAGCAAATTATAAAAATGCAGATTAAAAACAGATTAGAATGCAATTGATTTCTTGAATCCAATGTAGTGTCACTTATCTTAGATTAAGAAATTAATTTTAAATTAACCAATTAAGCGAAGATAAATCCCAAATTATATTCCAATCCAAAATTAATCAACTAAGCGAAGATTAATCCCAAATTTTCTTTAACCCTTATTCCAATATGAAATTAACCAACTAAGCGAATATTAATCCCAAATTTTTCTTAACCCTTTTTCCAAACATGAAATTAACCAACTAAGCAAAGATTAACCCCAAATTATACTTATACAATTAAGCATTGCATACATCATATAATCTCATCTCTAACACAGAATTAAGCAAACTGTGATATTAGTTTCATTTTATTAAGCATAAACAAATTATAATTCAACATTGAGATTAGAAGATGAAGAGTTAAGAGAACAAACGAAATGAAATTGAAGAACAAAACCTCAAAGATCTACTTGCATTCTCCTCAGAAAATCAATACAAAGATTTAGCTATGCATGGAAAATCTAAAACGCAGAAGAAGAGACATAATTAAAATTGAAACAAGAATTTAAAATAATGATAGAAGAGTAAACAAACTTGAATACAAATTACAAAAGATGAAAGGCGGTTGCGTGGCTGTTGCATGGTGCCCTTCCCTCTCAACCCTACATCTCGCTTATATAAATAAACCTAACCCTAATCTTAATCTAGGTTTGGGGCCAACTAGTCCACAAAACACATCATAAGTTGTGTTCAATGCATGTCCGTGATCTTCAAACACGTGCAGTATTTTTAATACTTATCCAAATTAAGCGACTCTAGTCTTCTTTGAAAGCCTTTTGAGTTAGCTTTAAAACGCCAATGTTTCTACTATTTTTGGAGGTCTAATGAATTTAGGAGACTTAAATTACTGAAGCATGTCCACTAGGGTGGCTTGGTGCGCTTGACCCGTTTTGGATAATTTATGTAAAATCCAATTTAGCTTGCTCAGTTGAAGGTCGAGAGGATGAAGAGCTGGATCTAGGAGTTGATTTTGACCTTGATCAACCCTTAGCATCTCTGAATTTAAGCCAAGAAGAGTTGCCTAAATGTGATTGTATGGATGGAAGTTGTGTCATTTGTAAGGAGATTAGTAATAATATTGAATCTTTTGTAGGAGCATAGATAACTACTAAAGCAAGTGAAGTAAGTACACCATAGCAACAACTAGAGGAGTTAGATCTGAAACCATTCCTGTCCCATTCAAAGCTTTACTTGGAGGAGTTTGAAAAGCTACATGTGATCATATCTAGTGGTCTCCTCGCCGATCAAGAAGGAAGATTGTTGAAGGTGTTAAAAGAGTGCAATAAATCATTCAGTTGGTCCTTAGATGTCCTTACTAGGATCAAACCTACTATTTGCATGCACAAAATCTTGTTGGAAAATGATTGTAGACCCGTGAAGCAACCCCAATGAAGGATGAATCCTACCGTCCTTGAGGAGGTTAAAAAGGAGGTGACCAAAGTATTGAAGGCTAACATCATATGTCCCATCTCAGACAACACCTGGGTATCTACTGTCCAAGTTGTTCCAAAAAAAGGTGGGATAATTGTTATGCGGAAGGATCACTTTCCCTTTCCTTTCATAAATGAAATGATCGAGAGATTGACAGGATTTTACTGGAGAATCATTCGAGACTTCAACAAGGTGACATTGCCTTTTTCCAGCTTACTACAGAAGCAGACTTTGTTTGTTTTAGCTAAATCGAGTTGCTAATTGATGGCCTCAACACTTATACCATATGAGGAGATAGACTCGGGACCCAATCTATTTTAGTTGGTTTTCATTTACATTAGCATGTGCATTTGTTTAACATAAATTATCCACATTGAGGACAATGTTGATTTCAAAAGTGAGGAGTATTTGCATTTCATGCTTGAGGTTTCATTCATATTTTTTGTTTTAATTGTTGTGTAATGTTGTAGATTAATGGGAGACTACTTTGGAAAAGATGACCGACTTGAGTAGGAGGAAGATTTCAAAGTTTAAAAGGTTTGATTCACATAGAAAGTCACGGTTCGGTTACATTAATATTGATTTGGATTAATTTCAGTGTGAACAAAGCATCTAGGTGAGTTTTGAGCCCTATTCCTTTTTGTGTGAGCCACTCATGACATGAGGAGCTTCCAGAACTTGATTGATTTCTTTGTGACACCAGATAGTAGATATGATTTAGGCCTTCTTTGTCTTAGTTACTTAGTCAAATAGCCTACCCTTACCTCAAATTACCCTTTGAACCCACCTTTGAGCCTTAGCCTTTTCTTGGATTTAAACCTGAGAATTAAAGTCTTTCCAACCTAAAAACTACCCACACCTAGACTTAAAGGGAAGCAAAGAGTGTGGAATCATCACAAAAATCCAATTCTACTCACCGATAACAATTCCGAAAAAAGGAGAAGTGCCAAAGTATCAATGTACACCCCTAATCTTGCCCGGCCTCAAAATAAAGATCAGAAGACCTTCTATTCGAAGATGGATGAAGCCTAAGAAGCCACTAGGAGAGACTATTAGGCCCCATACTAGGATAGGAGGGATTTCTGGTCCAAAAATAAGGATTTTTGCCTTTTAAGGTCGAGACCGCCGTCTCGGATTCGAGACCGCCGTCTCGCCTTGCGCAGATGGCAAGGCCGTTGTCCCGTTTGGCGAGACGGTCATCTCACCACTCACGAATGGCGAGACCGCCATCTCGTTTGTCGAGACCGCCGTCTCGACATTCCTGCAAGGCGAGACCGCCGTCTCGACTGGCGAGACTGCCGTCTCGACCTTGTCAAACGAGACTGCCGTCTTGACCTTGTCAGACGAGACGACCCGTCTCGACTTGACAGGCGCGAATCCCTATAAATAGGGCCCCTATTCCCCTCATTTCCAACAAGTTCTTCCTCCTTCTCTCTAGAAATCACTTAAAATTCTCTCTCTAGAATCCCTCCGAAGCATTTCCGGAGTTTCTGAGCGTTTCTAAGAGTGTTTTTGAGCGTTTCAAGAGGTTTCCAGCGCTGTGTAGAGTGAAGAGCTGCCACAAAGCACCCTATTTTTTGCAAAGATTAATGTAAAAGCTTGCTTCGGAGGTTTACTCTCTCTCTCTCCCTACTTTTACCGCTTTAATTCTAAATTGTGCAATAGAGATTAGGGCCATGTAGTCATAACTTTAAATTCCGCAAAATAAAGGGTAAAAGTGTATTTTTCGGTTTATTTATTCATCCAAAGTAGCTAGCCTATCATAGGGAACCCGAAAGGGGCGTCGTAAAGGAACTAACACTTCCTTTACACGTAACTAACTCCCTTACCCAACTCTGGTTCTAATGACCAAAGTTGGTTTTTCGAAAACCAATGCCTTTTAAATCCTTTTCCGATGTTTCCGGTAAAAACGTCGGTGGCGACTCCATAGAACCCTTCAAAACTAGCTCTTGGATTAGCCCGGTTATCGGACAATCCAAGAGCGCCCTTTCGAAAACCTCGCCCCTAGGTTCAGCCCGGTTATTGGACAACCTAAAGGCGTTGTAACCACCAATAAAAATGCGAAAAACGGAAAGTCGAAAAACCATCGCGTCGCTCCGACCGCCCTCATTTTTTACGGCGGCGACAGATGGCGACTTCACTGGGGAAGCCTAGAGAGTTGATCCCATTTAGTGATGGGCTAGCCTAAAGTAAATAAACCAAGAAAATACCGCTTTTACCCTACCTTGTATTATAACATGTTTTATTGTTTTGCTTTAATAACTACTGTTTGTTTATATTTATGCAATTGTTTGAAATACCAACTGTACACAAACCTTTACACACAACAGTTCCCCCTATACCCGGGGGCAAGTGAGAAATCCATAGGGAGTGGGTGGCAGGTACGGTTCGCTGTAGTGATGGCCTTGTGCCCACCGGTGTGATCGAAAACCACCACTCAAGGTGATAACCTTCCTCTTTTGGCACAAAGACTGACTATGGCCTTAGTGCTAAGCATGGTCGGAAGGCTGGAGAGTGGGGACCCCATAATGGGGGCACCTTGGGGGCCTTAGCCTGGTGAGAACAGTTAGATCCTACCTTCGCCAATGCACTTTTCTACAGGAAAACCCTACCTCGTGATTAAAACGACTTCTCGCCTGTTCGTGGATGTTTGAATTGTGTGTGCATATGTTTGTTGCATTTGTCTGTTGCATAGCATAACCAAACAAAAGAAAAATCACAAAAAAAAATCCTTTTGCAATAAACACCCTTATCTCGGACAGTCTGCCTTTTAGCTAGCCTGGTTTCAGGTTCTTCGTAAGCTAAGTAGCCACGCAGTCTGACAGAAGAGATAAGGGACGTTAATTATTCTTTCGCATAAAGCCATATTTTTATCTCGGACAGTCTGCCTTTTAGCTAGCCTGGTTTCAGGTTCTTTGTAAGCTAAGTAGCCACGCAGTTCCGACAGAAGAGATAAAAGGCTAAAAAATGAAATAGGAATAAAATCAAATAAAAATTCAATTTTAAAACAATAAATGGGACCTAGTTCAAAAGCATTACCCCCATATAAGTAGTTTATTTCTTCAAAAATAAAAATGCATCATACAAAACATGATAAAAATAAACACTCGCATTCATTTAATAAGCATCATTTTCATAAAACATGCATTTTGGTTTTAGAAAATGGAGGGGACTAGTAGACAATTGAAGAAGGTGGATATTCCCCGATACCATACTGAGAAATTGGAACGGCTAAGCACAATAATGCCACCAAAGGTCCGCTCTGACTTTGAGAAATCCTATGGACGGATTCTCGACCTGCTGAAGATAAGTGTCGACCAAGTTTTCGTCAGGGTATTAGTTCATTTCTGGAACTCTAGTCTACGCTGCTTCGAGTTTCCACAGTTTGATATGGTGCCCACCTTAGAGGAGTACGCAATCATGCTAAAATGGCCAAAATCAGCCGGGGTCCATATCCGCCATGGGGCATACACTCCTGCAGCACAAGTCGCTGCCACCATTCAATTGTCATTCCGGCAGGCTACCCTGATAGGAAAAGGGAATGTCCAGGGTTGGAAGGTCTCAATGTTAGAAGACCACCTATCGGACTTGGCTGAAAGGACAGAATGAGTCGCTTTCAACAAAACCCTGGCCCTAATAATATTTGGAACGATCTTGTTTCCCTTCCACCTCGACACAGTGGATCAAGTCGTCATGGACACCTTCTTTGCCTGGGACGTGAACTCGAAGAGTCCCTTGCCTGCAATTCTTGCCGACACCTTGCTCTCGGTGGATTTATGCCATCAGAAGAAAGGAAAAACACTTCGTTGCTGCTCTTCACTACTTTTCATGTGGGGCATTACACACTTTTACACCTCTAGTCACATGGGGATGTTCCCCAATCCTTTGAAAAGCTTCTCCAAAATCCCTCTCCAAAGACGCTTAACTTCAGAATGGAGGGACGAGTTGGAACGCCTGGATGCCAACAGTATATCCTGGGTCTGCCCATGGTTCCGACCCGGCCCAGTTCTCATCAGATGTGGAGATTATCCGAACGTACCCTTGATAGGACTCAGGGGTTGCATAGCCTACTCACCTAGAGTAGCTATGAGGTAACTCATGAGGACCCAAACTATCATCTCTCCAGGGGAACTCGGAGGACTGTGTTTCTTCGGAGACCCATGCACCATCGCCAACTCACCAGCCGTGAGAAAAGCATGGGAGAGACCAGTCTATATGGGAGATAGAGAGCTAGGAAAAGATCGAGTGACTACCTCCAGTGACTATGAGGCGTGGAAAAGAAGAAGAGGGATGTCTCAACCATCCACCTCACTCATTACGAGCGCCAATAGTGAAGAACTGCAGGCTCAAGTCAACGCCTTCACCCAGAGGATAGAAATCATGGGAGCCCAGATGAGGGCCCTTGAAGAGAGAGAGCAAGAATCTATCCTCACCATTGATGGTCTACAAAGGCAATGCAAGAAAAAGGATCATGAAATAGAGCGCCTCAAGGACCAATGTGCTGAATCTAATGAGCAAGCTATCCGAGCATCCAAAGCTGCCAGAACTGGCTCGGATAGCCAACTACAAGAAATCACGGCCAAGTCAGCACGCCTTGAGGCCGAATCAGCAGAGCAGGCCCAGATGATCAAGGAGTTGCTGCAAGAACTCACCAAGACTCGGTCAGAGATACGCCAAGAGCGGGAAGCCAATCGGAGACTCAACAAAAGTCTCGCTGAGCTACGCTGCAAAGAAAGAGACGGGCTAGCTCAGTATGGCCAAGTACTTCAAGAAAAAGACCGAGCCCTTGCAAAACTCGATGACCTGCAAGCCTTGGTCATCCATCAAGAGGCAAAGATCAAAGAGGCTCAGAAGTACAGTGAAGACATGAGCCAGGCAGTCTAGAAGCAAAGCGAAGCACTCGCTCGTCACGTCCAGGAAGCTGAAAGAGAATTGCATAGAGATCAAGACCCACCTGTGGGTTTCTTTAGGCTTTTCCGTTTTTGCCAAAAGTTGCTTCGTAGTATGGAGTAGGGGAATGTACACCTTCTAAATGAATGAATGAAATTTTTCTTTTATTCAACAATTGTCTACTTGCATGCATACCATTCATATGCATATTTAATTTCCCCTCCTTCACGCTTAATAAATAAGATAATAAAAAGGAAGGATTAAACTGACACGTCTTCCAAATCAGAAAAATGGAGAGAAAGCCGCTCCTAAACAAGCTCTCACCAACGGTCGGCTCATCACAAGAGGAAAATAAGCCTCGACCGTTGGTCCTCAAAAATAAAGAAGAGGGGGCAAGGACACCAGTGCGAATTTTTATGCCACGTCCTTTCCCCTACGAATCAAATAAAGTTGTGCCATGGAGATACGGGGAATCTTCACCAATAAAAGAGGATATCACGAATATAGCCGGTATTGGGGGCATGACAAGAAGTGGAAGAATGTATTCCCCCAAGGACTCGCAAGAAGAGGTCCCCAAAAATAAAGGAAAAAATAAAAAGACCGAAGAGGAAAAAGAAAATAAGGAATCCAAGGAGGAGACAGAGGAATTACTCCAGTTTATAAGGCAAAGCGAGTATTCCATTATAGACCAGCTCAACCGCACACCTGCGAAGATAATGTTGTTATCTCTAATAATGAGCTCGGAACCGCACAGAAACGCCCTGCTGAAGGTCTTGAGCGAGGCGCACGTACCTCATACTATATCCCAAGAAAAAGTTGAGAGGATCGTCGGTCACATCATGGCAAGCGATCACCTCACCTTCACAGAGGAAGAACTCCCCCTCGAGGGGTCAAACCATAACAAGCCCTTGCACATTTCGATCAAGTGCAAGGAGTACCTCATCGCCAAAGTTCTTATGGATAACGGGTCATCCTTGAACGTGATGCCCAAGTGCACACTAGACAAGTTGACTATCCAAGGAACCCGTCTGCGCCCAAGCAGCACCATCGTTCGAGCCTTCGACGGATCAAAACGAGAAGTAGTGGGAGAAGTTAATTTGCCAATCCAAGTTGGACCCACTATTTTCAACGTCGATTTCCATGTAATGGACATTACTCCAGCATACAGTTGTCTCCTCGGCAGGCCTTGGATTCATGACGCTAAGGCAGTACCTTCGACGCTCCACCAGAAAGTCAAGTTCATAGTGGATGACAAATTGGTCACGGTCCAAGCAGAGGACGACATCCTGATCAGTGGACCGTCCACTCAACCTTATGTGGATGCGGCTGAAGAGGCCCTTGAAACATCTTTTCAAGCGCTAGAAATTACCAGTATAGAAAGGCTTCCCAAAAACACAAAAGTAGCCCGCATGATGATGAAGCATGGCTACCATCCTGGCCAAGGATTGGGGGCAGATTCCCAAGGTATGAGGGAACCCCCAGAATTCAAAGACAATCCTTTCAAGCATGGCCTAGGATATGACCCTACTAAGGGTCGAGCAGAAAGAGGGAAAGGGAAGTCTCCCCTCCGCACACTCAAGCAAATTTTCCGAAGTGGAGGGGTGCAAGCGTCAAGAGCTACCCTAGTCATTAGGAAATCTTTTTCTTCATTTAAAGGGATGTAAACCCCATGATTGTGAGAGATTATCCCCCGGGCATTTTAGGGCACATATTCCCTTATTAATTAATAAAGAATACTTCTTACAATCAGCTTCTTTTCTTGCTATTTCTGACTATACCTAACAAAAAACCCTGTCTAAGTAAACGAAAAAAAAGAGAATAAGAAGCGCAACCAAAAATTCACCATTGCCATTACGGTCAAACTAGTTGATTAGAAGCACCAAATAAGACTTCACATCGCCATAAAGAAAGTCATGCTTCGCCAATATTGTGAACAAGAAATAGATACAAGAAAGAAAAAGCCCATAGAAGCCAAAGGCCAAAAAAAAGAAGGGCAAAATACCCGGTAGGAAACCCACCAAGGGGGCTACGCAAAAAATAGGGTCAACCCAGTAGGATACCCGAACAAAAATAAAAGGGTAGCCTAGGCAAAAGTTAGGGTTACAAAATAAGGTCCGCTAGGATTCCTCAAAAATCCAAAGAGAACCTAGGCAAAAGATAGGGCCAAAGCACAATATCCTAGTTCGAAAAACCAAAGGGCGATCTAGGGAAATCAACTAGCCATAAAAAGCAATGCAAATAAAACTAAGGCGCAAGTATAAAAAAAGGGGGGGAAAACGTTTGCTTAGACAGAAAGCTTAAACACCCAAGCCTAACCCTAGCTAACCATTCTTACAAAAACTCTTTCAAAATAAAAATCAACATTCTATAACACAAGCCATTGAATTTACTCCTTTACTTCTCTTCTCTTGACCCTCACAACAATATTCTAATAATTAATTTGGGAATATGGAGGCGTATAGTCAACAAGAGGATTGAAATCCCTAAAGTGGAGAAAGAGGGACACTACATGACAAAGAGTGCTCTACAAAAGAAAAAAAAATAGAAGAAGAAAAGGAAAAACAAGCTATCATTCGGTCATAAGAAATCCGGCAAGGTACAACCAAGCACAAGAGTACAGATCAGAGGGCATTCGACGCTACAAGACACGTCAGTGAAATCCTTCTGAAAAATTAACTAAAATAGGCATTATAGGGCATCAAACATGAAAACATTGCATGCATAAAAATGTTTTTGAACCAGGTCCTATTTGCTTTATACCAAAAAAAAAAACCCGAAATTCGAGACGACCGTCAGGAATTCCCAGACCGCCGTCTCGGTCTCCAGAAAATTAGGACCGCCGTCCCGCTTGGCGAGACGGCCGTCTCGTTTTAGCCCACAGTCGAGACCACCGTCTCGAGAACCCAGACCGCCGTCTCGACCCGCGTAAATTCGAGACCGCTGTCTCGACTTCCCAGACGGCGGTCCCGAATCCAGTTTTTCCCTATAAATAGGGGAGGCGTGTGGAGGGTTCCTCACAACTCCTCTGCACTCCAGAACCTCCAACTCTCAGAACTCTCACCTTCAGAGCACTTTTTGGCCAAAATGTTCGGTAGAAGTCAATCCAGGAAGAGAAGAGGCACTGCCGGCGCTAGCAGTTCCTCGGCGCCAGCTCCCCAGGATCCTACTCAGCTCTCGCCACAGCACCA
This sequence comes from Sphenostylis stenocarpa, assembly GCA_963425845.1. NCBI lineage: Eukaryota > Viridiplantae > Streptophyta > Magnoliopsida > Fabales > Fabaceae > Sphenostylis > Sphenostylis stenocarpa. The sequence goes on along the minus strand of OY731404.1, from coordinate 48,348,651 downwards.
AGCCCGCCTCGAGCACATCTGGGGCTATATGTGGTACCCCATGCTCAGACTTGACTTCGGCATCCTCACCGAGTTTGGGTGGGAGGACGATGTCTGGGCCCACATAGACAGCATTGGGTGGGGCTTCCTGCTGCAGCCTCCATCTACCCACATGTACCCTCAAGCAGTACTGGAGTTCCTGGCCTCCATCTCCTACGTCGAGGCTCCCTCCATGGTCCCGGGCCTACCACCAACCAAGATGGTGACCTACTTCATGGGTGGGATGTACCGGACTACCACCCTCGACGAATTCAATGTGAGCATTGGGTTCGTCCGGCCCGAGGAGGTGCTAACTCGGGAATACCAGGAGGCCATCTGCAGCCACCCCACTAACCTCACCACCACCGAAATGTGGGAGGAACTCACCAGGTCGCCCATGCTGCCCACGCTGATGAAGGGGTTGGCACTCCCCCCAACCCTCCGCATATGCCACAAGCTGCTGGCTGGGACTGTCCATAGGAGGAAGGAGAGCCAGGGCAAGGTAACCCTCCCAGACCTCTTCGTGCTTTACTGCATGAGCCAGAGGCGACGTTGCAACCCTAGCTACTTCTTCCTGAGGGCCCTCAAAGACTTCGGCAGCAGACTAGCGGGAGTCGTCCTCATGGCTCCTCTTATCACTCCCCTGGCAGAGAAATGGGGATGCGCCGGCCGGGAAGAGTTGGCCCCCAGCCTTCGACCCAAAACCATCAGCGGGTCGATCCTAGTCAGCATGGGGATGCTGATACGCCACGGGACCCAGTTGGCCCTTCATCCCTCGCTGGATTTTGCGCTGGACCTCCAGGACATCATGGCGATGCACGATCTCCCAACACCTCCAAACTTCCAGCAGCCACATCAGCAACAACAACCCCCCCAGTACACAGACGACTTTGCTGGCGTAAACCGCAACATCCACGATCTGTGCCAGCAATTTGATCAAATGTCTGTACGGCAAGACGCCTTCGACACCCGGCTGGAGACGATGTACCAATATCAGCAAGGAATGCGGCAAGACTGGACAACATTCCAGCAAAGATACGACGATGAAGCCTGGGAGCAAGCAGAATTCCGGGAGCATATGTACCATCAATTCCCCTATCATGGATCGTCTCCAGAAGATAGCCCTTAGGGATAGTACTCATAGAATAAGGCTGCTGTAATAAATTTTTATAAATAAAATCTTATTTCACGCATCTTTTTATCCCTTTCAAAGAGTCAACATAACCAAAAGAGTCTAAAAAAATAAAAAGACTTACGCTAAAAGAAAAAAAGTCAAAATCCAAAATCGCGAGAAAAAAGAGATAAAACCGCGAGAAAAAGGCGGGATTGAAAACAAAGTCAACCACCTTAAACCGAGCTTCGAAGACCAACCAAAGAATCTAACATAAACAAAAACTGCCCAGCCAGCCAGCAAGAGACGGGTGATCACCACCAAAAACTCATCAAACAGAGAATCCCCGGCATAAACCGGACGACCAAGTACAAACAAAGACAAAAAGAACACATCTCAACACACGGCGCATGAGCGATTGAGCAGTAAGCCGCCACCACCACCAGTCCTACGCAGTGGACTGTACCAGCCTGATAGGGGGTTCATACCTATCAACCAGCACACAAGGAGTGCCTGACCGGCACATGAGCCACCTGAACTGTAAGACGCCACTACCACCAGTCCAACACACAACGGACTGTACCAGCCTAATGGGGGGTTCATACCCATCCAGTCCAACACACAGCGGACTGCAACTACCAGCCTGATGGGGGGTTTATACCCATCAACCGAAGGATCGGCTACCATCAGAAGGAGTATCCTGAGGTTCTACCACGTGTCAACCAAAGGGATCGGCTACCATCAGAAGGAGTATCCTGGAGGTGCACGACACAAACTTTCCCCAGAAGATCAACCGCCACAAGACGGAACATCTGAAGGGTAACCGGGCAAGAGGGTCAACTCCTTTACCTTCCAGTCGTTCTTCTTGGCACAACAGGCCAACAACCGACTGGTCAGTAAAGGGGGGGCAGCTGTAGACCCCTAATCTTGCCCGGCCTCATAATAAAGATCAGAAGACCTTCTATTCGAAGATGCATGAAGCCTAAGAAGCCACTAGGAGAGACTATTAGGCCCCATACTAGGATAGGAGGGATTTCTGGTCCAAAAATAAGGATTTTCACCTTTTAAGGTCGAGACCGCCGTCTCGGATTCGAGACCGCCGTCTCGCCTTGCGCGGATGGCGAGACCGCTGTCTCGTTTGGCGAGACAGCCGTCTCGCCACTCACGAATGGCGAGACCGCCGTCTCATTTGTCGAGATCACCGTCTCGACATTCCTGCAAGGCGAGATCGCCGTCTCGACTGGCGAGACCGCCATCTCAACCTTGTCAGACGAGACGACCCGTCTCAACCTGACAGGCGCGAATGCCTATAAATAGGGCCCCTATTCCCCTCATTTCCAACAAGTTCTTCCTCCTTCTCTCTAGAAATCACTTAAAATTCTCTCTCTAGAATCCCTCCGAAGCATTTCCGGAGTTTCTGAGCGTTTCTAAGAGTGTTTTTGAGCGTTTCGAGAGGTTTCCAGCGCTGTGTAGAGTGAAGGACTGCCACAAAGCACCCTATTTTTTGCAAAGATTAATATAAAAGCTTGCTTCGGAGGTTTACTCTCTCTCTCTCTCTCCCTACTTTTACCGCTTTAATTCTAAATTGTGCAATAGAGATTAGGGCCATGTAGTAATAACTTTAAATTTCGCAAAATAAAGGGTAAAAGCGTATTTTCCGGTTTATTTATTCATCCAAAGTAGCTAGCCTATCATAGGGAACCCGAAAGGGGCGTCGTAAAGGAACTAACTCTTCCTTTACACGTAACTAACTCCCTTACCCAACTCTGGTTCTAATGACCAAAGTTGGTTTTTCGAAAACCAACGCATTTTAAATCCTTTTCCGATGTTTCCGGTAAAAACGTCGGTGGCGACTCCACAGAACCCTTCAAAACTAGCTCTTGGATTAGCCTGGTTATCGAACAATCCAAGAGCGCCCTTTCGAAAACCTCGCCCCTAGGTTCAGCCCGGTTATCGGACAACCTAAAGGCGTTGTAACCACCAATAAAAACACGAAAAACGGAAAGTCGAAAAACCATCGCGTCGCTCCGACCGCCCTCATTTTTTACGGCAGCGACAATCAAGAAAAAGAAAAAAAATAATTTTATTTGTGTGTCAAAGCAATAAAAGAGCTTTAAAGGAACTCTAACATAAAGGTGGTAAAACAGAAAGATACAATTGGAAAAATGTTTCATGGTACATTGATTCATGTTCTTTATTTTCCTAAAGTCTTAGCCCACTTTCCTGAAACAACCTACCCTGAATCCTAGCCTCATTACAAGCCAAGTAAAAGTCCTATTGATCTATGAAGGTATGTGTTCTAATGGTGAAAATTTAGATATCTTTCAAACCTATGGTAAAGGATGATGTCATGATATGATGATGAGTGGAATTTTCACCATAAACACTTGAGAGATTAGAGTAAACACTTTTCCATGAGAGGATGTTCCCTTGAAATGAGTCCTGGAATCCTTAAAGAGTACTTGGCCATGATAATACTTTGTAAGTTATGATCTTGAGCTTTTTTATTCTCTCACTTTTGATTGATGAAGTTTTCCTTGACTATTGTAGTTTTCAGGATGTCACTAACGTTTGAACACAGTATCCATCTTTGCATTGCGTGCATTCTTTTCTTTTCTTTCTTCTTTCTTCTTTTCTTTCTTTTATCTTTTGCTTGAAAGTGTAAAAGAGCAAAAGTGGGGAGTATTTGATGTATGTCATTTTACTCTTTATTTCTTGATCTAAAAGCATTTTCTAAGCTAATTATTTTATTAATAAATCATGCATTTAATATGTTTTCATTAAAAGCATAACATAATTCAATTTTTCTTAATTTGTTACATTTTACAAAATTTTAGCATAATAAAAAATATACATGCATACATCCACATTGCATATTTCTTTTCTTCTTTTGTAGGAAAGGTAATTTGAGATGGACCAAATTAATGGAAAGAAATGTCCAAATTGATGTTGTCAAGCATCACTCTTCTTAGAAGCCCAAGTTTCCTTATGCAGCCCACTTGTAGAATATTACAAATGGAAATTTTGGATCAAGAAAATTAACTGGTGCGGAAATCCAATTTAGTTGAATTAAAGGCCAGTAGGAATCAAGAATTAAATGCAAATCAGTGCAGAACCACTCAAAATAGGAAAGAAACATATTATTTTCTCCAAATCAGTCCCAAAAATTTTTCTTCACAACAATCCAATTTTGTAATTAATTATTTGAGAAATATTTGATTTTATTGTAATTAATTTTAGGCTTAATTTCCCTTGTTCAAACCCCTATAAATAAAGGTCTTACAATAACACACAATCAATCTCCTAGCCTGGGTGGGAAACTGTTGTTTTGTTTCGTCCCCATTTTCTTTTCCTATTCTCAGTTCTTAGTTTAGTTTTTAGTTAGGTGAGTTATCTACTGCTACTGTACTTATAGTTTGTTCTCTTCTATTTAATTTGTAATTTCTATTAAATTTTTTAGTTTATATTGTTCTATTTACTTTATTTATTCGAGTACTCATTTTAATTTCTATTATTTAATTGTTTAGAATTTTTATTCCAATACTGCTTAATTTTCATGTTCAATTCATCCTTTTTCCAATTTCAATTCTATATTTAGCTTTAGAGTTATCGTTTCAAAAATTTCAAATTTAATTACTGCACTATTATATTTTAAAGGATTTCTTAATTCTTGCACTTTTAATTTAAAGCAATTTATTTTAATTTTATAAATTTTTGTTATTTAAATTCTTCTTTCATTTAATTTGAATTGTCGTTAATATTCTATAGAAATTTAATCTTAATTTTTTATTATACTGCATTAATTTATTTCTTTTTCACTCTTTCATATATACCACTGTTCTTCGTTTTAGAGAGAATGGTATGTGATAATGAGTATGTTCCTACAATTGTGTCCTTGTGAGATTTGACACATGTTAGCTAATAATTGTGTCCTTGTGAGATTCAACACAGGTTAGCTATACTGTATTACTTTAACAACTTGTTTATTATTTTTTATCAGTATTTTGTACGACCAAAATGTTGTTATCATTCCTCCATTATCCTCTTAATCCAAATAGCTTCCTTACATGTCTGGTTGACTGTCATGTACTCAGCTTCTATGATAGACAGAGCTACAACATCTTATAACTTGGATAACTAGTTATTGTCTCTCCAACAAAGGTAAACTCATCAAGATCACTTGCAAAACTTGAACAAACATAACATCTGACAACTAGTTTTGATCCTCTGAAACATAAGACAATATCAAAAGTTCCTTTGATAAGAATTCTCTTGATAATACTCATGCTCTCCACCACAATTTGCATTAATCTACTAACCACTCCCACTGCTTGTGCAATGTCTAGTTTTGTACTAATCATGGTATTCATAAGACTTCCCACCATTGATGTATACAGTACATGAGACATTTCCATCCTCCCTGCTTTATTGTTAGGATTCATACTTAAGGATAAATTGATAGAAAATGGGGTAAAAACTAGCTTACACCTTTGCATGTTGAAGTTGAAAGTGATGAAGATCTTATGGATTCGATGAAGTCAAAGGCTACTTGGGTTTAAGGGTAGAGTGATTAGTGAGTCATCATCAATATCAATAGGTATTCATTCACATTTCTCTACTGCATGAGGTTTCATCATTTGAAAGAATTTAAAAATGCCTCTCAAGATGTTCTTAATCTGTTAAAAATCAAAGTAATAAGTTAAATTGTTCTTAAAAAATAGTTTTAACTAATATGTTTTCGAAATAATTGATTCAAACCATTTAAAATATTTGTTGAAGTTGTTTTAATCGATACATCTTCGAAATAATCGATTATTTTCATTAAAGGAGTATTTGGAAACCTTCCGCTAGTATTTTAATCGATATAAATTCGAAATAATCAATTAAAACCATTTGAAGTGTTTTTTAATCGATGTAATCTCGAAAATAATTGATCAAAATAACTTGAGATGTTTTGAAAGATGTTCTGTTAGTATTTTAATCGGTGTAAAATCGAATTAATCGATTAAAACAACTTAAGGACTTTTTACTAAGTATTTTAATTGATTAAAACTTGTTATTATCAATTAAAATCACTTAGGAAGTTTTGTGAAAATTTGTTGCAGAATATTAATCGATTAAACTGCAAAATAATCGATTAAAACAACCTAAGGGACTATTTGTTAATTGTTTTAATCGATTGAAACGTTGTCGCATCAATTAAAATAAATCTAGAAAATGATCAAGAACATTTTAATAGATTAAAAGATGTTTTAACCAATTAATCAAAGACTTTTAACAGATTAAAAGACTATTTTAACAGATTAATTAAACCAATAGTTGAAATAAAACTCTATATAAACAGGATTACTTCAATGTTTTTAAAACACATCTCTTAGCAATCAATCAAGCAAACATATGAAAGTTTTTCAAGAAATGTAGACCCCAAATCTTGCCCGGCCTAACAATAAAGACCAGAAGACCTCCTTTTCGAAGATGGACGAAGCCTAAGAAGTCATTAGGAGAGACTATTAGGCCCCATACTAGGATAGGAGGGATTTTTGGCTCAAAAATAAGGATTTTTGCCTCTTAAGGTCGAGACCGCCGTCTCGGATTCGAGACCGCCGTCTCGCCTTGCGCGGATGGCGAAACCGCCATCTCGTTTGGCGAGACGGCCGTCTCTCCACTCGCGCATGGTGAGACCGCCGTGTCGACTGGCGAGACTGCCGTCTCGACGTTCCTGCAAGGCAAGACCGTCGTCTCGACCTGACAGGCGCGAATCCCTATAAATAGGGCCCCTATTCCCCTCAATTCCAACAAGTTCTTCCTCCTTCTCTCTAGAAATCACTTCAAATTCTCTCTCTAGAACCCCTCCGAAGCATTTCCGGAGTTTCTAAGCGTTTCCAAGAGTGTTTTTGAGCGTTTCGAGAGGTTTCCGACGCTGTGTAGAGTGAAGGGCTGCCGCAAAGCACCATATTTTTAGAAGGAATTAATAAGAAAAGCTTGCTTCAGAGGTTTATACTCTCTCTCTACTTTTACCGCTTTAATTTTAATTGTGCAACAGAGATTAGGGCCATGTAGTCGTAACTTTAAATTCCGCAAAATAAAAGGGTAAAAGCGCATTTTTCAGTTTATTTACTCAGAATAGCTGGCCTATCATAGGGAACCCGAAAGGGGCGTCGTAAGGGAACTAACACTTCCCTTACACGTAACTAACTCCCTTACCCAACTCTGGTTCCAATGACCAAAGTTGGTTTTTCGAAAACCAACGCCTTTTAAACTCCTTTTCCGATGTTTCCAGTAAAAACATCGGTGACGACTCCACAGAACCCTTAAAAAACTAGTTCTTGGTTTAGCCCGGTTATCGGACAATCCAAGAATGCCCTTTCGAAAACCTTGCCTCTCGGTTTAGCCCGGTTATTGGACAACCTAAAGGCGTTGTACCACACCAATAAAAACGCGAAAAATGGAAAGTCGGAAACCATCGCGTCGCTCCGACCGCCCTCGTTTTGATGGCGGTGACAAATGGCGACTCCGCTGGGGAAGCCTAGAGAGTTGATCCCATTTAGTGATGGGCTAGCTTAAAAATAAATAAACCAAGAAAATACCGCTTTTACCCTACCTTGTATTATAACATGTTTATTTCTTGGCTTTAATAACTGTTGTTTGTTTATATTTATGCAATTGTTTGAAATACAAACTGTACACAAACCCTTGCACACAACAGTTCCCCCTATACCCAGGGGCAAGTGAGAAATCCATAGGGAGTGGGTGGCAGGTACGGTTCGCTGTAGTGATGGCCTTGTGCCCACCAGTGTGATCGAAAACCACCACTCAAGGTGATAACCTTCCTCTTTTGGCACAAAGACTGACTATGGCCTTAGTGTTAAGCATGGTCGGAAGGCTGGAGAGTGGGGACCCTATAATGGGGGCACCTTGGGGGCCTTAGCCTTGGTGAGAACAGTTAGAACCTACCTTCGCCAATGCACTTTTCTACAGGAAAACCCTACCTCGTGATTAAAATGACTTCTCGCCTGTTCGTGGATGTTCGAATTGTGTGTGCATATGTTTGTTGCATTTGTCTGTTGCATAACATAACCAAACAACAGAAAAATTACAAAAAATATTTTTTGCAATAAACACCCCTATCTCGGACAGTTTGCCTTTTAGCTAGCTTGGTTTCAGGTTCTTTGTAAGCTAAGTAGCCACGTAGTCCGACAGAAGAGATAGGGGATGTTAATCAATTCTTTCGCATAAAGCCACTTTTTTATCTTGGACAGTCTGCCTTTTAGCTAGCCTGGTTTCAGGTTCTTTGTAAGCTAAGTAGCCACGCAGTCCGACAGAAGAGATAAAAGGCTAGAAAATAAAAAAATAAAATAGAAATAAAATCAGATAAAAAGTAAAAATCCCGATTCTAAAACAATAAATGGGACCTGGTTCAAAATATTACCCCCATATAAGTAGTTTATTTCTTCAAAAACAAATAAATGCATCACACAAAAACATGATAAATAAAAATAGACACGTGCATTCATTCAATAAGCATCATTTTCATAAAACATGCATTTTGGTTTTAGAAAATGGAGGGGACTAGTAGACAATTAAAGAAGGTGGACATTCCCCGATACCATACTGAAAAATTGGAACGGCTAAGCGCAATAATGCCACTAGAGGTCCGCAATAACTTTGAGAAATCCTATGGACGGATTCTCGACCTGCTGAAGATCTATGTCGACCAAGTCTTCGTCAGGGTATTAGTTCACTTTTGGAACTCCAGTCTGCGCTGCTTCGAATTTCCGTAGTTTGATATGGTGCCCACCTTAGAGGAGTACGAAATCATGCTAAAATGGCCCAAATCAGTCGGGGTCCATATACGTCACGGGGCATATACTCCTACAGCACAAGTTACTGCCATCATTCAACTGCCATTAGGAAAAGGGAATGTCCAGGGTTGGAAGGTCTCAATGCTAGAAGACCACCTGTCTGATTTGGCTGAAAGGACAGAATGGGTCGCTTTCAACAAAACCCTGGCCCTAATAATATTCGGAACAATCTTATTTCCCTTCCACCTCGACACAGTGGATCAAGTTGTCATGGACGCCTTCTTCGCCTGGGACGTGCACTCAAAAAGTCCCGTGCCTGCAATTCTTGCCGACACCTTGCTTTCGGTGGATTTCTGCCACCAGAAGCAAGGAAAAACGCTTCGCTGCTGCTCTTCACATTTTTACGCCTCTAGTCACTTGGGGATGTTCCCCGATCCTTTGAGAAGCTTCTCCAAAATCCCTCTCCAAAGACGCTTAACTTCAGAGTGGAGGGACGAGTTGGAACGCCTAGATGCCAACAGTTTATCCTGGGTCTGCCCATGGTTCCAACCCGGTCCAGTCCTCATCAGATGTGGAGACTATCCGAACATACCCTTGATAGGACTCAGGGGTTGCATAGCCTACTCACCTAGAGTAGCTATGAGGCAACTCATGAGAACCCAAACGATGATTTCTCGAGGGGAACTCGGAGGACTGTGTTTCTTTGGAGACCCATGCACCATCGCCAACTCACCAGCCGTGAGAAAAGCACGGGAGAGACCAGTCTATATGGGAGATAGAGAGCTAGGAAAAGCTCGAGTGGCTACCTCAAGTGACTATGAGGCGTGGAGAAGAAGAAGAGGGATGTCTCAACCATCCACCTCACTCATTATGAGTGCCAATAGTGAAGAGCTGCAGGCTCAAGTCGACGCCTTGACCCAGAGGATAGAAATCATGGGAGCCCAGATGAGGGCCCTCGAAGAGAGAGAGCAAGAATCTATCCTCACCATTGATGGTCTACAGAGGCAATGCAAGAAAAAGGATCATGAAATAGAGCGCCTCAAGGACCAGTGCGCTGTCTCTAACGAGCAAGCTATCCGAGCATCCAAAAATGCCAAAACAAGCTCGGATAGCCAAATTCAAGAAATCACTGCCAAGACAGCACGCCTTGAGGACGAATCAGCAAAACAGGCTCAGACGATCAAGGAATTGTTGCAAGAACTCACCAAGACTCGGTCGGAAATACGCCGAGAGCGGGAGGCCAATCGGAGACTCAACAGAAGTCTCACTGAGCTACGTTGTAAGGAAAGAGACGGGCTAGCTCAGTACGGCCAAGTACTACAAGATAAGGACCGAGCCCTTGCAAAACTCGATGAACTACAAGCCTTGGTCGTCCATCAAGAGGCGAAGATCAAAGAGGCTCAATAGTACAGCGAAGATATGAGCCAGGCAGTCCAGAAGCAAAGCGAAGCACTCGCTCGTCACGTCCGGGAAGCCGAAAGAGAATTACATAGAGATCAAGACCTGCCTGTGGGTTTCTTTAGGCTTTTCCGTTTTTGCCAAAAGTTGATTCGTAGTATGGAGTAGGGGAATGTACACCTTCTAATGAATGAATGAAATTTTTCTTTTATTCAACAATTGTCTACTTGCATGCATATCATTCATCTGCATATTTAATTTCCCCTCCTTCACGCTTAATAAATAAGATAATAAAAAGGAAGGATTAAACTGATACGTCTTCCAAATCAGAAGAATGGAGAGAAAGCCACTCCTAATCAAGCTCTCCCCAACGGTCGATTCATCACAAGAGGAAAATAAGCCTCGACCGTTGATCCTCAAGAATAAGGAAGAAGCGGCAAGGACACCAGTGCGACTTTTTATGCCACATCCTTTCCCCTACGAATCAAATAAAGTTGTACCGTGGAGATATGGGGAATCTTCACCAATAAAAGAGGATATCACGAATATAGCTGGTATTGGGGGCATGACAAGAAGTGGAAGAATATACTCCCCCAAGGACTCACAGGAAGATGTCCCCAAAAATAAAGGAAAAAATAAAAAGGCTGAAGAGGAAAAAGAAAATAAGGAATCCAAGGAGGAGATAGAAGAATTACTCCAGTTCATAAGGCAAAGTGAGTATTCCATTATAGACCAGCTCAACCGCACACCTGCAAAGATAACGCTGTTATCTCTAATAATGAGCTCGGAACAGCACAGAAACGCCCTGCTGAAGGTCTTGAGCGAGGCACACGTACCTCACTCTATATCCCAAGAAAAAGTTGAGAGGATCGTCGGTCACATTATGGCAAGTGATCACCTTACCTTCACAGAGGAAGAACTACCCCTCGAGGGGTCGAACCACAACAAGCCCTTGCACATCTCGATCAAGTGCAAGGAGTACCTCATCGCCAAAGTTTTTATGGATAACGGGTCATCCTTGAACGTGATGCCCAAGTGCACACTAGACAAATTGACTATCCAAGGAACCCGTCTGTGCCCAAGCAGCACCATTGTTCGAGCCTTCGACGGATCAAAACGAGAAGTAGTGGGAGAAGTTAATTTACCAATCCAAGTTGGACCCACTATCTTCAACGTCGATTTCCATGTAATGGACATTACTCCAGCATATAGTTGTCTCCTCGGCAAGCCTTGGATTCATGACGCTAAGGCAGTACCTTCGACGCTCCACCAGAAAGTCAACTTCATAGTGGATGACAAATTGGTCACGGTCCAAGCAGAAAACGATATATTGATCAGTGGACTGTCCACCCAACCTTATGTGGATGCGGCTGAAGAGGCCCTTGAAACATATTTTCAAGCGCTAGAAATTTCCAGTATAGAAAGGCTTCCCAATAACACAAAGGTAGTCCGCATGATGATGAAGCATGGCTACCATCCTAGCCAAGGATTGGGGCCAGATTCCCAAGGCATGAGGGAACCCCCAGAATTCCAAGACAATCCTTTCATACAAGGCCTAGGATACAACCCTACTAAGGGCCAAGCAGAAAGAGGGAAAGGGAAGTCTCCCCTCCGCACACTCAAGCAAATTTTCCGAAGTGGAGGGGTGCAAGCATCAAGAGCTACCCTAGTCATTAGGAAATCTTTTTCTTCATTTAAGGGATGTAAACCCCATGATTGTTAGAGATTATCCCCCAGGGCTAGCCCGACCCCCGGGCATTTTAGGGCACATATTCCCTTATTAATTAATAAAGAATACTTCTTACAATATGTTTCTTTTCTCGCTATTTTCTGACTATACCTAACAATAACCTTGTCTAAGTAAACGAAAAAGAGAAAAAAGAAGAAGAATAAGAAGCGCAACCAAAATTCACCATTGCCATTATGGTCAAACTAGTTGATTAGAAGCACCAAATAAGACTTCACCTCGCCATAAAGAAAGTCATGCTTCGCCAATATTGTGAACAAAAAATAAATACACACAAAAAAAAAATAGAAGCCAAAGGCCAAAAAGAAAGAAGGGCAAAATACCCGGTAGGAAACCCACTAAGGGGGCTACGCAAAAGATAGGGTCAACCCGGTAGGAAACCCGAACAAAAATAAAGGGTAGCCTAGGCAAATGTTAGGGTTACAAAATAAGGTCCGCTAGGATCCCTAAAAAAAAAAAAAGAGAGAACCTAGGCAAAAGATAGGGCCAAAGCACAATATCCTAGTTCGAAAACCCAAAGGGCGATCTAGGGACATCAACTAGCGATAGAAAAGCAATGGAAATAGAACTAAGGCGCAAATACAAAACAAAAAAAAAGGGGAAAAAACGTTTGCTTAGACGAAAAGCTTAAACACCTAAGTCTAACCCTAGCTAGCCATTCTTACAAAAACTCTTTCTAAATAAAATCAACATTCTAAAACAAAAGCCATTGAATTTATCTCCTTACTTCTCTTCTCTTGACCCTCACAATGATATTCTAATAATTAATTTGGGAATATGGAGGCGTATAGTCAACAAGAGGATTGAAACCCCTAAAGTGAAGAAAAAGGGACACTACATGCCAAATAGTGCTCCACAAAAAGAAGAAAAGGAAAAACAAGCTATCCTTCGGTCATAAGAAATCCGGCAAGGTACAACCAAACACAAGAGCACAGATCAGAGGGCATTCGATGCTACAAGACACGTCAGTCAAAATCCTTCTGAAAAATTAACTAAAGTAGGCATTATAGGGCATCAAACATGAAAACATTGCATGCATAAAATGTTTTTGAACCAGGTCCTATTTGCTCTCCAAAAAAAAAAAAACCCGAAATTCGAGACCGCTGTCTCGCTTTCCCAGACCGCCGTCTCGGTCTCCAGCAAATCGGGACCGCCGTCTCGGCCAACGAGACTGCCGTCTCGACTCGACAGAAAACGAGACAGCCGTCCCGCTTGGCGAGACGGCCGTCTCATTTTAGACCAAAGTCGAGACCACCGTCTCGACTTGCACAATTTCGAGACCGCTGTCTCTACTTCCCAGACGGCGGTCCCGAATCCAATTATTTCCCTATAAATAGAGAGGGCGTCCTGAAGGTTCCTCACAACTCCTCTGCACCCTAGAACCTCCAACTCTCAGAAATCTCACCTTCAGAGCACTTTCTGGCCAAAATGTTCGGTAGAAGTCAATCCAGGAAGAGAAGAGGCACTGCCGGCGCTAGCAGTTCCTCGGTGCCAGCTCCCCAGGATCCTACTCAGCTCTCGCCACAGCACCAAGCCCGCCTCGAGCACATCCGGGGTTATACGTGGCACCCCATGCTCAGACTTGACTTCGGAATCCTCACCGAGTTTGGGTGGGAGGACGATGTCTGGGCCCACATAGATAGCATTGGGTGGGGCTTCCTGCTCCAACCTCCACCTACCCACGTGTACCCTCAAGCGGTACTGGAGTTCCTGGCCTCCATCTCCTACGCCGAGGCTCCCTCCATGGTCCCGGGCCTGCCACCAACCAAGATGGTGAACTACTTCATGGGTGGGACATACCGGACTACTACCCTCGAAGAATTCAATGTGAGCATTGGGTTTGTCCGGCCCGAGGAGGTGCTAACTCGGGAATACTGGGAGGCCATCTACAGCCGCCCCACTAACCTCACCGCCACCGAAATGTGGGAGGAGCTCACCAGGTCGCCCACGCTGCCCACGCTGATGAAGGGGTCGGCACTCCCCTCAGCCCTCCGCATTTGCCACAAGCTGCTGGCTGGGACTTTCCATGGGAGGAAGGAGAGCCAGGGTAAGGTAACCCTCCCAGACCTCTTCGTACTTTACTGCATGAGTCAGAGGCGACGCTGCAACCCTGGCTACTTCTTCCTGAGGGCCCTTAAGGACTTCGGGAGCAGACCAGCGGGAGCCGTCCTCATGGCTCCTCTTATCACTCCCCTGGCAGAGAAATGGGGGTGCGCTGGCCGAGAAGAGTTGGCCTCCAGCCTTCGACCCAAAACCATCAGCGGGTCGATCTTGGCCAGCATGGGGATGCTGATACGCCACAGGACCCAGTTGGCCCTTCATCCCTCGCTGGATTTCGCGCTGGATCTCCAGGACATCGTGGCGATGCACGATCTCCCAACACCTCCCGACTTCCAGCAGCCACATCAGCACCAACAACCACCACAATACACAGACGACTTTGCTGGCGTAAACCGCAACATCCACGATCTGTGCCAGCAATTCGATCAAATGTCTGTGCGGCAAGAAGCCTTTGACACCTAGTTGGAGACGATGTACCAATATTAGCAGGGAATGCGGCAAGAATGGACAACATTCCAGCAAGAATACCGCGACGAAGCCCGGGAGCAAGCAGAATTCCGGGAACATATGTACCAGCAATTCCCCCATCATGGATCGTCTCCAGAAGATAGCCCTTTGGGATAGTGCTTGAAATGGCTGTAATAAAATTTTCCCTTATGAATAAAATTTTTATGCATTCGTTGCCACCTTTTTTTTCAAAAGTCAGTGTAACCAAAAGTGTCTAAAAAAAAAAGACTTACACTAAAAAGAAAAAAAGCCAAAATCCAAAATTGCAAGGAAAAAGAGATGAAACCGCGAGAAAAAGGCAGGATTGAAAACAAAGTCAACCACCTCAACAAAAAATTCTTCGACAACCAACCAAAAGTCGAACACAAACAAAGCCCACCCGACCAGCCAACAAGAGTCGGGTGATAACCACTGTCGCCGCCGTCAAAACGAGGGCGATCGGAGCGACGCGATGGTTTCCGACTCTCTTGATTTTCGTGTTTTTTATTGGTAGCTACAACGCCTTTAGGTTGTCCGATAACCGGGCTGAACCTGAGGGCGAGGTTTTCGAAAGGGTGTTCTTGGATTGTCCCATAACCGGGCTAATCCAAGAACTAGTTTTGAGGGTTCTCTGGAGTCGCCACCGATGTTTTTACCAGAAACATCGGAAAAGGAGTTTAAAAGGCGTTGGTTTTCGAAAAACCAACTTTGGTCGTTAGAACCAGAGTTGGGTAAGGGAGTTAGTTACGCATAAATGAAGTGTTAGTTCCTTTACGGCGCCCCTTTCGGGTTCCCTATGATAGGCCAGCTATTCTGATGATAAATAAACTGGAAAAATACGCTTTTTCCCTTTTATTTTGCGGAATTTGAAGATTACGACTACATGGCCCTAATGTCTATTGCGTAAATATTTAAACAATACGGTAAAAGATAGAGAGAGAAAGTAGGAACATCCGAAGCTAGCTTTCTATTAATTCTTTAAAACTAGGGTGCTTTGCGGCAACCCTTCACTCTACACGGCGTCGGAAAAGCTCTCGAGACGCTCTAAAAACACTCTAAAGACACTTAGAAGCTCCGGAAATGCGTCGGAGGGGTTCTAGAGAGAGAAACTATTGATGTGACTAGAGAGAGAGTTAGAAACCTGTGAGAAATGAGGGGAAGGGAGAGCCTATTTATAGGGATTCGCGCCTGTCAGGTCGAGATGGCCGTCTCGTCTGACAAGGTCGAGACGGTCGTCTCGACATTCCAGACGGCCATCTCGCCTTGTAGGAATGGCGAGACGGCGGTCTCGCCTTTCGCAGGTGGCGAGACGGCAGTCTCGCCAAATGAGACGGCGGTCTCGCCTTTCACGAGTGGCGAGACGGCCGTCTCGCCAAACGAGATGGCGGTCTCGCCACTTGTGCAAGGCGAGACGGCGGTCTCGAATTCGAGACGGCGGTCTCGACCCCAAAAGGCGAAAATCCTTATTTTTGTGCCAAAAATCCCTCCTATCCTAGTATGGGGCCTAATAGTCTCTCCTAGTGGCTTCTTAGGCTTCGTCCATCTTTGAAAAGGAGTTCTTCTGATCTTTATTGTGAGACCGGGCAAGATTTGGGCTCTATAGCTGCCCCCCCTTTACCTGACTAGTCGGTTGTTGGCTTGTTGTGCCAGACAGATCGACAAGAAGGTAAAGGAGTTGACCCTCTTGCTCGGTTACCCTTCGGATGTTTCGTATTGCGGCGATTGATCTTCTGGGGAAAACTTGTGTTCGTGCACTTCCGGGATACTCCTTCTGACGGTAGCTGATCCCTTCGGTGAACACGTGGTAGAACCTCAGGATACTCCTTCTGACGGTAGCCGATCGTTCGGTTGATGGGTATAAACCCCCCATCAGGCTGGTAGTTGCAGTCCGCTGTGTGTTGGACTGAATGAGTACGAACCCCCCATCAGGCTGGTAGTGACAGTCCGCTGTGTGTTGGACTGGATGGGTATGAACCCCCCATCAGGCTGGTAGTTGCAGTCCGCTGTGTGTTGAACTGGATGGGTATGAACCCCCACATCAGGCTGGTGGTTGCGACTTACTGATCCGGCTCGAGCGCAGATCAGGCGCACCATGTGCGCAGGTTGATAGGTATGAACCCCCTATCAGGCTAGTACAGTCCACTGCGTAGGACTGGTGGTAGTGGCGGCTTACTGTTCAGGTGGCCCATGCGCCGGTCTGTTTGAGATGTATTTTTTGTTGGTCTTCTTTGGAGATATTGTCGTCCGGTCTGTGCGAAGGATTTTGTGGGTGTTCATCCAGCTTGCTTGTTTGCTAGGGCCCGGACATCGTCCTCCCACCCGAATTTGGCGAGTATGCTGAAGTCGAGCCTGAACATGGGGTGCCATGAATAATCTTGGATGTGCTCGGGGCGGGCCTGGTGTTGCGGCGACAGCTGAGTGGGGTCTTGAGGGGCTGGTGCCGAGGAGCTGCTGGCACTGGTTGTGCCTCTTCTCTTCCTGGAGGGGTTTCCACGGAACATATTGGGCAGGAGGTGCTTGGAAGTGGTAGATCTGAGAGTTGAAGGGTTCCTGAGTGCAGGAGAGTTGTGAGGAAGCCCCTCCTTCGCACCGCTATATATAGGGGAAAAATTCGGGTCGAGACCGCCGTCTGGAAAGTCGAGACGGCGGTCTCAATTTTTCGCAGGTTGAGACGGCCGTCTGGGTTCTCGAGATGGCGGTCTCGACTTTGGGTTCAAACGAGACAGCCGTCTCGCCAAGCTAGACGGCGGTCTCGATTTTGCCTTAGTCGAGACGGCGGTCTCGTAGGTCGAGACGGTGGTCTCGTAGGTCGAGACGGCGGTCTGGAAATCTCGGACGGCCGTCTCGAATTTTT
>OY731404.1:48199087-48331074 GCA_963425845.1 Sphenostylis stenocarpa | reverse complement strand
ATATAGGTTTTCGCACCTGACAGTGGCGAGACCGCCGGTCTCGTCTGACAGGGTTGAGACCGCCGTCTGGACAATCCAGACCGCCATCTCGACCATGGCAGGGGGTTGAGACCGCCGTCTGGAAAACCCAGACCGCCGTCTCGACCTTTGCAATGGCGAGACCGCCGTCTGGACAAGCGAGACGGCGGTCTCGTCCCTGGCGTGAGGCGAGACAGCGGTCTGGTCCTTCCAGACGGCGGTCTCGTCCCTTCAGGGCGAGAAACTTTATTTTTCGGGCCAAAAAACCCTCCTATCTTAGTACGGGGGCCTAATAGTCTCTCCTAGTGGCTTGTTAGGCTTCAGCCATCTTTAAATAGGAAGCTTTCTGACTTTATTCTGAGGCCAGGCAAGATTTGGCGTCTACAACCTTTTAATTCAATTTCCTTAGAATCCTTATGATGTATAGTGCAGTAATTACTTTCAAAGATTACCTTAAGACCTTTATCACAAAGTTGGCTTATACTTAGAAGATTGTGCTTTAGTCCATCAACAAGGAGCACATCCTTTATCTCCGAAGTGTTTGCACCACCAATGTTTCCGGTTCCAAGGATTTTTCCCTTGTTATTGTCTCCATAGGTCACATATCCTTGTTCTTTCACTTTGAAACTTGTAAATTTCTTTTTATCCCTAGTCATGTGTCTTGAACAACCACTATCAAGATACCACTGTTAATTGGTAAAAAGTTGATATAATTATACTTTGAATTGTTATGAAATCACTTAACTTATATTAATTCTAATCTATTTTTCTCTCAATGTAGGATGAATTCGAGAATACCTTGATACAAGAGTAAGGAGCATGATTGTTAACATAATTGGAGCAAAACTAACAGGAGGAAGAAGATTTTCAGCATGGAATTCGCTCGAGCAAGATAGACTCTCGCTTGAGTTAATATCATTTATTCTTCTTTAGAAGTCAGTCGCTCAAGCACTAGTAATTTCGCTTGAGCGAAAATTAGTTATTCTTCTCTAGAACTCACTCGCTCAAGCAAGCATTTTGTCACTTGAGCGAAAATAGGGAACTTTCCCTTGAGCGAGTGTTGTCACTTGAGCGAAAGAGGCGAAGCCTAAAAGCCTAATTTATCCTATAAAAATATAAGACGAGTTTTAAGAAAGGGAAGCGGTTTTGGGGGAGAAGAGGTGCGACTACTGCTAGGGTTTCGTCTAATATTCATCAATTCTTCACTTCTTCCACATTTGGAGCATTGTGATGGCCACCATGAGTGGCTAACTTCATTCTCTTGAGATTTGGTACACTTCCTTTGAACTCTTTTGTATCATGATGATATTTTGAGATATTAATCTATGTTTTGATGTTGTTATTCTTATCCTTTGTGCTTTGGAATGATTAATCTTGATGTTTGGGATATGATTGGAAAATATATCTTGAACCCTAGATCACGGTAAGAATATTTGTTACGTTAATTGCCAGGAATGGAATGAATGTATCAATTGCTTAACACCCTAAACCTAATGCTAGAAAATCTCTTAATTGTGTGAGGATTCAACATTTATTAGGTTTTCTTATGAATTTCATGTGTGAGGAATCAACATGGATGATTTGAGTAGGTGACATCAACATTGTTAGGTTAATTGACATTCTTAATTGACATAGCCATTACAAAAGAGAGAAAAGGAAGGAAGTCAATTCTAAGTGCCTTTAATTGATATTTTCTAAACAATTTACAGTTCTTTGTCATTTAATTTCAATTCAACTCTTTATGCCAAACCCATTTTGTTTTAATCCACTTAGTAAGCATATAATTGGAAATTTCCATTGAAACCGTTCCTCGTGGGATCAACTTTTATTTAATCGAAATCCTATACTGCGATTGATAATTTTGGTATGCTTTCCAATAATTCAACAAGTATTTCTGGCGCCGTTATCGGGGAACGGCGGTTCTTGGGAATTCTTTGTTTAACTTATTAAGAATTTTATTTTTAATTCTGTTTTTATTTTAATTTTAGTTTTATTTTGTTTAATTATTGTCTTGTTCTAATCTTTGCTTGACTTACTCTTTGATTTATGCGTTTAAGAGGACAGGTATCTTCAGAGCAATTAGAATTTAATCTGGAGATTGAAAAAACCGCTCGTAGAAACCGTGGTAGAAGAAGAAGGGAAACTCAAAAACAAGCCATAGGAGAATTAGTTAACTCTTCTTCCACACTCAATTTACCAGACCCAATCATAGAAGACATGGCAGAAGAAGGAGAAAATCTAAATTCAAATCAGAATCCAAACATTGGAGATGAAGCCAACTTTCTTAAGCTTGATTAGTGCTCATCAATTCACTGGATTGGATCACGAAGATCCATACATTCACTTGTCTACTTTTTATGAATTGATTGGTACCATGGGATTTAGACAAACAGATATTGAATCTACATACCTAAGATTATTTCCTTTTTCTTTGGCTGGCAAGGCAAAGGTGTGGCTGAATGCACATCCTAATCAAAGTTTGATTGACTGGGGTGATGTAGAAGAGAAGTTCCTGAACAATTTTTTTCCACCATCTCGCTACATCAAAGCAAAATTCGACATCAGTTCTTTCAGACAAGGAGCAGATGAACCTTTTTGTGAAGCATGGGAGAAATTTAAATCGCTGTTGATAAGATGCCTAAATCATGGATTTGATGACATTGCTTAGTTGAATATTTCTATACTGTTTTGCGACATGATACAAAGATGTTATTAGAGGCTGCAACAGGAGGATCCATGTTGGATGTAGAAATTGAACATGCCACAAGAATTATTGATGCACTAGCTTTTACAGACCAACATGCCCAACATGATAGACATCTAGTTCAGAGGAAGGGAGTACTTGAACTTAGCACCTCAGATTGCTCTCCTAGCCCAAAATAAACTTATAACCCAACAGATTGAAGCATTGAACCAAAAAATAGAGAAACTACCTCAACAAATGCATATAGTACAATCCATTCCTAACCAATAGATGAGTTCTGACGTGTGTGGAGATGATCATCCAAATGGACATTGCTCTTATCAAAGCAACCTACAACAAGAAGAAGCTAATTATATGGGTGCTCAAGGTAACAGTAGTCAAGGCAGACAAGGTAATTTCCCTAGTTCCAATAATTATCAGAATAATTTTGCACAAGGATGGAGAGGGACTCATAATCAAAATCAAAATCAAAATCAAAATTAGAACTTTGGGTGGAAATAAGGTGTTGGGCCATCTAATCAGTAACTCCCAAACCAGCAACAGTCATATCAGCAACCTCCAAATCAACATCAACAGCAACATTATCCTTCAGTGAATGACAGAATGAGAAAATTGGAGGACACTTTAGAAAAATTCATGCAAGCTACGTTGTTTAGTCAAAAAAATACTGAGGCTTCGTACAAAAATTTAGAGACCTAGGTGGGCCAATTGGCTAAACAGCTATCGAAATAGCAACAAGGAGGACAATTTTCAGCTAACACACAAACCAACCCCAGGGAGCAATGCAATTCAATAACTACAAGAAGTGGAAAAGTTGTAGGTAAGGGGATTAGTGACAATATAGCTGTTGAAGAAGAAGTTTTGGTAAAAGATGAAGAACAATAAGAGGAGAATAATAAATAGAGATGTATTCCTAATAAGAAGAACAAAGAGGGAGAGAAAAACAAAAGATAGAAAAAGGAGGGAGTCAAAAACCATTTGTAGAGAAGTTACCATATCTCAAGGTTCCCTCACAGATAGACAAAGAAAGACAATTCACCAGGTTTATGGATATATTCAAAAGACTGCAAATCAATATACCCTTTGTGGAAGCTATGGAGCAAATGTCAACATATGCCAAATTCATGAAAGAGCTCTTAACTAAGAAAAGAAGATTTACTGATGAAATAGTGGAGTTAGAGGCAGGATGCAATGCTATATTCTAGATGTAGACCCCAAATCTTGCCCGGCCTCCAAATAAAGAGTAGAAGACCTCCTATTCGAAGATGGACAAGCCTAAAAAGCCACTAGGAGAGACTATTAGGCCCCCATACTAGGATAGGAAGGATTTTCTGTACGAAAATAAGTTTTCTCGCCTCTTTGGGACGAGACTGCCGTCTCGAAATCGAGACCGCCGTCTCACCTCAAGCAAGTGGCGAGACCACCGTCTCGTTTGATGAGACGGCGGTCTCGCCACCTGCGAATGGCGAGACGACGGTCTCGCTTCCCCAGATGGCGATCTCGCCACCTGCGAATGGTGAGACAGCGGTCTCGTTTGGAGAGACGGCAGTCTCGCCATCTGCGCAGGACGAGACGGCGGTCTCGCCACTACCAGGCGCGAAAACCTATAAATAGGGGTCCTCCCCCCCCTCATTTCCACACACCACAAGCTTCTAGCTCTCCCTTCTCTCTAAAACTTCTCTCTAGAATCCCTCTGACGCATTTCCGGAGCTTCTGAGTGTCTTTGGAGTGAGTTTTCGAGCGTTCCGAGAGGTTTTCTGACGCTGTAGAGTGAAGGGCTGCCAAAACGCACCCAATTTATTGAGAAATTAATAAAGAAAGCTTGCTTCGGAGGTTTAAACTCTCCCCCTCTACTTTTACTGTTTTAATTTTAAATTATGCAATAGATTAGGGCCATGTAGTCGTAAATTTAAAATTCCGCATAATAAAAAGGGCAAAAACATTATTTTCACCGGTTTAAATATTTTTAGACAGCTGGCCTATCATAGGGAACCCTAAAGGGGCGTAGTAAAGGAACTAATACTTCCTTTACACGTAACTAATACTTCCTTTACACGTAACTAACTCCCTTACCCAACTCTGGTTCTAATGACCAAAGTTGGTTTTCGAAAACCAACCCCTTTTAAAACCCCTTTTCCGATGTTTCCGGTAAAAACATCGGTGGCGACTCCACAGAACCCCTCAAAATTAGTCCTTGGCTTAGCCCGGTTATCGGACAACCCAAGGACGACTTTTGAAAAACCTCGCCCCTAGGTTAGCCCGGTTATCGGACGACCTAAAGGCGTTGTAACCAACCATAAAAACGCGAAAATAAAAAAGGGTTGAAACCATCGCGTCGCTCCGACCGACCTTCTCTTTTGAGACGGCGGCGACAGATGGCGACTCCACTGGGGAAGCCTCGAGAGTTGATCCCATTTAGTGATGGGCCGGCTTAAAAATAAATAAACCAAGAAAATAACGCTTTTGCCCTTAACTTGTATTATAACATGTTTTATTGCCTGGCTTTAAATAACTGTTGTCTGTTTATACTTCCGCAATTGTGTGAAATACAAATTGTACACAAACCTTTGCACACAACAGTTCCCTCTATACCCGGGGGCAAGTGAGAAAACCATAGGGAGTGGGTGGTAGGTACGGTTCGCTGTAGTGAGGGCCTTGTGCCCACCAGTGTGATCGGAAACCACCACTCAAGGTGATAACCTTCCTCTTTTGGCAACAAGACTGACTACGGCCTTAGTGCTAAGCATAGTCGGACGGCTGGAGAGTGGGGACCCTATAATGGGGGCACCTTGGGGGCCTTAGCCTGGTGAGAACAGTTAGAACCAACCCTTGCCAATGCACTTTTCTGCAGGAAAACCCTACCTCGTAAGAAAAACAAATTCTCGCCTGTTCGCGGATGACCGAATTGTGTGTGCATATGTTTGTTGCATTTGTCTGTTGCATAGCATAAACAAACAACAGAACAAAGACCAGAAATATTTTCACAAATAAACACCCTTATCTCGGACAGTCTGCCTTTTAGCTAGCCTGGTTTCAAGTTCTTTGCAAGCTAAGTAGCCACGCAGTTCCGACAGAAGAGATAAGGGACGTTAAATATTCTTTCGCATAAAGCCATATTTTATCTCGGACAGTCTTCCTTTTAGCTAGGCTGGTTTCAGGTTCTTTGTAAGCTAAGTAGCCACGCAGTTCCGACAGAAGAGATAAAAGGCTATATAACAAATAAAATAATCAAAACAGCAAAATAAAAATCCATTTCCAAAATAAGACCTGGTCCAAAAATATTACACTCATAAAACATTCATATAGATAGTTTATTCTTCAAAAATGATACGCAATCAGCATACATCATGTAGAAGAACATGATAAGCAGGAAAATAAAAACACTTACACTCATTCAAATAAGCATTATCTTCATCAAACATGCATTTTGGTTTTAGAAATGGAGGGGACAAGTAGACAGCCAAAGAAGGTGGATATTCCCCGTTTCCATACTGAGAGATTGGAACGGCTAAGCGCGGCAATGCCATCGGAGGTCCGCGTTGACTTTGAAAAATCTTATGGGAGGATTTTGGACCTCCTAAAGATCAATGTCGATCAGGTGTTCTTAAGGGCACTAATACACTTCTGGAATTCCAATCTGCATTGTTTCGAATTTCCGCAGTTCGACTTGGTGCCTACGTTAGAGGAGTATGAAACCATGTTGAAATGGCCCAAGTCAGCCGGGGTCCATGTCCGCCACGAGGCGTACACTCCTGCAGCACCAGTCGCTGCCCTTATTCAACTACCATTCCGGCAGAGTACCCTGGTAAGGAAGGGGAACACCTAGGGTTGGAAAGTATCAATGTTAGAAGACCACCTGTCCTACCTGGCTGAAAGGGCAGAGTGGGTCGCCTTCAACAAAACCCTGGCACTCATCATTTTTGGAACGGTCTTGTTCCCCTTCCACTTCGACACAGTAGATTAGGCCGTCATGGACGCCTTCTTCGCTTGGGACGTGAACTCGAAGAGTCCCCTGCCTGCGATTCTTGCCGACACCCTGCTCTCGGTGGAATTCTGCCACTAGAAGCAGGGAAAAATACTCCGCTGCTGCTCTTCATTATTATTTGTGTGGAGCGCCACGCACCTCTACGCCTCCAGCCACATGGGGATATTCCCTGATCCTTTAAGGAGCTTCTCTAAGATCCCCCTCCAACGACGCCTGACTACAGAATGGAGGGACGAATGGAATCAAAAGGACGCCAACAGTTTATCCTGGGTCTACCCTTGGTTCCGACCCAGCCCAGTTCTCATCAGATGTGGGGACTATCCGAACGTACCCTTGATAGGACTCAAGGGCTGCATCGCCTACTCACCTAGAGTAGCTATAAGGCAGCTCATGAGGACCCAAACTACTATTTCCCGAGGGGAACTCGGAGGACTGTGCTTCTTTGGAGACCCGTGCACAATCGCCAACTCACTAGCTGTGAGAAAAGCATGGGAGAGGCCAGTCTATATGGGGGACAGAGAGCTAGGAAAAGCTCGGGTGGCTGTCACCAGTGACTATGAGGCATGGAGAAAGAGAAGAGGGATGGCTCAACCATCCACCACACCTACTACAAGCGCCAGCAATGAAGGGCTGCAGGCTCAAATTAACGCCTTGACCCAGAGGATAGAAATCATGGGAGCCCAGATGAGGGCCCTTGAAGAGAGAGAGCAAGCCTCTATCCTCACAATAGACGGTCTGCAAAGGTAGGGCAAGAAAAATGATCATGAAATAGAGCGCCTCAAGGACCAGTGTGCTGACTCCTATGAACAAGCTATCCGGGCATCCAAAACGGCCAGAACCAGTTCGGATAGCCAACTCCAAGAAATAACCGCCAAGTCAGCACGCCTTGAGGCCGAATCATCAAAGCAGGCTCAAACGATCAAGGAGTTGTCGCAAGAACTCATCAAGACTCGGTTAGATATCCGCCAAGAGCGAGAGGCCAACCGGAGACTCAATAGAAGTCTCGCTGAGCTACGCTGCAAGGAAAGAGACGGGCTAGCTCAGTACGGCCAAGTACTGCAAGAGAAAGCCGTTGCGAAGCTCGATGAATTACAAGCCTTGGTCGTTCATCAAGAGGCGAAGATCAAAGAGGCTCAACAGTATAGTGAAGATATGAGCCAGGCGGTCCACAAGCAAAGCGAAGCACTTGCTCGTCATGTCCGAGAAGCAGAGAGAGAGCTACAGAGGGATCAAAACCCGCCTGTGGGTTTCTTTAAAGTTTTCCTCTTTTGCCAAAAGTTGCTTCGCAGTATAGAATAGGGGAATGTACACCTTCTGTCGAATAAATAAAATCTTCTTTATTCAAATGACTGTCTACTTGCATGCATAAACATTCATTTGCATATTTAACTTTCCCCTCCTTCACGCTTAATAAATAAGATAATAAAAAGGAAGGATTAACTAACACGTCTTCCAAATCAGAAGAATGGAGAGAAAGCCACTCCTAATAAAGCTTACCCCAACGGTCGACTCGCTGCAAGAGGAAAATAAGCCTCGGCCATTGGTCCTCAAGAATAAAGAAGAGGGGGCAAGGACACCAGTGCGATTATTTATGCCACGTCCTTTCCCCTACGAATCAAATAAAGCTGTACCATGGAGATATGGAGAATCTCCACCAATAAAAGAAGAAATAACAAACATAGCCGGTATTGGGGGCACAACTAGAAGTGGAAGAGTCTACTCCCCCAAGGACACACAGAAAGATGTCCTCAAAAATAAAGGAAAAAATAAAAAGACCGAAGAAGAAAAAGAAAATAAGGAATCCAAGGAGGAGACAGAGGAATTACTCCAGTTCATAAGGCAAAGCGAGTATTCCATAATAGACCAGCTCAATCGCACACCTGCAAAGATAACATTGTTATCTCTAATAATGAGCTCGGAACCACACAGAAACGCCATGCTGAAGGTCTTGAGCGAGGTGCATGTACCTCATACAATATCCCAGGAAAAGGTTGAGAGGATCGTTAGTCACATCACGGCAAGCGATCACCTCACCTTCGCGGAGGAAGAACTCCCCCTTGAGGGGTCAAACCATAACAAGCCCTTGCACATCTCCGTCAAGTGCAAGGAGTACCTCATCGCCAAAGTTCTTGTGGATAACGGGTCATCCTTGAATGTGATGCCCAAGTGCACACTGGACAAGCTGACTATCCAAGGAACCCATCTGCGTCCAACCAGCACCATCATTCGAGCCTTCGATGGATCAAAACGAGTAGTGGGGGAGGTTAACTTGCCAATCCAAGTTGGACCCACTATCTTCGACGTTGATTTCCATGTAATGAATATTACTCCAGCATATAGTTGTCTCTTTTGGCAGGCCTTGGATTCATGACGCTAAGGCAGTACCTTCAACGCTCCACCAGAAAGTCAAATTCATAGTGGGCGATAAATTGGTCACAGTCCAAGCAGAAGACGATATTTTGATCAGTGGACCGTCCACCCAGCCCTATGTGGATGCGGCTGAAGAGGCCCTTGAAACATCTTTTCAAGCACTCGAAATTGCCAGCATAGAGCGACTTCCCAAAAATGCAAAGGTAGCCCGCATGATGTTAAAGCATGGTTACCATCCTGGCCAAGGACTGGGGGTAGATTCCCAAGGCATGAGGGAACCAACAGAATTCGAAGACAATCCTTGCAAGTATGGCCTAGGATATGACCCTACCAAGGGTTAGGCGGAAAGAAGAAAAGGGAAGTCTCCCCTCCGCACACTCAAGCAAATTTTCCAAAGCGGAGGGATGCAAGCGTCAAGAGCCGCCTTAGTCATTAGGAAATCTTTTTCTTCGTTTAAGGGATGTAAACCCCATGATTGTTAGAGATTATCCCCCGGGGCGAGCCCGACCCCCGGGCATCTTAGGGCACATATTCCCTTATTAATTAATAAAGAATGATTCTTACAATCTGCTTCTCTTCTCTCTATTTTTGACTAGACTTCATAAATAACCCTGTCTAAGTAAACACAAAAAAAGAAGAATAAACAGCGCATCCAAATAAGCAACATTTACCGTTGCTATTGCCATCAAAGCTAGTTGATTAGAAGCACATAAAAATAAGACTTCACTTCATTCATAAAATAAAAGTCATGCTTCGCCAATACTTTAAACAAAAAAAAATCCACAAAAAGCCTAGAAAAGCCAAAGGCCAAAGAAAAGGGCAAATCACCCGGTAGGAAACCCACTAAGGGGGCTACACAAAAGATAGGGTCGACCCGGTAGGATACCCGAACAACAATAAAGGGTAGCCTAGGCAAAAGTTAGGGTTACAAAATAAGGTCCGCTAGGATTTCTCCAAAATTACAAAAGAAGGAACCTAGACAAAAGTTAGGGCCAAAACACAGTATCCTAGTTCGAAAACCCAAAGGGCGTTCTAGGGAAATCAGCTAGCCATTAAAAAGCAATGAAAATAAAACCAAAGAGCGCAAAATACAAAAAAAGAGAGAAAAGATGTTTGCTTAGACAAAGCTTAAACACCTAGGCCTAACCCTAGCCCACCATGCTTACAAAAACTTTATCAACAAAAATCAACCCTCTAAAACACAAGCCGTTTAAATTTTCCTCTTTGTTTCTTTTCTCTTGACCCCTCACGTCAATATTCTGATAATTAATTTGGGAATATGGAGGCGTATAGTCAACAAGAGGATTGAAATCCCTAAAGCGAAGAAAAAGGGGCACTACATGACAAAGAGTATGCTGCAAAAAGAGAAAGAAAAGAAAGGAAAATTATCCTTCGGTCACAAGAAGTCCGGCATGGTACAGCTAAAAATAAACACAGCAAATCAGAGGGCACTCATCGCAACGAGACACGTTGGTTAAATCATTCTGAAAACTTAATCAAAATAGACATTATAGGACATCAAACATGAAAACATTGCATGCATAAAATGTTTTGAACCAGGTCCTATTTTCTTCAAAAAAAAAAACTCTTCCGTAAATCGAGACCGCCGTCTGGTTATCCCAGACCGCCGTCTCGGTCACCTTCTAAGGCGAGAACGCCGTCTCGACCCACCAGACCACCGTCTCGATTCAGGCGAAAACGAGACCTCCGTCTTGTTTAAAGCCAACGACGAGACCGCCGTCTCGATGGACCGGACCGCCGTCTCGTTTTGGAGGAGACACGAGACCGTCGTCTCGCTTCCCCAGACGGTGGTCTCAAATTGGAAAAAAATCCTATAAATAGGGGGCGCGCTTGGGGCGTTTCTCACAACTCTCCTTGCCTCCAGAACCTCCCTTTCTCAACTCTTGCACTCCCAAGCCTCCTCTAGTCAAGATGTTCGGTAGAAGCACCTCCAGGAAGAGAAGGAGCACTGCCGGGGCCAGCAGTTCTACGGCACCGCCACCCCAGGACCCTTCTCAGCTGTCACCACAACACCAGGCCCGTCTTGACAACATCCGAACCTATGCGTGGCACCAGATGCTGAGGCTGGACTTTAGCATCCTGGCTGAATTTCGGTGGGAGGACGACGTCCGAGCCCACATTGACAGCATCGGGTGGGGCTTTCTACTGCAGCCCCCACCTACACACGTGTACCCACAAGCGGTACTAGAATTCTTGGCCTCGGTCTCCTACTCCGAGGTCCCCTCCACGGTCCCGGGCTTGCAGCCCACTAAGATGGTGACCTACTTCATGGGTGGAAGATACCAGGCCACCACCCTCGACGAGTTCAACATGGCCATCGGGTTCGTCCGGCCTGAGGACACGCTGACTCAAGAATACCGTGAGGCCATCTGCTCCCGGCCCACCAACCTCACTGCCGCCGAAATGTGGCATGAGCTTACCAGAGCCACCACGCTGCCCACGCTGATGAGGGGCTCCGCGCTGCCCCCAGCACTCCGCATCTGCCACAAGCTGCTGGCAGGAACCATCCATGGGAGGAAAGAGAGTCAGGGCAAGGTCTCCCTCCCTGACCTCTTCGTACTTTACTGCATGAGCCAGAAGCGGCGCTGCAACCCCGGCTACTTCTTCCTGAGAGCCCTCAAGGACTTTGGGAACAGATCCGCGGGGGCCGTCCTCGTGGCTCCCCTCATTACTCCCCTGGCAGAAAGATGGGGGTGTCCTGGCCAGGAAGAGCTGGCCTCCAACTTGCGACCCGAGCCAATCAACGGGTCAATCTTGGTCAGCATGGGAATGCTGATACGTCGAGGGACCCAGTTTGCCCTCCATCCCACACTGGATTTCGCACGGGATCTCCAGGGGCTGGTGGCGATGCAGGATATCCCCACGCCCCCCGAATTCCAGCAGCAGCTGCAACAACCACCATCGTACACAGACGACTTCACCGGCATGAACCACAACATGAACGATCTGCGCCGGCAGTTCGACCAAATGACGGTGCGGCAAGAAGCCTACCATACCCGGCAAGAGGAGATGTACCAGCATTAGCAGGTGATGCGGCAGGAATGGACAACATTCCAGCAAGAGTACCGCGACGAAGTCCGACAACAAGCAGACTTCCGGTATCACGTCTACCAGCAATTTGCCCACGGATCATCTCTAGAGGATAGCCCTTAGGGATGGTACTTGGCTAAAAAAAGTGGTTGTAATAAAATTTCCCCATAAGTAAAATTTTTATTTCATACATCTCTTTGCCACCCTTTTGCAAAAGCTAGCGTAGAACAAAAGAGCTTAAAAAAGGAAAAAAGCATACGCTCAATAAAAAAAGCCAAAATCCTAAATCGCGAGAAAAAAGAGATAAAACCGGGAGAAAAAAAGGCAGGATTAAGACAAGCCATCACATCAACCAACAATATTTCGACTACCAAATCAGAGTCGAACAGTAAACAAGACTCATCCGACCAGCCAGCAAGAGTCGGATAGTCTCCACCAAAGATAAAAAACAAAGAATACCCAGCAACCAAGTAAGCTGGATGAGCACCCACAAAAATCCCCGGCACAACCCGGATGACCATTCAAAGAGGTCCAAATACATCTACCAACACAAGAATCACTCCCCAAGGAATCGGCACATGAGCTAGAGCAGTAAGCCACCACCATAGCCAAAGGATCAGCTACCGCAAGAAGGGGCATCCAGAGGCACCAAACCAGACGAGGGTTCGTACTCGTCAACCAAGGGGTCAGCTACCGCGTCAAAGGAGCATCCTGAGGTTTAACACCGGCGCATGAGCTAGAGCAGTAACCCGCCACCACGGCCAGAGGATCAGCTACCGCAAGAAGGAGCATCCAGAGGCAAAAACACCAGATGGGGGTGTGTACTCATCGGGCCTTACAAAAGGGGGCTTACCGGGCGGGGGTTCATACTCGTCAAACACCAGATGGGGGTGTATACTCATCAGGCCTTACAAAAGGGGGCTTACCGGGCGAGGTTTCATACTCGTCAAACCAGATGGGGGTTCGTACTCATCAGCCAAAGGGATCAACTATCGCCAGAAGAAGCATCCTGGAAGCGCACAACACTTCCCCAGAGGATCATCCAAAGACGGAGCATCTAACGGGCAACCGGGCAAGAGGGTCAACTCCTTTACCCTCCAGTCGATCACCTGGGCACAAAAGGCCGGCAGTCGACTGGTCGGGTAAAGGGGGGGCAGCTGTAGACCCCAAATCTTGCCCGACCTCCAAATAAAGAGTAGAAGACCTCCTATTCGAAGATGGACAAGCCTAAAAAGCCACTAGGAGAGACTATTAGGCCCCCATACTAGGATAGGAAGGATTTTCTGTACGAAAATAAGTTTTCTCGCCTCTTTGGGACGAGACCGTCGTCTCAAAATCGAGCCCGCCGTCTCGCCTCAGGCAAGTGGCGAGACCGCCGTCTCGTTTGATGAGACGGCGGTCTCGCCACATGCAAATGGCGAGACGGCGGTCTCGCCACCTGCGAATGGCGAGACGGCGGTCTCGCCATCTGCGCAGGACGAGACGGCGATCTCGTTGGGCGAGATGGCGGTCTCGACCCTGTCAGACGAGAACGGCGGTCTCGCCACTACCAGGCGCGAAAACCTATAAATAGGGGTCCTCCCCCCCCTCATTTCCACACACCACAAGCTTCTAGCTCTCCCTTCTCTCTAAAACTTCTCTCTAGAATCCCTCTGACGCATTTCCAAAGCATCTGAGTGTCTTTGGAGTGAGTTTTCGAGCGTTCCAAGAGGTTTTCTGACGCTGTAGAGTGAAGGGCTGCCAAAACGCACCCAATTTATTGAGAAATTAATAAAGAAAGCTTGCTTCGGAGGTTTAAACTCTCCCCCTCTAATTTTACTATTTTAATTTTAAATTATGCAATAGATTAGGGCCATGTAGTCATAAATTTAAAATTCCGCATAATAAAAAGGGCAAAAACATTATTTTCACCGGTTTAAATATTTTTAGATAGCTGGCCTATCATAGGGAGCCCGAAAGGGGCGTAGTAAAGGAACTAATACTTCCTTTACACGTAACTAACTCCCTTACCCAACTCTGGTTCTAATGACCAAAGTTGGTTTTCGAAAACCAACGCCTTTTAAAACCCCTTTTCCGATGTTTCTGGTAAAAACATCGGTGGCGACTCCACAGAACCCCTCAAAATTAGTCCTTGGGTTAGCCCGGTTATCGGACAACCCAAGGATGACTTTTCAAAAACCTCGCCCCTAGGTTGGCCCGGTTATCGGACGACCTAAAGGCATTGTAACCAACCATAAAAACGCGAAAATCAAAAAGGGTCGAAACCATCGCGTCGCTCCGACCAACCTTCTCTTTTGAGACGGCGGCGATACTAGAAATCATTGCCTCACAAGTCCAAGGATCCTGGAAGTTTCACTATACCAGTCATAATTGGTGCATTACCAGTGAAAAAAGCATTGCTTGATTTAGGGGCCAACATAAACCTCATGTCATTATCTATGCTCAAAAGAATAGGAGACTTGGATGTTAGACCAATTAGAATGACTCTGCAACTGGCTGACAGATCAATAAAGATTTCTTATGGAGTAGCAGAAGATGTTTTAGTTAGAGTGGATAAATTCATATTTCCTGTTGATTTTGTGATTATGGACATGGAGGAAAATGAGGAAGTCCCATTAATCCTAGGAAGGCCATTTATGAAGATTGCCAAAGTAATTATAGGTGTTGACAAGGGCAAGTTGAAAATTAAAAGTGGAGATGATGAAGTTAATTTTAATCTGTTTGAAACTGCACAACAAATGGAAGACAAGAAAGATTGCCTCAAAATAGATACTTTAGAGGAATTACTCATCTCAACTGAAAAACAAGATTACAAGCCTGTTGCACAACCCCAAAGACATCTCAATCTGACTATGAAGGAAGTTGTTCAAAAAGAGGTACTGAAACCTCCTGAAGTAGGTATGATTTACCCAATCTTCGATAGTCGTAAGGTGAATCCTATGATGACAGTTATTCGCCATAAAAAGAATAAATTCATTCCCACAAGGACAGTCAAGGGATGGAGAATGCGTATAGATCACCTTGATCAATCACCTGCATGAGCCCTAAAGCAAATAGGCGTCGAGCTGAAGACGTTAAACAAGCGCTCTTGGGAGGCAACCTAATGTTTTGAATTTGTTTTTTTTTCTTTTTTGCAGTTTAAGTTTTTTGTGCAATTTTATTCCTTAGGTTCTTTCTTTGCAAGATTGCTCTAGGTACATAATGAACTTCTCCTCAAGACTTTGAAGTCTTACTTCAATGGCCTGGGGACAGTCCAACTTTTCCAGGAGGGGGTGAGAAAGTCTGCAGATGAGGCTGAGGCACAAGAAGAAGAAGGAGAATCAGCAAGTGAAGAAGAATCAAAGGGAGATAACAATTTAATTTAAGTTTAAGTTTTTTTGGTGTTATTTGTTTTGTTAATTTGATGTTTTTAAGTTTTTTTTTTTAAATTATTTTGTTTGACATTTGGTACTTAAAGTTGATTAATATTCTCAATTTGATGTGATTAAATTTATTTGTTGTCCCATACAATTTTTATTAGAGCCATATATGAGATTATTGCTTATTGTCTAATTCAAATCTGGAACGTGAAAAATCATTTTAATTGTTCCAATAACAAGTGATTTTGGGATGATGAGTATGATAGTGAAAAGGAATTGATGAGGGAATTAGGAATTAACTAAATTGGAGAAGTTAGCCAAAAACCCAAGCGAGGAGTGAACCAAAAACAAATAAATTGAGTGTCAACACTTTATGATGATAAATGGTATTGATTGATTCTTTGATGTGATTGCATGTTAGTGAGACTTTAAAATGATAAAGACATTTTTTTCTTGTGTAATAGATATAACCCAGAACTAAATAGCCAACCCTGCATTAATTATAGGACATCCAATTGAATCCCATTTGAGCCAAAAACAAGATATTTTCTTAAACAGAACCCTTGAGCCTAAACAATAATTATCCACCTTCCTGTATTTGAGAAATGAAATGATTATGAATGTTATCAGTTTTCCTACATGTATTATTGGGGTTGTTATTGTTTTCCTACGGGTATTGTGGGATATTCCAAAAAAAAAAAAAAGGAATGAGAAAAGGAGGTTGAGAAAAAGGGAAAAGAAAAGCATACAAGTTGAGGCTAAGTCAGAATGATAAATGTAAAGTATGAGGAAAGGAAAAACAAATTCAAAGTGGTGTGAATGATAACTAGTGAGATTGTTAATGCACTATCTTGATGTTGGAGCAAAAGCATGAAGTCTAAAACCCGACTTGAGGAAATGTTAAACAAGACTAATTCATATGATTTGAATTTCTCAAATAATTCTGTATATCCCAGAAAAACCAATGAATTCCTTCTTAGCCCAACCCCATTACAAGCCTCAAAAGACCTTTTGATTTAAGTCTTGCTTAACAAATGCTGATTGCTTGAAGATGATTATCAATATTGGATTGTCTAAATGAAGTGATTGAATGAGATAAACACTTACCCGTGACAGTTAGAGATGATTATATATCACTCTATTTGAGAGATCATGGTTCTTTGAGGATAGTTGATGACTAATTATTCTTTGTTAGTTCTGTAACTTGAATGCTTATGTATTCTATTTTCATTTGGAGTTGTGAGCATCGCATCTGAAAAGATATTTTTATGTTGTGGTTTTGGAAGAAAAGTGATAATAAGTGATGATTTTATTTTGGAAAAATTACTTTGCTTGGGACAAGCAAGATTCTAGGTTGGGGGGAGTTGTTAAGTGGTAAAAATTTGATATAATTATACTTTGAATTGTTATGAAATCACTTAACTTATATTAATTCTAATATATTTTTCTCCCAATGTAGGATGAATTCGAGAATACCTTGATACAAGAGTAAGGAGCATGATTGTCAACATAATTGGAGCAAAACTAAAAGGAGGAAGAATATTTTCAGCATGCAAGTCGCTTGAGCGAGATAGACGCGAAGCCCAAAAGCACAATTTATCCTATAAAAAGATAAGACGAGTTTTGAGAAAGGGAAGCGGTTTTGGGGGAGAAGAGGCGCGACTACTACTAGGGTTTCGTCTAATCTTCATCAATTCTTCACTTCTTCCACATTTGGAGCATTGTGATAGCCATCATGAGTGACTAACTTCATTCTCTTAGGATTTGGTGCACTTCCTTTGAACTCTTTTGTAACATGGTGATATTTTGAGATTTTAATCTATGTTTTGATGTTGTTATTCTTATCCTTTGTGCTTTGGAATGATTTATTCTTGATGTTTAGGATATGATTGGAAAATATATCTTGAACCCTAGATCACGGTAAGAATATTTGTTACGTTAATTGCCAGGAATGGAATGAATGTATCAATTGCTTAAAACCCTAAACCTAATGCTGGAAAATCTCTTAATTGTGTGAGGAATCAAAATTTATTAGGTTTTCTTATGAATTTCATGTGTGAGGAATCAACATAGATGATTTGAGTAGGTGACATCAACATGGATGATTTGACATTCTTAATTGACATAGTCGTTACAAAAGAGGGAAAAGCAAGGAAGTCAATCCTAAGTGCCTTTAATTGATATTTTTTAAACAATTTACAATTCTTTGTCATTTAATTTCAATTTAACTCTTTATGTCAAACCCATTCTGTTTTAATCCACTTAGTAAGCATATAATTGGAAATTTCCATTGAAACCGTTCCTCGTGGGATCAACTTTTATTTAATGGAAATACTATACTGCGATTGATAATTTTGGTACTGTTAGTGGCAAATCGAGAAACAAATTGATCGAAAATGAAGGAAAGAAATGTGACTCGATAAGATAAACAAAAATTCATTCGATGCCTAATTAGAAGTACATAGCATATAGCATCGAGAGGCACAATCGAGAATCGAGTGAATGATAACCAAATGCCTGTTGTCGAATAAAAACTAAGTCATATGAGACCAAGATTAAAAAGGAATCGTAAGCAATTTGAAGTTCTCAAAAAATACAAAATCGAGAGTAAAGAAAGCCAATGTGGACATCGAGACTTTTGCCAAATCGTGAAAGGAAGTAAGTCAATTGCATGTATAGAGAGCGGTTTCGAAACCATGGAAAAAAGTCAGAGATCGTGAGAACGTGGGAAACTATAGAAGATGAACTGCCATACGCACGTAGAACGTGGTAGCAGTCGTGTTAACTGCTCTTGGAAGGCTTGAACGATACCCTATAAATAGAGCAAAGGAGGAAGGAACAGAGGAGCAGAAATTGGCAGAGAACAGAATCAGTAGTGAAAAGTCTACCAGAGAAACGACGAACACCATGAAGCTTCTGGCAATCTGGATTTCCTTGCTCACTGAGTACATTTACCGCTTTCTGTATTTTCCTTGGTAATTTACTTTGATGCAACTTAAATTCAGCAAGTTTAAGTTTCTGTCTTTTCGATTCCTAGTCATTTCAATTCAATGAAAGTTTAAGTTTCTGTATTTACGATTTCCTGTCATTTAACATTCTGCAAATCTCGATTTCCTGTCATTTACTTTTCTTGCAATCTCGATTTCTTGTCATTTATATTTGCGCTGTTTTCGATTTCCTGTCATTTACAATTAATGCAAATTTGGGATTTTCGCACTTTACATTTCCTTGCAATTTAATATTCTGTTTCTCGATTCGATATTTTTACTGTGTTTGGTATTTTAAATATAAAAAATAGCATTTTCGATATTCTGTGACTTTCGATTCTCATACACGTTTTCGATTGAAAGTCAGACTGCTAGCCTAAGTAAAAAGAACTTACGTGGGAGGATTTTGATTAGGACCAAATCACCTTTAGAATCAAAATCGATCGAAATTCCACCAGAAACAAATTGGCGCGCCAGGTAGGGGACTTTTTGTGTTGAGAAACACAAAATTGGTTAGTTCGAGAGTGTATGAGATTAAGGAGTGGGAGAGTCATGAGTCAGAGTTCATCAAGTAACCATAGTAACACTGAGGGATTAAATGGGTCACACCCACCAAATACTGGGGGGCAAAGTCATAATGGGAATACACCTGTAGTATCGACAACTGTAAGTATGTCGATACCCGTGAGTAATGAACAAAATTCAGGCACTTTAGCAAATACCCAAGTAGGATCTAGCACGGTGGCACTAAACAGTATGCCAACTATGGGAAACCCTATAACAACAAATGCTGGGCCGTATATGAGTATAAGACCACCTAGGTTTTCGCTGAACATGAATGGGGTTGGTACTTCTTCGGTGCAACGAAATTCAAGATATAACTTAGGAACATTCCAAACCTTAGGTATGCCACAGAATTTTGGAGCATCTCCAAACCTAGGAACATCTCAAAATTTAGTAATTCCCCAGAACTCAGGGAGTGTGCAGAATGTAGGAACGCAGCAAATACCTCCAAATCTAGATCATAGAGGAAACGTAGATCATGGGAGATATGCATTCGATAGGGATTATCATCGATCTAATTTTGATACTATCAAAAATACTGGTACTGGAATATCTAGTAACTCCTTAGGAATACTTAGACAACAAATGGATGAGAGTAATTTTGAGATGGTGAATATGTTATCACAACAGTTGACTACAGTCCTAAATCCATTAGTTCAAAACACTACCGCTAGTTTTGAGATATTAGCAGATCAAATGTCACGAATCGGGGATGCATTGGTTGTACCTCGACAAACGAGGGTAGAAAATCATGCTAATCAGAATACTAATATCAATCCCCCATATCTTTTAAGGAGAAATCGAAACAATGATCAACAAATGGGGAATGAATACCAACATGGAAGAAATGATATTTATGGAAATATGAATGAGGGATTCCAAAATATGTATAATCAAAATAACATGCAAAATAATCACATGTTAGGACAAAGGATGAATTTCCAAGG
The DNA here is from genome assembly GCA_963425845.1 of Sphenostylis stenocarpa. Classification (NCBI taxonomy): domain Eukaryota; kingdom Viridiplantae; phylum Streptophyta; class Magnoliopsida; order Fabales; family Fabaceae; genus Sphenostylis; species Sphenostylis stenocarpa. Next base: position 48,311,089 of record OY731404.1, on the reverse strand, counting down.
GATAGAATTTAGACCACCCAACCAAACATACTTTGTGTCTCCTTTTCCAAACACGATTCTCGAGACGGAATTACCTCGAGGATACAAAGTACCTAAATTCACCAAATTTGCTGGAGAAGTTGGTGAATCAACTATCGAGCATGTAGCTCGATATCATATCGAATGTGGAGATCTCGCGATGAGTGAAGAATTAAGAATGAAATATTTCCCTAGTTCTTTGACTAAAAATGCTTTTACTTGGTTCACTTCGTTGCCACCCAATTCGATATATAATTGGTTGCAACTGGAAAGAAATTTTCATGAGCAATTCTTTAGAGGAGAAACTCAAGTAAGTCTCATCGACTTGATGAATATAAAGAGATACAGTCATGAAAGCATAGATGATTATTTGAATCGATTTAGACAAATGAAATCGAGATGCTTTACTCAAATTCCTGAATATGAATTAGTCAGAATGGCCTCTGCAGGTTTAGAATTCTCGATTAGGAAAAAGTTAGTCAATTTACCATTAAATGACATGGCTCAGTTAGCTGATAAAGTGAGAAGAGTAGAACAAATTGAGTATGAAAAACAAAGATATAGGAAATTTGAGAAACCCTTGAAAAAAGAAAGAATAGCATATATAAATGATGTGTATGAAACAGATCCCACGACAGAGAATGATGTAGAAGAGACAGTCGATGAGAAAGTAAATATAGCAGAGCTCAAAGTAGGAGCTCCATATATTTGTAAACTGCTACAAAAGAATGAAGTAAGAGATAAGATGGCAAATCGAACATATACTTTCGATGTGACAAAGGCTGATAAAATTTTCGATATCTTACTAAAAGATAAACAAATTAAGTTGGGTGAAGAGCATAAATTGCCTTTGGCAGAACAAAGGAATGGTCAAAAATATTGTAAATTTCATAATGTTTTTGGTCATTGGACTAACAATTGCATACATTTCAGGAATACGATCCAAGATGCGATTGACCAAGGAAGACTAAAATTCGAAGAAATGTCGATGAAAGTGGACACGAGTCCATTCGAAGTGCAAGTGGGATACATCGAATCCCAAACGGGCATGACTGAGGATGTCCGAATGACGAATTCTACCTTTGTAGGCATGGTCGATGTTACTGAAGACATTGATCCTAAACATGTTAGAATGGATGTGTCTGAAGAAGATATGGAATTCGATCTGAGTGAATTCGAGAAGGAGTTCGAAAAGGAGATCTACCCTCGATCAGGGGATTCCCTAATTGAGTTTTTGAATAGAAAGAAAGAAAAAGACGAAGATGTGTCGCTATGCCCACGATGCAGTGTGGTGTTCGATAAATCGGCTGCTAAAGCTTTCAAGTTAGAACAGATAAAGAAGATCGAGAGCCAGAGTAAAAGGAAAAACAACAAAGTGGATCAAACGGCCCGACCAATGATCGAAGAAAGTCAACAGAAATCCGTTGGTTCTGGTGTTAGCGGAAATCAAAGGCAATGGGTCAGAAGAGAGATGTATCCTTCTCAAGGAGGAAGAGGCAGACTTCAGAGCAATGATGTCTTTGAGAGATTGTCATACGATGAAAGATCGAACACTGGATTTCCAACATTCCAAAGGAGATTCCGAGGAAGGCCCTGGAGAAGAGGAGGAAGGATCCCTTATTGGAATAATTATAGAAACTTTGAAGAGAATATTATACCGATGGAAAGTCAATATGCAAGAGAATTCTTCGATGATAAGAATGAGGGTACTTGGGACGAGCATCAAATCGGAGTGATATCAATACTACCGGCAGAATATGTTAGTGAATATCAAGAGTACCAAGAACAGAGTGATGCCAATCGAGAAGATGACTTCTACTCAGAAAACATAAAGCCAAAGGTAACATGGGTTACACAAACATCATGTGAAGTACCTCATAGAGATGCTGCTTTTATTGATCCTCCATCTGAAGAAATGAGGTTCCACCTGAAACCCTTATTATTGAATATCGAGATACAAGGACAGATGGTAAATAGAGTCTTTGTCGATGGTGGAGCAGCGGTAAACATACTGCCAATTAATATGCTAAAGAAATTTGGCATTGAACTGAAAGACTTAGTCAAGCACAATATTATGATCTCCGATTTCAGCGGAAAAACATCAAGTTCAGAAGGCATGATTGCCTTAGAGGTGAAAGTGGGTACTTACTCGAGGCCTACTGTGTTTGTTGTAGTCCAGTCGCATGCCAATTTCAATGCATTACTCGGCAGGGAGTGGATTCATGGATTCGGAGCCGTGCCTTCGACAGCTCATCAGAAATTATTCATGTGGAATCGAGATGGACATCTCGAAGTGATCCCAGGAGACCAGCACGAATTTGTAACATTCGTATCCCAAGCTGGTCGGGCACTACATAATCTGGCACTTGCTCAACCATTCACTTTCGAAACTGTCGAAGATTTCAATTCAAAGTTACATGAGGAGCGATTCTTGGAGATGAATGAGAAGAAAGAATTTGTTATGATCAAAGAGGGGGCCAACCTCAAAGTGGCCGGTGAAGATGAATAGAGATTACGAGGAGTTCTTGGCTCGATTGGGAAAATATGAAGATGGAAAGAAGAGCCAAGAAAGTAGTAGTAGTAGTAAAATAGGGATAAATAAGTCGATTCACTCGACCGTAGTTGCAAATAATAGCGATCAAGTTATACTTGATTGTATTTATGATTATTCTCCTTTAGGTTTTGAAAAATCCATCACATCAAGTCACAAAAAAGTCGAGGCTCAGGATCCACTAGAAAAATTAACTTGGGGAGTGTAGAGGACCAAAAGCCTACGTATATCAGTAAATATCTCGAGGAAGAATTAAAGAAAGATATGATTTCCTTGTTACAAGAATATAAGGACTGCTTCGCTTGGGAATACGAAGAAATGCCTGGTTTGGATCGAAGTCTTGTCGAACATAGATTACCCATCATTGAAGGAAAAAAGCCAGTAAAACAAGCACCGAGAAGATTTGCACCCGAGGTGATGAGTAAAATCAAGGAAGAGGTCGAAAGACTTCTGAAAGAAAAATTCATCAGGACTGCCAGGTATGTCGATTGGATTTCTAATATTGTACCTGTTATTAAAAAGAATGGTAAAATGAGAGTGTGTATCGATTATCGAGATTTGAACTTAGCTACTCCTAAAGATGAATATCCGATGCCGATAGCTGATATGTTAATAGATGCAGTAGCTGGTAATGAAATGTTAAGTCTTTTAGATGGTTATTCAGGATATAATCAAATATTTGTGTCTGAGAATGATATAGCCAAAACAGCTTTTTGATGCCCGGGGGCATTAGGTACGTATGAATGGATAGTAATGCCATTTGGATTAAAAAATGCTGGCGCAACATATCAGAGAGCAATGAACCTAATTTTTCATGATTTGATTAATGATTTTATGCAAGTTTATATAGATGATATTGTGGTTGTATCGAAAGAAAAACATCAACACTTAAGCAATTTGAGGAAATCTTTCGAGAGAATGAGAAAATATGGATTAAAAATGAATCCTTTGAAATGTGCCTTTGGTGTATCTGCTGGTGAATTTTTAGGTTTTATAGTACATGGAAAAGGTATTGAGATTGATAAAAATAAAGCAAAAGCTATAATAGATACTTCCGCTCCAAAAACTAAGAGACAGTTGCAGTCATTCTTAGGAAAAATAAATTATTTGAGAAGATTTATTTCAAATTTGGCTCGAAAGACTTACGTTTTTTCGTCTTTGTTAAAATTGAAGAAAGAAACAGAGTATAAATGGAAGGAGGAACATCAAGAAGCCTTCGAGCAAATCAAGATAATGCTGACAAATCCTCCAATTTTGATACCAGTAAAAAGAAACAAGTCATTGAAGCTATATGTATCAGCATCAGATCGAACAATAGCGAGTCTATTAGCACAGGAAGATGAGAATGGTGTGGAATGTGTTGTGTATTATCTAAGTAGAATCTTGAACGATGCTGAGACTCGATACAGTGATATCGAAAAATTAGGATTATGCTTGTATTTCTCTTGCACAAAACTCAAGTATGTAATGAAGCCTCATGATGTAATGGTCTATTCCAGAAATAATATTTTGAAGTTTCTTTTGTCGAAACCGATTATGCACAATAGAATAGGAAAATGGGTGTTAGCTTTGACAGAATTCTCATTATTCTTCGAATCTTTAAAATCGGTAAAAGGTCAAGTAATCGCCGATTTCATGGCTGAGCATACAGTTGGTTCTACTGATAACTTGTTTATTGAAATAAGGAAATGGATAATGCATTTTGATGGTTCAAGTACATCGAATAAATCTGGAGTAGGAGTTCTTATTATTTCTCCAAATAATATTCCGACTAAGTTACTATTTGAAGTTCAACCTATTTGTTCGAATAATGAAGCCGAGTATGAAGCTTTGATACTGGGTCTCGAAACTTTAATTAAGCTAAAAGCTCGACATGTGATTATAAGAGGTGATTCGCAATTAGTGATCAAACAAGTGCGAAAAGAGTATAAATGTATCAATACCAATTTGATCAGATATCTGGAAAGAGTGATGACCTTAAGTAGAATGTTCGATGAGATAACATTCGAGTATATTCCTCGAGAATTCAACCAAGAAGCCAATGACTTAGCACAAATAGCATCTAAATATAAGATATCTCCAGAAAATTTACAGGAAATGATTCAAATTAAAGAGAAATTACCTCTGGAAAATGAGATTTTACAAATTAATGACTTAGATGACCAAGATTGGAGAAAATCGATCATAGAATACTTGCAAAACCCCAATGGGAAAACTGACAAGAAAATTATGTATCGAGCGGTAAAATATGTGTTGTTAAATGATGAGTTATATAAGAGAGGAATCGACGGAGTATTACTTAGATGCTTAGGGAATGATGATGCTTACTTAGCGATGGCTGAAATACATAATGGGATATGTGGCGCTCACATGATAGGGCAGAAAATGAAATGGACATTGACTCGACAAGGTTATTATTGGCCTTCGATTTTGAAGGATTGTATCGAGTATGCTAAGTCCTGTGAAGAGTGTCAAAAGTTTAGTCCTATACAACAGGTACCCGCTAGTGAATTGCACTCGATTATTAAACCTTGGCCTTTTAGAGGTTGGGCCATAGACTTAATCGGACAAATTTTCCCACAATCATCGAAAGGGCATAGGTATATAATCGTTGTTGTCGATTATTTTTCAAAATGGGTAGAAGCAATACCATTAAAGGACGTTGATCAGCAGGATGTAATTGATTTTATTGAAGAATACATCGTTTATCGATTTGGGATCCCACAGTGTTTACTGGTAGAAAGATAGTTAAATACGCTAAATCGAGAAATATTCAATTATTAACATCAACTCCATATTATGCTCAGGCTAATGGGCAGGTCGAAGCAATTAATAAAGTAGTCATTGGGTTAATCAAAAAACATGTTGGTAATAAACCCAAAACATGGCACGAAATGTTGTTGCAAATTTTATGGGCTTATCGAAATTCACCAAAAGATTCTTTACAAAATACTCCATACAAACTAGTGTATGGACATGATGCAGTTTTGCCCATCGAGATAAATATTGAGTCGAATCGAATACAGAGGCAAAATGATTTACCCAGTTGTGATTACTGGAACATGATGTATGATGAATTAAATGAACTCGATGAAACAAGGTTACAAGCATTGAATAGTATGATTTTACAAAAGAATCAAATTGCTCGAGTTTACAATAAGGGAATTCGAAAGAAAACGTTTAACGAAGGTGACTTAGTATGGAAAACGATTTTACCAATGGATAAGAAATGTAAAAGTTTCGGCAAGTGGTCACCAAATTGGGAGGGACCTTTTGAAGTGATTAAAGTATTATCGAGTAACGCTTATTCAATCATCGATTGGTATAACAAAGATAAAGTGTTATCGATAGATGGCAAGTACTTGAAAAAATATGAGCCTCGGATAAAAGAAATAAACATTCAACATTAAGTGAAATATGGTAATGTTTACAAAGAAATATATCGAGTTTTCAACTCCTCAAAATCTATCAATAATTGAGTCCAAGAAGAGGAAATCGAGTGCTCTTCGACGATCAGATCTTGTTTGCGCTCTATGCTCTGCCCCAAAGATAATGCGACTTCTTTTGCAGAGGATTTGATCGTATCTATCTCTGAAGCAACAACATCCTTCTGCAATTTAAGTTGAGCGAGTCTCTTCTCCAGCTGCTCGATCTCGCTATCAATCGAAGCTTGTGTAGACAATGCCTCCGCCAGCTTCAACTTCTGAGTCTTCAACAAATTTGATTTTTCAACCTGGAAGGAAGCAATATCGGAGAGCTTGGTCAAAATCGATTGTTTTTTCTTCCTCGCCGCATATGCCTTGTTGAACAAATTGGCAGCCGCCGCGACCTCCGCATCGAGACCCCTTGGAAGATCATCATCAGGACACGTCTCGAGGGCAGTAATAATATCTTGGAACTGCTTTTTCTTGTCACGCGACTCCACCAAAACTTCGAGGGGCGAGGAATAAAAGAAAGATCGGAAGCGTTGCTTCAGCTGGTATGGTCCCTCAGTTGAAATCATGGGCGCCTTAGAAGAGCTCGACGGTGTCGCTTACGTAGATAATAGAATATCGAGGATAGAAAAAGGGTCTTCTTCGATTGCAGCTCGATATTCTAGCACAATGCTCTGAGCGAGCACATCTATCTCTCGGTAATGACGCCGAGAGCAACTCGATAGGAGGCATCGCAAAAGGTGGAGAATCCTCTTGCTCGCGTGAAACAGGGGAAGGAGAGCCTTGGACTTCGATTATTGGGATATTGACTAGAAAGAAAAGAAATCGAAAAGGTGAATCGAGAATTCATAATGAAGAATAAAATGAAAAAAAAAAAAAACACAGTAAAATTTTTTTGAATACCAGGGGGAGGTAGAGCAAGGGATGCCGAGGCAGGAGGAAGAATCTGTACAGCCTCAGGTTGCTGTAAATCGAAAACCATTATCAGAACAAGAAATGCACAAAAAGTCAAAGCAATCATACAATAGTATATAAAATACCTCAAGGAGGGGTGTTAACAGTTGAGATTCGACATTCGTCGATACACTCTCCGATGGAAGATCCTGAAAATCAAATTTTGAAACCATGTTATAAATTTTATCGAGACTTAAGAACATAAAATTTGTATAAAAAAGGAAACTTATGTGACTTGAGCGAGTGGCAGGCGTTGTTGTCGTGGGGATCGTGTTAGAGTCCGTCGATAATGGATCGAGAGCAACTGGTTGAACAGATCGAGGACTCTTCGATTTTTGTTTCTAAAAAATTAAAAAATCGAAAAGAAATAAACATAAGAACAAGAATTAACCAGAAAAAAATGAATAGGACAAAACAGAAGTCAAAAGGAACCTTCGATTTTTTCGAAGAGGTAGAAATTGTGGTCGAGCGTTTGTGTTTTCTGACTAAGGCTGACGGGTCCGATTCATCTGAGGATTCCCAGTCCTCTTGTCTCCTCTCTTGACCCTTCTCGACAGCGGTGACCTTGGTAGATTTCGAAACTGCCAATAAAAGAAGACAGATTAGCTTATAATATACAGAATCAAAAAAGTATAAGAAAGCAGTAAAATCTCACCAAAAGGTGATGGAGTCAAAATCTTGACTCGGTCGATATGTACAAGCCAAGGAGGCAAAAGAACCTCAGGGAGATTAAGGTAAGGGAAATAAGATAATTTCGATACAAAAATATTTTTATTTTTGGGTTTTGGGCGAAGTGTTTCCCTTAGGGGTCTCAATTCTCGAACCCATTTGGGATGAGTTAAAGGTTTGGCAAGTCCAAAAGGAGCTGTGGGAAAAGTGGGAAGATGATTTGGACAATACATTTCAAAAGGGGTTCTACCTAGAGGATTGATCATTTTGTGGTTCGATCGGTTAGTGTCTGTTTTATTGGATAAGGAGATAACAACATCGTAATAGGTCGATTCTAATTTCAGTGGGGTGTAACATATTTGATAAAAGTTCTCGAATCGAGATATTTGGAGACAGTGGAAGTGTGTACCTTTCTTCGTTTTCGACTTGTCCTGCAACACAAGAGAAGGATGAGCAGTCAGTTTCATCAAAAGCAGCATGACTACTCGAGAACCGACCGGCCCACCATTGAGAAAAACCCACAGTAGACAAATAATTTGACTCGAAAGCATAGGGGTAAAAATGCATCGGGGTCTTTGGTAAAAGCTTGACGAGCTCCCGACTAATCGTAGATTCAGTTAACTTGGACCTTGGGGAGGTATCGAGGGGGAAGAAAGGTAAAGACTGGCTCAAACCAAACTGCCTCGAGAAAAGCTGAGGATAATAGGTTATCAACTTAAAGTCTTTTGACTGAAAACCCGATATTAATACATCATGGGTCAAGTAATTACTCCATATATCGATCAGCTCCGATTGCAACCCAGGAGTCGAGGCAGAGAACTTTGACTTAAACCAAATTGGTCCCCTAAGTTGGTCACTTAGTTGTCCGAGATGTGTGGTAAAGGGAGCCAAAGTCGAATCGAAAGTGAACCGCGTCAACAAAAATTTAAGATATCTACAATAGGCCGCTTCATCAGGCTTATGGTGAGGATGACGAGAAGACAATCGAGCGCCTTCTATATTTATACTTGGGGGACAAGTGGAAGATGGGGAAAGGATGCTCTCGAAAATTGAGTTTAACCATAATTGTACAAACCAAATGGGGCCAGAAAAGTTTCCCGACGCTTTAGGAGTGCTCAAAATTTCGACAGCCTCGTCGAAAGCGGTATATACATGAGCTAGCAAAAGCTTAGCCAAACATATCCTAGGCTGGCCTATGTGTAAGAGATATGCAAGGTCAAATAGATGGGGGGAAATTTGGATCGATCGAGGACAGAAAACATGGGTACATAACCAGTACACCAAAAAGGCTATATGTTCTTCCTCAGTCACAGTCATCGATTCGTCGTGGACGAAATGCCTCTCAAGGAAATATCCATATGCTTTCGATTCCCAATCGATCTTTAACCTTAGAGAGTCATCCGAAGGGCATGCACCTTTAAAATACTTTTCCCCTGTAGGCTTCAATCCAGTAATAGCCGCAATTTCAAAAAGAGTGGGCGAGAGGGGACCGCAGGGTAATTCTAAGGCATGTAATTCCTTATTCCACAAGTGAACAGCGGATAAAAACATGGTCATATCCAGGTGAGATAAATCACATCGAGACAGGTGTAAGAAATCGAAAATCCCCACGACCTTCCAATGATTTTCAAATTGTACCTTAACTCTATCAAACCATCTAATATATGAAGGTTTTTTGGAAGGAGGGCCTGTCCTATACACCTTAGAGGTAAGATTCAAAAAATCAACCCTAACTTCAGGTTGATGTACAAGAGCCGGACTAGTCGGGAGGTTGAGGGGAGAGAAAATTCCATCGATAGGACGAAGAGGACCCCCAAAAGCAAAATTAATACCCTCAGTATTGTAAGGAATAAGTACCTGTGTCTCGGCAATTTTCCGAGAAGCTTCCTCCATCAAAGGGACTGGAGCGAACTTCTGATTGTTAATCTCCAGCAGGTTAGAAGCCAGTGAGGAAAGGGGTGGAGCTGAGAAATCAGAAGACTTGGATGAAGTTGCCATTTCAGTTAGCTTGGAAGAGCAGAGAGAGGTTAAAAGTTGGGTAGCAAAGGCGAAGGCAGGGGCTCTAGGAGGAAGACGAGATTGCAGACAGAGGGTAAAAGTTCGCGTAAAAAACCAGAATAAAGACCAAGGGAGAGGTTAAGGGGAAAATCGCCTAGGGAGCTGGAAACGACGGAGGTGAAAGGCAATTAATGTAGCTTGTACTGAAAAGCAGCAGACTGACGAGATGGCGACGTAAAACAAAAAGGAAACCTAAAACCCTTTTTACCCTAGAACCCCAAAAACCATAAACCCTAAAGTTCTGTGGGCCTCCAAACACTAAGGCGGGAATATTGAAAGAATATAAACAAACTATTCATATTCTTCCAAGGGGGCATTTTGTTAGTGGCAAATCGAGAAACAAATTGATCGAAAATGAAGGAAAGAAATGTGACTCGATAAGATAAACAAAAATTCATTCGATGCCTAATTAGAAGTACATAGCATATAGCGTCGAGAAGCACAATCGAGAATCGAGTGAATGATAACCAAATGCCTGTTGTCGAATAAAAACTAAGTCATATGAGACCAAGATTAAAAAGGAATCGTAAGCAATTTGAAGTTCTCAAAAAATACAAAATCGAGAGTAAAGAAAGCCAATGTGGACATCGAGACTTTGGCCAAATCGTGAAAGAAAGTAAGTCAATTGCACGTATAGAGAGCGGTTTCGAAACCATGGAAAAAAGTCGGAGATCGTGAGAACGTGGGAAACTATAGAAGATGAACTGCCATACGCACGTAGAACGTGGTAGCAGTCGTGTTAACTGCTCTTGGAAGGCTTGAACGATACCCTATAAATAGAGCAAAGGAGGAAGGAACAGAGGAGCAGAAATTGGCAGAGAACAGAATCAGTAGTGAAAAGTCTACCGGAGAAACGACGAACACCATGAAGCTTCTGGCAATCTGGATTTCCTTGCTCACTGAGTACATTTAACACTTTCTATATTTTCCTTGGTAATTTACTTTGATGCAACTTAAATTCAGCAAGTTTAAGTTTCTGTCTTTTCGATTCCTGGTCATTTCAATTCAATGAAAGTTTAAGTTTCTGTATTTACGATTTCCTGTCATTTAACATTCTCGCAAATCTCGATTTCTGTCATTTACTTTTCTTGCAATCTCGATTTCTTGTCATTTATATTTGTGCTTGTTTTCGATTTCTGTCATTTACAATTAATGCAAATTTGGGATTTTCGCACTTTACATTTCCTTGCAATTTAATATTTTGTTTCTCGATTCGATATTTTTACTGTGTTTGGTATTTTAAATATAAAAAAATAGCATTTTTGATATTCTGTGACTTTCAATTCTCATACACGTTTTCGATTGAAAGTCAGACTGCTAGCCTAAGTAAAAAGAACTTACGTGGGAGGATTTTGATTAGGACCAAATCACCTTTAGAATCGAAATCGATCGAAATTCCACCAGAAACAGGTACGCTTGCCAATAATTCAACAACCACGTAGACTTTTTGGATTTAGAAGATACCTACAAAACAAGAACACAAGATCTTAGGTCCCCATAACTTTTTGGTCCTTGGGGTTAGAGACAATCAAATTATTTAACTATAGGAACCCAAATGTATTTTCCCTTAGGAACACCAAAATGCTTAATTCTACATTTATTTGAAGTATGACCATGTTTCATACAATAAAAACATGCATTTGATGATTTACCTTTTGAAAAGGATTTACTTCCATTTTGTGGAGGTTTAGTTCCTTTCACAGTCCATACCCTACGAGTTCTTTTAATTTTAGGCTTTTTCCATGCAACATGACAATTTACTTGAGTTTGTACAATAACTTCATCCTTGCTACAATTACTTAATTCTTTCTTTGATTTTTCAAGTAAGTGTCCAAGTATGTCAATATCATATTCATATCTCTTACATGATGAACATGAACTTTGTTCATCTTCTTTTTCTTCTAAAGACATTATTTTCGTTTTCAAGGATTCCACTTCTTTTTTTGATTTATTCAAACATTTTTATAAGGTTTTATATTCAGATTTTAAGTCCTTAAAAGCAATAAACAATTCTTGATATACATTATGCAAGGCATTATAATCATTTTCATCATTACTTGAAGATTAGTTAGAATCACTTACCTGACAATCAGAAGAAATACTTTCATTTGCCATCAAGCAAAAATTGGCTTCAATATCGGACTCACTTGACTATGAACTAGAGTCACTTTCTTCCCACGCTATATAGGCTTTCTTTTTGAATGACTTCCTTCCTTTTGAGTCATCGCTCTTTTTATTATAGTTGGGACAATCGGATTTCAAATGACCTGTTTCACCACAACCATATGTTAAACATACAAAGATATGAAGCTTGAAGATTTTGATGATGATTCAAGAACAAAGGACTTAAAGACTTGAAGACTTAGAATCATGTGTATTTTACTTGTAATAACTTTGTTTTATGTTTTTGAGTTTGTATAATTAGAGTACAAGATAGCCAACACATAGTCCATCATCTGAAAACTCATTTTTATCAAATCCACTCTGTGATAATCGATTATCACTCAGAATAATCGATTATCCTGCACTGAAAATTGTTTTTATGAAAAGCTTGTTGTGATAATCGATTATCATTCAGGATAATCGATTATCCCAGCCAGATAATCGATTATTTACACAAATAATCGATTATCCTGGTCCTGTTTTACTCCTCTGCGAAAATGGCTCTGTAATAATCGATTATCACTCAAGATAATCGATTATCTACGTCTGTTATGAGTTTTGAAATTCAAATCTGGACCAATTTATGAAAACCATATTCTCAATTCTTATGTTTTCGAAAATCATCATTTCCCAGACCTTATTCTCTCTACTTAAGGTTCTCTAAGGCTCTCTGCAAAATAACAAACCTTTTTCATACAAAAGTTAAGAGTTGTGACTGCTAGAGAACTTTCTGTAGGGAAGAAAAAGGGGCTTTTGAAAACCTAGTGTGGGCTAGAAGCGATAAGAATCACTGAATGGGTTTCTTGGTGGATTGTGTGTTGTGCCATCTCTAGGAAAAGCTGTTGTTCATCCTTTGTGGATTCAAAGTAGGTGTTCATCTCTTGTGTGACTCAAGAGAGATGTTTTCTATTCCTTATCTTTTTCAATTTGTAATTTGTGTAACCTGTGATTATAGTGACAACGTTAATCCTCTTTTTGAGTGATTAGCAACTGGACGTAGGGTCTTTTGATCCGAACCAGTATAAATCATCTGTGTAATCTTCTTTCCCTTATCTCTTTACTTTATAAAGCATTTTAATCGGTGAAATTTGTGAAAAATTTCAAAACCCTAATTTTTGTTTAAGAAACCAATTCACCCCCCTCTTGGTTTTTGTCCCTAAACACGAACATTTCGCTGCACGATTCTAACAAGTGGTATCAGAGCTTGCTTTGATAGTCATTGAAATTTTGAAAATGGCCAGACAAAACCAAACATTTGCCAAGGGTGCTTCTATCAATAGACCCCCACCTTTTGTCGGGTAAAATTATCCTTTTTGGAAAGTTAGAATGCAAATATTTTTGGAGTCTGTTGATAGGGGTGTATGGGATGCAATTGTAAATGATCCTTTTATTCCAAAAGTTACTGAAAATGGAGAAGAGGTATCTAAACCATTTTCTAGATGGACTGCAGAAGAAAATAGGAAAGCTCAATATGATGTTAGGGCTAGAAATATAATTTCGTCTGCTTTAACCCTTGATGAGTTTTACAGGATATCTATTTGCAAGAGTGCTCAAGAAATGTGGGAAATGCTAAGAGTAACCCATGAAGGTACCGATGATGTAAAAAGAGCACGGAAGAACTCATTGATCCAAGAATATGAAATGTTTAGAATGCAACTGGGAGAATCAATTTTTGACGTTCAAAAGAGTTTCACACATATTGTGAACCATCTCACTGGACTTGGTAAGATTTTTTATACTGACGAATTAAATGTAAAAATTCTTAAATCTTTGGATAGGAAATGACAACCAAAGGTGACGGCAATCATGGAGTCACAAAATCTTGCTACCATGACCATGGCTGCTCTCTTTGAAAAGTTGAGAGAGCATGAACTTGCACTTAGAAGGCTAAACGATGAAGAAGGCCAACATCAAAAGAGAATCTAGCCTTCAAAACTGAAGTTTCTAAAAGCAAGAACAAGAAGGAGGAAGAAGACTCAGAAAATGAAGAAGATGAAAACTTGAGTCTTATGATCAAGAAATTTACAAAATTCATGAAAGCCAAAGGGAAGCAACCTTTCAAAAGTAAGGGAAAGGTAAAAGAAAGTTCTTCTTTAAATTTCAAGTGTTATGGTTGTGGTGAAACAGGGCAAGTAAAATCCGATTGCCCCAACAAGAAAAATTATGATTATAAAGGAAAGAAATTCTTCAAAAAGAAAGCCTATATAGCTTAGGATGATAGTGACTCAAGTTCAGAGTCAAGTTACTCGGAAGTTGAAGCAAATATTTGTTTGATGGCAAATGACAACATTTCTTCCGACTGTGAGGTAAGTGATTCCGATTGTTCTTCAAGTGATGATGAAAATGATTATGATGCCTTGCATAATGTATATCAAGAGTTGTTTATTGCTTTTAAGGACTTAAAATCTGAATATAAAACCTTGAAAAAGTGTTTGAATAAATAAAAAAAAGAAGTGGAATCCTTGAAAACGAAAATTGCATGTTTAGAGGAAAGAGGTGATAAACAAATAGCATGTGCATCATGTAAAGAATATGAATATGATATTGACATACTTAGCCACTTACTTGATAAAGCTAAGAAAGAAGTAAGTGATTGTTATAAGGATGAGGTTATTGTACAAACTAGAGAAAATTGTCATGTTCCATTGAAAAAGCCTAAAAATAGAACTCGAAGAGTATGAGTTGAAAAAGGATCTAAATATTCTCAAAATAAAAATGTATCATTTTCAAGAATTACATCTAATGTTTGCTTCTATTGTATGAAACAAGGACATACATCTAATAGGTGTAAAATTAAGCACTTTGGTGTTCCTAAGGGAAAATATGTTTGGGTTCCTATAGTTAAATGATTTGATTATCTCCAACCCCAAGGACCCAAAAGTTATGGGGACCTAAGATTATTATGTTCTTGTTTTGTAGGAAACTTCTAAATCCAAGAAGTCTATGTGGTATCTTGACAGTGGATGTTCAAGACATATTACTGGAGACAAAAAGAAATTTGTGAGTTTCAAAGCAAAAGAACAAGGATATGTAACCTATGAGGATAATAAAAAAGGAAGAATACTTGGGACTGGAAATATTGGTGGTGCAAATACTTTGGAGATAAAGGATGTGCTCCTTGTTGATGGGCTAAAGCATAATCTCCTAAGTACAAGTCAACTTTGTGATAAAGGATTTAAGGTAATTTTTGAAAGTAAGTTTTGCACCATTCATTTAAAGGATTCTGAAAATATATTATTAAAAGGTATTAGGCATAATAATATCTATTTGATTGACTTGGATTGTGTATCTAATACTAATATAACATGCTTCGTTGCTAAGGAAGAAAATCCATGGTTATGGCATAAGAGAGCGGCTCATATAAACATGCATCAATTAAACAAACTAATATCAAATGACTTAGTTGTTGGTTTGCCTAAGCTAAAATTTGAAAAAGATAGATTATGTGATGCATGTCAAAAAGGTAAACAAGTGAAATCATCCTTTAAATCTAAGAATATTATTTCCACATCAAAACCTTTAGAACTTTTACACTTATATTTATTTGGTCCATCTAGGATAAAAAGTTTTGGTGGAAATTACTATGCTATTGTAATTGTTGATGATTTTTCTAGATTTACTTGGACATTTTTCTTAACATTAAAAAGTGAAGCTTTTAAGGTCTTTAGGAAGTTTTCCAAGCAAATTCAAAATGAGAAAGACTTAAGAATTAAAGTGTTAAGGAGTGACCATGGTGGAGAATTTCAAAATGAATACTTTGAAAAATATTGTGAAGAAAATGGAATTTTGCATAATTTTTCTACACCTAGAACTCCCCAACAAAATGGTGTAGTAGAAAGGAAAAATAGGTCACTAGAGGAACTTGCTAGAACAATGTTAAATGAATCAAATGTTCCTAAATATTTTTAGGTTAATGCTATAAGTACTGCATGTTATGTATTGAATAGGATGCTTATTAGGCCAATCATATAATTAACTCCTTATGAATTGTTAAATGGAAGAAAGCCTAATGTTTCTCATTTAAAAATATTTGGATGTAAATGCTTTGTTTTAAATAATGGAAAAGATAACTTAGGAAAATTTGATTGAAAAGCCGATGAGGCCATTTTCTTAGGTTATTCACTAACTAGCAAGGCATATAAAAGAACTTTGAATATTGAAGAATCTGTACATGTTACCTTTGATGAAATTGTAGACCTTGAGAGAAATCCTCTTAAGTCAAATAAAGAATATGCACGTGATGATGAGTACATATGAGAATCTCTAGAAGAAGTGTACTTAAATGAGAATAGTCATCTCAACTAACTGAATTAGCAAAAGAGTGGCAACCACCAAGAGGACTTTCAATGGACAATATAATTGGTGATATTTCAAAAGGGGTAAGAACTAGAAATATGACAAATTTATGCATGTCTGTAACTTTTGTTTCACAGATTGAACCCAAAAGTGTTGAGTAAGCTCTCAAAGATGACCAATGGTGCATTGCAATGCAAGAAGAACTAAATCAATTTGAAAGAAACCAAGTCTGGGAATTAATTCCAAGAGAAGAATCTCATCAAGTTATTGGAACAAAATGGGTATTTAGAAACAAACTTGATGAAGATGGAAATATAACAAAGAACAAAGCCAGACTTGTTGCCAAAGGTTACTATCAAGAGGAAGGTATTGATTATGATGAAACCTATGCTCCTGTTGCCAGGTTAGATGCTATACGCCTACTTCTTGCTTATGCCTCATTGATGAAATTTAAACTTTATCAAATGGATGTTAAAAGTGAATTTTTAAATGGGTTTATCAAAGAGGAAGTATATGTGGAACAACCCCCTGGATTTGAAGATTTTAAATATCCTAATCACATTTTTAAACTGAAGAAAGCTTTATATGGTTTGAAACAAGCTCCTAGGTCTTGGTATGAAAGATTAAGTAGTTTTCTAATTTCAAATGATTTTTCTAGAGGAAAAGTTGATTCCACCTTGTTTATTAAGAAAGTAAAAGAACATATTCTGTTAGTTCAAGTATATGTTGATGATATTATTTTTGGATCAACTAATAATTCCTTGTGTGAAGGATTTTCTAAGATAATGCAAGGTGAATTTGAAATGTCAATGATGGGAGAATTAAAATTCTTCTTGGACTTCAAATTAAGCAACTTAAAGATGGTACATTTATATCACAAACCAAATACTGCAAAGAGATTCTCAAGAAATTTGAGATGGATACTGCAAAAGTTGCACATACACCAATGCAAACTTCCTACTATTTGGATAAGGATGAATCAGGTTTGGAAATTAATCAATCAATGTATAGAGGTATGATAGGCTCTCTATTATATTTAACTACAAGTAGACCTGATATCATGCAATCTGTATATGTGTGTGTGTTAGATTTCAAGCATGTCCAAAAGAATCTCATTTAACTACAGTAAAAATGATATTAAAATATTTAAAAGGAACTACAAGATTTGGTTTATGGTATCCATTTGAAGCTTCTTCTAGTTTCTTAGGTTATTCTGATGTTGATTATGGAGGCTGTAAAGTAGATAGAAAAAGTACTAGTAGTACTTGCCATCTATTAGGATCATCTTTAGTATCTTGACATTCTAAGAAACAAGCATGTGTTGTTTTATCCACAACTGAAACTGAATACATTGCAGCTGGTAATTTTTGTGCTCAAATCCTATGGATGAAGCAACAATTAGAAGATTTTAGTATTTTTCTAAGTAATATTCCTTTAATGTGTGATAATACAAGTGCTATTAATCTCACAAAGAATCCTGTCATGCATTCTAGAACCAAACACATTGAGATTAGGCATAATTTTTTAAGAGATCACATATCTAAAGGAAATTGTAAAATTGAGTATATAGACACAAAACATCAGTTAGCAGATATATTTACCAAACCTCTTCCAAAGGATAGATTTTATGAACTTAGAAGAGAGTTAGGAATATTAGAAATAGTCTAAACTCTGCTTAACTGTAAAATTTTGCATTTTGTACTGCAATAATCGATTATATAGGCTAATAATCGATTATTGAGGCTTAAAAGAGTGATTCATGAAAAATATTTCTGTAAGAATCGAATATTTGGGGTAACAATCGATTATCTGTACAAAATTGACCCAAATCAGTAATTTCTCTCTAGAATAATCGATTATTTCAAGTAATAATCGATTTTCAATGTATTTTCTGGGCAAGAATGAAGAAATTGCTTAAATTTTGTAATAGTGATGAGAGTGAAGAGTTCTAACTTATTCAAATTTATTATTTGTTTGTACTATATTGTTTTATTGAATAGAATTCTGTGATTACATTGATTGAGGGGGAGTTGTTTATTTTTGTTATGCATATGTTGAGGGGGAACTTTTTCATTTCTTTTTTATTATAATCAAAATAGTCAGCGCATAGTCCATCATTTGAAAACTCATTTTTATCAAATCCACTCTATGATAATCGATTATCACTTAGAGTAATCGATTATTATGCACTGGAAATTGTTTTTATGAAAAGCTTGTTGTGATAATCGATTATTTACACAGATAATCAATTATCCTAGTCCTATTTTACTCCTCTGCGAAAATGGCTCTGTAATAATCTTGTTAGAATCGCGCAACGGAATGATTGCATTTACAGACAAAAACCAAGAGGGGGGGGGGGGTGAATTGGTTTCTTAAACAAAAATTAGGGTTTTAAAATTTTTCCCAAATTTCACCGATTAAAATGCGGTGTAAAGTAAATAGAGAAGGGATAGAAGATTACACAATTGATTTATACTGGTTCGGATCAAAAGACCCTATGTCCAGTTGCTAATCACTCAAATAGAGGATTAACGTTGTCACTATAATCACAGTTTTACAAATAGATTACAAAACAAAAGATAAGGTAAAGAAAATAACTCTCTTGAGTCACACAAGAGATGAACACCTCCTTTGAATCGAAAAAGGATGACGAACAACTTTTCCTAGAGACGGAACAACACACAATCCACCAAGAAACTCATTCAGTGATGCTTATCGCTTCTAGCCCACACTAGGTTTTCAAAAGCCCCTTTTTCTTCCCTACAAACAGTTCTCTAGCAGTCACAACTCTTAACTTTTGTATGAAAAAGGTTGTTCAATTTGCAGAGAGCCTTAGAGAACCTTAAGTAGAGAGATTAGGGTTTGGGAATTGGGGATTTTCGAAATTGGACAAATTAGGAATAGGGTTTTCGAAACTTGGTCCAATTTTGAATTTCAAAACACATAACAGACCCAAATAATTGATGATCTTAAGTGTTAATCGATTATTCCATAGTCATTCTCGTAGAGGAGCAAAAATAGCACCAGTTAATCGATTAACAGACCGTTTAATCAATTAACAACCCAGTTAATCGATTAACAGACCATTTAATCGATTATTCCAGAGAGCAAATGCTGAAAATGGTTTTCTTTCTGTAATAATCGATTATCCTGCCATTTAATCGATTATTCCAGTGTATTTTTGATAAAAATGAGTTTTTAGAGTTTTTAAAGATTGGTCTATGTGCTGGTTATCTTAGACTCTAATATTACAGACTCAAAAACATAAAAACAGAGTTATTACATAACATTACAAGTCTTCAAATCTTTAAGTCCTTTATTCTTGCATCATCATCAAAATCTACAAGCTTCATATCCTTGTATGTTCAACATTCATATCCTTGTACGTTCAACAATCTCCCCCTTTTTGATGATGATCAAAATTTCCTTTAAAGCCCTTTGTAATAACCTGTTTTGTTCTGTCACTGCTAAAAACAACATTAACCATACCCGACAACATTTAAATTTAATAAATATAAGAGGCTTTAAATAATTTCTCCCCCTATTTTGATTATGATAAAAAAAATGAAAGATTCCCCTCAATAAGTGCATAATATAGAAAAAGCTCCCCCTCAAACAAAGCAAAAATACCATTTTTATTCCATAAATCAAATTAATTACAAGAAAGAAGATATATTGAAGAGATTAAAACTCTTCACTTTCATCAATGTTAAATTGGGCATCAAATCTATTTCTAAGTTATAAACCCTATCATCTACATCCGAAATACGACGAATGATTTCCTAATGCCATTCTTGAGAAATAGTGAAGAATTCTTGCATTCTTTGATTCATATCAAAGAGCATCTCTTCCATAGATTAACGAGATGTAGGATGAGTAGATGATGTCCCAGCAGTATGAATGTTTTCTGCAGGAATCTCAGCAGCAGGCATCTCTTCATAAGAATCTTGAGCATCTTCAGCCATGTTGGGAGCGTCATCTTTGTGAACGCAAATTCCATTTACACTTACCATTTGTAATTGAGTGAGCGTGCTGTCAAGCATTCGATTTGAATTTATCATCCTGACCCTTTGCTCTCCTTCAACATTTACTCCTTTGTATTCTAAAATACGAGAAATAAGAAGAGCATACGGGATTTTAAAGGTTGAATGACGCTTAGCTTTAAGCATGGTCATAGTAACAAGACTACCCGAATCAATTGGCTCATTATTCATGATGACATGAATAATGTGAAGATCAATAGATGAACATTGTGCATGATTTGTTGCTTGAGGTAACAGAATCAATACAATGAGATGCAGTAGCATGCGTTCTTCCTTCTTTAATGGTCCGGCCAATAGAAGTCGGCTAATTTCCATGGAGGGGTTTTAGAGAAAGGAGCGGTAAGCCATGATTCTATCAAAATCTTCTAACTCCGCAAGAACATTGATAGCATCCTCTCTTACAGAAAAGTGGGCAACATTTTCCCTGATATCATCATCAAGGATGATAGTCACACCCTTGACTCTAGAAGTGGCTACATGATCTCTAAATTTAAAACGAGAATAGAATACCCTAACTAAATTAGGTAGTAAGTACCTTGCATTTGAATGAATGGGAGGACACCTTGCAGCTCAAGAAGATTTGGAAAGTTAAAACCCCTATTGATGAATTGATCACCAATAATATATTTTGGAGTGATGATCCCCCTTTCTTTCCAGAAAGTCAGGAATTCCTGTCTTCCTTCATCGTCTGAGATCCATCCTTCAAATGAATTTGGACGAGGATGAGAAGCAGGAGCGAATCTTCTCCTTGTGGAGATCTTAGCACGAGATGATGAAGTCATTAAGATTAGAAGGAAAGGAATATAAGGAATTTTGAAAGCAAGTGAGGCTTTGAGGAAGCAAGAGAGCTTGAATGATTCAAGAATGCTTTGATTCAAGGTTTAGATGTGTGTAGATGTGAAATGAAGCCTTCCTATATATAGAGAACAAGTATAACGGTCATAAACAACTAGATTTGGGAGAATGGGTGCCAAAATAGCCGTTCCAAATGGCTAGTTTATCAAAAACGATCCAGGATAATCGATTAATACTTCTATTAATTGATTAAAGCTTCAACTGAACAGAATAATCGATTAACTGATGCTGTTAATCGATTAAATTGGCAAATAATCGATTATTGCTTCAAATAATCGATTATTCCAGAGAGAAACTTATGATTTTTGTCATTTTGGTGCAGATAATCGATTATTTCCCAAAATAATCGATTATTCCAGAGAGATCATCAAATTTTTATAGTTTAGACACATGATAATCGATTAAATCCCTATATAATCAATTATTACAGTTCAACATGCAAAAATTGATCAGTTAGGCAGAATTTAGGCTATTTCTAATATTCCTAAGTCTCTTCTAAGATCATATAATCTATCTTTGGGAAGAGGTTTAGTAAAAATATCTGCTAATTGATGCTTTGTATCATCATATTCAATTTTACAATTTCCTTTACTAATATGATCTCTTAAGAAGTGATGTCTAATCTCTATATGCTTAGTTCTAGAGTGCATTACTGGATTCTTTGTGAAATTGATAGCACTTGTATTATCACACATTAATGGAATATTATTTAGAAGGATACTATAGTCTTCTAGTTGTTGCTTCATCCATAAAATTTGAGCACAACAATTACCAGCTGCAATGTATTCAACTTCAGTTATAGATAAAGCAACACATGCTTGTTTCTTAGAATGCCAAGACACTAAAGATTATCCTAACATATGACATGTTCCACTAGTACTCTTTCTATCAATCTTACATCCACCATAATCAACATCAGAATATCCTATTAAACTAGGAGAAGCTTCAGATGGATACCATAAACCAGTTCTTGTAGTTCCTTTTAAATGTTTTAAAATTATTTTTACTGCAGTTAAATTAAATTCTTTTGGACATGCTTGAAATCTAGCACACACACAAACAGAATGCATAATATTAGGTCTACTTGCAGTTAAGTATAATAGTGAACCTATCATACCTCTATACATAGATTCATTAATTTCCAAACCTGATTCATCCTTGTCTAAATAACATGATGTTCCCATGGGTGTGTTAGCTTCCTTTGAAGTGTCCATTCCAAATTTCTTGAGAATTTCTATGCAGTATTTGGTTTGAGACACAAAAATTCCATCTTTAAGTTGTTTAATTTGAAGTCCAAGGAAGAATGTTAATTCTCCCATCATTGACATTTCAAATTCACCCTGCATTATCTTAGCAAATTCTACACACAAGGAATTATCAGTTGATCCAAAGATGATATCATCAACATATACTTGAATGATATGTTCTTTTACTTTCTTAATAAACAAAGTGGAATCAATTTTTCCTCTAGAAAAATCATTTGAAATTAGAAAACTACTTAATCTTTCATACCAAGACCTAGGAGCTTGTTTCAAACCATATAAATCTTTCTTTAATTTAAAAATATGATTGGGATATTTAAAATCCTAAAATCCAGGGGGTTGTTCCACATATACTTCCTCTTTGATAAACCCATTTAAAAATGCACTTTTAATATCCATTTGATATAATTTAAATTTCATCAATGAGGCATAAGCAAGAAGTAAGTGTATAGCCTCTAACCTGGCAACAGGAGCATAAGTTTCATCATAATCAACCTTCCTCTTGACAGTAACCTTTGGCAACAAATCTGGCTTTATTCTTTGTTATATTCCCATCTTCATCAAGTTTGTTTCTAAATACCCATTTTGTTCCAATCACTTGATGAGATTCTTCTCTTGGAATTAATTCCCAGACTTGATTTCTTTCAAATTGATTAAGTTCTTCTTGCATTGCTATGCACCATTGGTCATTTTTAAGAGATTCTTCAACACTTTTGGGTTCTATCTGTGAAAAAAAAGCTACAGACATGCAGAAATTTGTCATATTTCTAGTTCTTACCCCTTTTGAGATATCACCAATTATATTGTCCATTGAAAGTCCTCTTGGTGATTGCCACTCTTTTGCCAATTCAATTGATTAAGATGGCTCATTCTCATTCAAGTACATTTCTTCTAGAGCCTCTCTTATGTACTCATCATCACCTGCAAATTCTTTATTTGACTCAAGAGGATTTCCCTCAAGGTCTACAATTTCATCAAAGGTGACATGTACAGATTCTTCAACATTCAAAGTTCTTCTATTAAAAACTCTATATGCTTTGCTAGTTAGTGAATAAACTAAGAAAATGCCCTCATCGGCTTTTGAGTCAAATTTTCCTAAGTTATCTTTTCCATTATTTAAAACAAAGCATTTACATCCAAATATTTTTAAATGAGCAACATTAGGCTTTCTACCATTTAACAGTTCATAAGGAGTTGATTTTATAAATTGGCCTAATAAGCATCCTATTCAATACATAACATGCAGTACTTATAGCATCAACCCAAAAATACTTAGGAACATTTGATTCATTTAAGATTGTTCTAGCAAGTTCCTCTAGTGACCTATTTTTCCTTTCTACTACACTATTTTGTTGGGGAGTCCTAGGTGCAGAAAAATTATGCAAAATACCATTTTCCTCACAATAATTTTCAAACCATTCATTTTGAAACTCTCCACTGTCGCCGCCGTCCGTTCCGACGTCCTGGGACATCTCGAACGTTAATGCGAGCGGTCGCGAAAAGATGGTTGAGACTCGTGTTTTTTGTTAAAAAGATGTTCATTGCTTCCGAGGCGTTCAACACTGAACTATCCTCTAATAGAAGCAAGGTTTTCGAAAAGGGTTCTTTTGGAGTCGCCACCAATGTTTTAACCATAAACATTGGAAAAGGAGAAAAAGGCATTGATTTTAATAAAAACCAAACTTGGCCATTATAACCAGAGTCGGGTAAGGGAGTTAGTTACGTGTGGGGAAGGTATTAGCACCCCACAACGCCCCTTTCGGGTTCCCTATGACGGATTAATTCATTTAAGTGAAGATTACGAGAGATTACGCTATTACCCTATTTTATTCATACAGTATTTAAATATGGCTATCTACATGATTTTATCTACATTGCATACAGAAAATAGTGAATAAAGCAATAAAAGGGAAGAGGATTGAGAAGAACCTCTGAAGCAAGCTTTATATTATAAATCTTTTTTACAGAGGACGCTTTGCGGCAATCCTTCGCTCTACAATGACTCTCCTCTCGATTACAATATCGACTCGACTAAATTTTCTAGAAGAATCGAATGCCGGAATAAAAATTCCTTAACTGATTGTTACCTATTAAAGGTAATTAGAGAGATCATTCGAAGGAGGGAGAGAAGAAGACAAGTCTTGGAGTTGTCTGGGGTCTGAGGTGTGTGGAGAATGACCTAAGGGCCTCCTATTTATAGCCTTTTTTCGCCTGGAACTTTGGGATGGCCGTCTGGGTTGGGACGGCCGTCCCAACTGCATTTTTTGCACTGAGTCAGGTTGGGACGGCCGTCCCAATTGAATTTTTTGTTCTTGACTCCACCCCTGACAGTGTTGGGACGGCCAGTGTCATTTGGGACGGCCGTCCCAACTTTGGGACGGCTGTCTCGACTTGTTTTCAGCAACTCTTGTGTTCTGGGACCCCCGGGAAGCTTTCTTTGCTATTTTCGGACGTAGATTGATGTCGATATATGTCCGTTGAAGCTTTATCTTCATGTAGGAAGTCTTCTTGATCCTTGTTGAGATGCCGGGCAAGCTTTATCTTTGTGTAGGAAGTCTCCTTAGTCTTTATTGTATGGATGGGTGAACTCCGTCTTGTTGCGGGAGGTCTTTCTCAGTTTTTGATAGGAAGCCGGGTGAACTTTATTTTCGTGTGAAGTTTCCCTAGCTTTTATTTTGAGAGGCCGGGCAAAATTAGGGGTCTACAGCTGCCCCCGCTTCACCTGCCTAAATAATTTGTTGGTTTTAATATACCGACAAAGTTATTCGGCAGGGGAAGGAGTTAACATTTTTTCTCGGTTATCCTTCGGATGCTGCTTCTTTGCTGATCCTCCGGATGATAAATATTTTGATAGGTACCAACCCCTATCTGGTTTGAGCCTCCTTTTATAAAGCTCTGGTGAGTACTTACCCTCACCCGGTATAAGTCTATATTTTACTAGACTTTTGTGGGTAACTACCCCCACTAAGTATGAACCTTGTTCTGCAAGGTTTTGGTGAGTACCTACCCTCACCCAGTATGAGTTTGCATTTTGCTAAACTCTTGTGGGTACTTACTTCCGAGGTGCTCAACACTGAACTATCCTCTAATAGAAGTAAAGTCTTTGCAACCCATTTTTGAAATGTTTAGGTGAGTATTTTTACTCCACCTAATGCATTCTGCTAAGTTTTGATGAGTACTGACCCTCATCCGGTACAAACCTTATTTTTAAGGTTTTGGTGGGTACTAACCCCCACCTGGGGCGAATCTGCATTTTTGCTAGATTCTAATGAGTACTTACCCTCATCCGGTCTGAACCCCGTTCTGCAAGGTTCTGGTGGGTACCTACCCCCACCCGGTCCGAACTCCTTTCTGCAAGGCTCTGATGGGTACCTACCCCCACCCGGTCTGAATCCCGTTCTGCAAGATTCTGATGGGTACCTACCCCCACCTGGTCCGAACCCCGTTCTGCAAGGCTCCGATGGGTACCTACCCCCACCTGGTCCGAATCCCGTTCCGCAAGATTCGATGGGTACCTACCCCCACCCGGTCCGAATCCCGTTCCGCAAGGCTCGATGGGTACCTACCCCCACCTGGTCCAAATCCCGTTCCGCAAGATTCCGATGGGTACCTACCCCCACCCGGTCCGAACCCCGTTCCGCAAGGCTCCGATGGGTACCTACCCCCACCTGGTCCGAACCCCGTTCTGCAAGGCTCCGATGGGTACCTACCTCCACCAGTCCGAATCCCGTTCCGCAAGATTCGATGGGTACCTACCCCCACCCGGTCCGAACCCCGTTCTGCAAGGCTCCGATGGGTACCTACCCCCACCCGGTCCGAACCCCGTTCTACAAGGCTCGATGGGTACCTACCCCCACCCGGTCCGAATCCCGTTCTGCAAGATTCGATGGGTACCTACCCCCACCTGGTCCGAATCCCGTTCTACAAGATTTTGATGGGTACCTACCCCCACCCGGTCCGAACCCCGTTCCGCAAGGCTCCGATGGGTACCTACCCCCACCTGGTCCGAATCCCGTTCTGCAAGATTCCGATGGGTACCTACCCCCACCTGGTCCGAATCTCGTTCCGCAAGATTTTGATGGGTACCTACCCCCACCCGGTCCGAACCCCATTCTGCAAGGCTCGATAGGTACCTACCCCCACCCGGTCCGAACCCCGTTCTGCAAGGCTCGATGGGTACCTACCCCCACCCGGTCCGAACCCCGTTCCGCAAGGCTCCGATGGGTACCTACCCCCACCTGGTCCGAACCCCGTTCCGCAAGATTCGATGCGTACCTACCCCCACCCGGTCCGAACCCCGTTCGCAAGGCTCCGATGGGTACCTACCCCCACCCGGTCCGAACCCCGTTCCGCAAGGCTCCGATGGGTACCTACCCCCACCGGTCCGAACCCCGTTCCGCAAGATTCCGATGCGTACCTACCCCCACCGGTCCGAACCCCGTTCCGCAAGGCTCCGATGGGTACCTACCCCCACCCGGTCCGAACCCCGTTCCGCAAGGCTCGATGGGTACCTACCCCCACTTGGTCCGAATCTCGTTCCGCAAGATTCGATGGGTACCTACCCCCACCCGGTCCGAACCCCTTTCTGCAAGGCTCGATGGGTACCTACCCCCACCAGGTCCGAATCCCGTTCTGCAAGATTCGATGGGTACCTACCCCCACCCGGTCTCGAACCCCGTTCCGCAAGGCTCCGATGGGTACCTACCCCCACCCGGTCCGAACCCCGTTCTGCAAGGCTCCGATCGGTACCTACCCCCACCTGGTCCGAATCCCGTTCCGCAAGATTCGATGGGTACCTACCCCCACCCGGTTCGAACCCCGTTCTACAAGGCTCTGATGGGTACCTACCCCCACCTGGTCCGAATCCCATTCTGCAAGATTCTGATGGGTACCTACCCCCACCTGGTCCGAACCCCGTTCTGCAAGGCTCTGATGGGTACCTACCCCCACCTGGTCCGAACCCCGTTTTGCAAGGTTCTCAGTATACACTTTTTTTTTGTAGTTAATCCTGTGATTATCTGTTTTTGGAGATATGTTGGCGACTTATTGTTTCTGTTCATGCGCCCATTCCGTGGGGAATATTTGATTTTGACTTTTCTGTTAGTCATCCGGTTTCACCGGGGATTCTTTGGTTTTGGCTTTTTTGTTTAGCCATCCGGCTTTGCCGGGGATTTCTGATTTTTGGCTTTTCTGCTTAGCCATCCGGCTTTTGCCGGGGATTTCTGATTTTTGGCTTTTCTGTTTAGCCATCCGGCTTTGCCGGGGATTCTTGATTTTTGGCTTTTTCTTTTAGCCATCTAGTCTTGGCCGGGGATTTCTTTGATTTTGGCTTTTCCTTTTAGCCGTCCGATCTTGGCCGGGGATTCTTGTTGATTGCCTCTTTTTAGGCGGGAATCCTCTGGGGATTTTGAATTCTCTTCTTGATTGTGCCTCTTGATTAGGCAAAGATTCATTTGGGGATTTTGTTGTGCCTCTTGATTAGGCGAATGCTTCAGTAGTGGTGAAGACTTTAAGGGTTTGGATTGCCTCTTACATAGGTTGATTTCCCATTTCTTGGGGATATTAGTTTTTTGCTTGCTTTGTTGTAAGTGAAGGCTTTGTGCTTCACTATGGATATCCGTCTTTGGGCGTTATGAGCGATTAACTCCCTGTGGATATAATTTTGTCATTTGCCTTTTGTCGTAGGCTCACTGGGGTAGTTTTCTTGTTGATGATCCATTGGGGAATTAATTTCATTCCGGAGATCTGTCTTGAATTGTCCCTCTAGGGAGAAATGGAGTTTTTCGACTCCTTATTGGCTGCTGTTGTTTGAGCTAGTTTTGCCTAAGCTCTTATTTTGCTGGGGGATGGGTTTTTACCCTTTTCTTGCAATTTCTCTCTTTTTTTGCGATTTTTGGATTTTTGTTTTTGGATGCGTGTGTCTTTTTTTCTTTTGTGCACATAGGCTTTTTATCTTCTGCTGGGGATGAAGAGATTTTCTTTTCTTCTCTTTCCTTTTTGTTGGCCCTGGGGAATTTGTTGGCTTTCTGGGGGTACGATGGAGTTTTGACTCCTGGCTTTGGGAGGCCCTTTATTGAGTGGGGTGAAGATATTTTCTTCTTTTTTCTTTTTGGGATTCACCGAGGATTCTGTCGGTTTCCTGGGGATCCAAATTTGATGATGGAATCCTGGCTCCTAGCCTGATGAAGCTCTTATTTGAGCTGGAAGATGGAAATTTTTGTTTTTTCCTTTTTTTTTGGAGATTTTTCTTGATATGTTCTGTTTAGAGACATTTATTTGGCCTTTTTTCTGTAGTGGCCTCTGTTAGGGGATGAAAAGTTTTTCTTTCTTTTCCTTCTGTTGCCCCCTGGTGATGTGGAGGATTTGACTCCGTATTTTCTTTGATGGACTCTTATGTAGTCCTTATTCTCCTTTGGGGAATGAAGCGGAGACTCTTGCATGAGGGTGCTTGATGACTCATGTGGTGATGAAGCTGAGTCATGGAGTAATAATTTTTATTTTGCCTTTGGAATAGGCAAGGATCCTCTTGGGGACGGTCGAGCCTTTTCGTCGGCCTTTCTTCTTTGTTGATGTCTTTTCTGGGTGGAAGGATGTTGATTGCAGCTCCAAGTGATTTATGCTTGACGACTCATGTGGTGGTGTTGAGTCAAGGAGTATTTTTCTGCATTTGAATAGGCAAGGATCCTCTTGAGGATGATCAAGCCTTTTCCATTGGCTTTTCTTCTCCTTCTTTTATTGGTGTAGAAGGTTGATGACTTCCTTTTCCTTGGATGGAAGGATAGTGGTCGGATCTTTAAATGACTATGGTTTGATGACTCATGTGATGATGATGTTGAGTCATGGAGTAAATTTTTTTTTTTTTTTGCCTCTAGAGTGGGCAAGGATCTGCTTGGGGATCATCAAGCCTTTTCCATTGGCTTTTTTTTTTATGTACCCTCCTTCTATTGGGGTTTGAGGAGAATGGTTGGAGCTATGGTTTTCTTAAAGCTCTTTATTCTGCTAAAATGATTTTGATTTCACTTGTTGCAATTTTGATTTTTATTTAGAGGCTGGATTTTGGCGCCTTTTATTTCCAATCACAAACATGGAGACTATCCTCCTTATATGCATGTTTAATATTCTTGTTTGAAGAAAATTATTTTTCTTGATTTTGACAAAGTCGTATTATGCAACTACTTTGTGTGTGAATGTCCTAAATGCAATCTATTGTTTATTTATTTTTGATGCATTTAGAAAGTAACTGGCCTTCTCCCGTTGGCTCTTATGAATATGCCGATAGGCTCCTCCTTTATGACCATGATGATGGGCTCATCTTTTACTCATCTTTTGGTTTTAGCCCTATCTTTTGCCTAGACCGCCCTTTACGGGTTTTCGATCTAGCGGGCTGCCTTAATTTTTGCCTAGAATATCTTAGGAGGCTTTTGCCTTATCTTTTGCCTAGATCGTTCTTTTGGGGTTTCCGATCTAGCAGGCTACCCTAGTTTTTACCTAAGAATATCCTAGCAGGCATTTGTTATTTTCTTATTATTTTTTATATGCTTCCTTTTTTTAGATGCATGCTTGATCTTTGATTAAAAGTCTTTGCGCATATTTATCAATAAAGAGGCATTTCCATAATATTTGGTCAAGAGAAAGGAAATGAAAAGGAATTTTATTGATAGATGAGCAAAAGTTAATTTCTTTTACAGAAGAATTTCAAAAGGTATTTAGAAGAATGGGTGGTCGGGGTTGGTCTGTCTTGTTTAGGCTTATACGATCATGTCTATGATATCCGCCCCTGGTTCTCCTAATTGCTTCGAGTTGAGATGCCTGAGCTCGAGTGAAGACTATGCAGCGCTTGCTTATCGGAAGAATGTTACTTTAGCCGTCTTTTCGGTTTTCGACTAAAGTAACCATTGCTCTTAGTTTTTTTTTTTTTTTTTTTAACCTCTTCTTTTTGCCTAGGACGTATCCTAGCGAGGAATATGGACCCTATCTTTTGCCCAGGAATGTCCTTTGCGGATTTTCATTCCTGACGGGTCTTGAGCAATGTCTTCAAGCATAATACTTCTTCACCGCATCAGAATTGATCGGGTGTCGAAGTTCCTCTCCATCCATATTGGCGAGGATAAGAGCCCTTTCCGAGAAAGCTCATTTGACCACAAGGGGTCCTTCATAGTTTACTGCCCATTTTCCAATTTTATCCTTCTGGGCTGGAAGCAACTTATTTACCATTAAATCCTTCTTAAGGTAAATGTAGGGGTTGACCTTTTTTCGTAAGCCTTTTTTATTTTCCTTTGATAGGCTTGTCCATGACATATCATATTCAACTGTTTTTCTTCAATAAGGTTTAGCAGGTCATATCGGCTTTGGACCCATTCAGCTTTTGCTAATTTTTCTTCCATTATCATGTGCTTTTATCAACATGATTAGCTGTACTGATTTGCCATTTCGGATCTTTGCTATACCCGAAGAGTAATTATTTTGAATGTAGAGCAATCGTCATGTCGATGCCCTTCTTCCTTTCCTTTAGGGATTTCAATCCTCCTATTGATCACTATATTTCCACATTTCCCAGTCAATTACTTGAATGCTTTGTAATGAAATGGTCAAGAGAAGAGAAAGAAAATGATTTATAACAAAGGCTTGTGTTTTAGTGAGATTTTTTTTTTTTGAAATAATAGTTTCTGTAAGAATAGCTAGCCAAGGTTGGTCAGTGTTTAGGCTAGTTCAAACAAACGTTTTGTTTTCATGAGGTGGCGTCTTCAACTGATTACTTTATGGCGCCTATTTATGACTGATTAACTTTCCTAGTCCGCCCTTTTGGTTTTCGGCCTAGGATGCTGTGATGTGTCCTAACTTTTGTCTAGGTTCCCCTTTTTCACTTTTTTGGGATACCTAGCGGACTTTATTTTGTCTATGACGCTTTGATTGTTTTGACGCATTTTGGATCAAAATGTTTGCCTAAACATGGTTATTTAATGGGGTATAGACATATTTAGCAAGAAGAGAAGTAGATAGTAAGAATAGCATTCTTTTGTAATTCAAAGGGAAATGTGTGCCCTAAAGATGCTCGGGGGTCGGGCACACCCTGAGGAGTGATCTCTAATAGTCATTGGGTTTACATCCCTTAGAATCAGAAGAAGGACATCTAATGACTAATGCTACCCTTGACGCTAATATCCCTCTTTTTTGGAAGATCGTCTTTTTAAGGTACGGAGGGGAGACTTCCCTTTTCATTGTACGACTTGTTCTTTTGTAGGGTCGTACTTTAAAGGATTATCCTTAAAATCTGGTGGCTCTCTTATTCTTTGAGCATCCTTTCCAAGCCCTTGTCTGGGCTGTATCCATATCTCTTCATTATATGGACAACTTTTAAATTGCTAGGAAGTCTTTCCATATTTTCCAATGTCTTCTTCAGCCGCATCCATTTAAGGTGTGGTGGACGGCTCGCTGATTTGAGTGTAGTTTTTAGCTTGAACCATGATCAACTTGTTGCCTACCACGACTTTTAACTTTCGGTGGAGCGTTGAAGAAACTGCCCTAGCACCGTGAATCCAAGGTCTGCTTAATCTTCCCCTTGGATTCTTTTTCCTTTTCCTCTTCAGTTTCTTTATATTTTCCTTTGTTTTTAGGAGCATTATCTTGTAGCTCCTTGGATGAATAAAATTTTTTGCTTATCATCCTGCCCCCAATGTTGGCTATATTGGAGATATCTTCATTGACGGACAATTCTTTTGTGCATATTCATAGTACAGATTTATCCGATGTATAAGGGAAAGGACAAGGCATGAATATGCGCAAAGGTGTTATTGCCTCTTCCCTGATATTATCAATTTGGGTGCTAATGTTTACTTCTTTCTTATTATCTCCTTGTCCCAAATTAATGGCCTTAGTTTTTTCTTATGGGGCTGTATCAATTAAGCTTCTTTTTTCCAACAGTTTTTGCATGTCCGGGGAAATGGTCCCCTCCTCACTGTCTGACTCAATTCATTCGCCTTCAGCTTTCAGATCCCGCAGAGAGTTTTCAATCACAGACATGACTATTTATACGGTCTATATTTGGGTTTAGATTTTATTCAATTATTTTGGAATGAGAGAGAAAAGAATGAGAAGCATATGAATATTATGAAAAATGCCTCATTTTATTGATGAAAAGAGAAATATATACAAAGCCCACTTTAATAAAAAATCTCGTGATCAAGGGCGAGGATCACGAGAGATACATCGGAAGCTTGAATATATTTTTTATTTCTTTTTTTTTATTACATTTTTAGAGATGGTAAAAATGATGAGCCCTAAATTGCTGGTCTTCCTTATCCCGTCTTTCATTCGGGCTTTGATAAGGGCTGGTCATCCACCTTTGGAGTAGATGCATCAAAGGTAATCCACCCCGCATCTATTAGATTACTGGACCTTGTGCTTTAAAGCCACACGGTTTTCAACGGAGTGTCCCGGAGAGCCTGAATGATAATCACAACTTTCATTAGATTTATACCATTTTGGGTATGGTGGCTCCATCTTCTTAGGAGGGACACACACGAGGAGCTTGGCGTCCAACAATTTCAGAAGCAGACTTCCATAGGAGGTAGGTATGGAAGTGAATTTCCTCTCTTGTCTGCGTGACTGTCCAGCTGACGGTGAAGAGGAAGAAGGGGTAGTGAAGTTCATGGCATTTACACTTCCCTCCTTTTTCTTGCCAAAGGGCTTCTTGAATGATGCGTGGGATTTCTTAAACTTGGGAGGGAATCGAGTATTTTCGACATCGGTTACCTCCTTTACATCAAATTTGTATCCCTCTAATGCCCTTAATCTTTCCTCTAAGGCAAAAATTCATTGCTCAGAGACCTCATTGTGGAAGCATTGTTGGTACATTAACTCTGTCAATTGTGCTATTTTTTCCTTTATGACATTAAGCTCAGCGGTGAGCATACGGTTCTGCTCCTCTAATTTCTCCATCTTCTTTGCTTTTTGAGCGCGAGTGAGAACAAGTAGAAGACCAGCCACTTTCTAAATGATTTAAAGATTTTTATTATTATAGCTTTTTTATTATGAATGATTAGTGTGGAATAGATATGCCTTAGACAATAGCTTTGGTATTTTCTCAAAAGCCTATGTTTTAAGGGTACTGTCGCCGCCGTCTCTTTTCGACGTCTGGGGGACGTCTTAGAAACGTTTATGCGAGCGGTCGCGAAAAGATGGTTTAGACTCGCGTATTTGTTTTAAAGGGTTTTCGAAAAGGGGTTCTTATGGAGTCGCCACCAATGTTTTGACCTTAAACATTGGAAAAGGAAAAAATGTTGATTTTAAGAAAAACCGCACTTGGCCATTATAACCAGAGTTGGGTAAGGGAGTTAGTTACGTGTGGGGAAGGTGTTAGCACCCCACAACGCCCCTTTCGGGTTCCCTATGACAGATTAATTCATTTAAATAAAGACTACGAGAAATTACGCGATTACCCTATTTTATTACATAATATTAAATGGCTATCTACATGATTTTATTCTAAGTTACATACATAAAATGATGAATAAATCTAAATAAAGCAATAAAAGAGATATTAAAATAGCTGTCTACATGATCCTATTCTATATGACATAATAAAGCTAAATAAAACAATAAAACAATAAATAAAACAATAAAAGAGAAGGGAATTGAAAAGAACCTCCGTAGCAAGCTTTATATTGAGAATCTCGAGCTCGTGAGGATGCGTTTTGGCAACCCCTCTCTCTACACAGTCTCTCCTCACCAATACAAGATCGACTCTACTTAAAAATTTAAAGAAGAATCAAATGCCGGAATATAATTCCTTAACCGATTGTTACCTATTGAAGGCAATCGGAAAGATCATTCGAGAGAGGGAGAGAAGTAGACAAGTGCTCTAAAGTGTTTCAGAGCTCTCTGGAGTGTCTGTGGTGTGAAAAAGTGGCAAATGAGCCTCCTATTTATAGTTTTTCGCAGCTGGCGCACTTTGGGATGGCCGTCTGGGTTGGGACGGCCGTCTGGACTGGGATGGCCGTCCCAAATGGCAAAATTACACAGAGCGGGACCCCCAGGAAGGCCGGGACGGCCGTCCCAACTTTGGGACGCGCGTCCCAACTGAATTTAAGAGGTTGGGACGGCCGTCCCAACCCTGGGACGGTGGTCTCGGCCTGTTTTGTCCAGTCTTCGCGTTCTGGGACCCCAGGAAGCTTTCCTTTCCTTTTTCGGACATAGATTGATGCCGATGTGTGTTCGTTGAAGCTTTATCTTCATATAGGGAGTCTTCTTGGCCTCCAATAAGATGTCGGGCGAGCTTTGTCTTTGTGTAGGAAGTCTCTTTTGGCTTTTATCGTGTGAATGAGTGAACTCCGTCTTCTGTTGTGGGAGGTCCTTTTCGGTTTTGGGAAGCCGGATGAACTCCATCTTCGAGTGAAATTCCTCTAGCTTTTATTTTGAGAGGCCGGGCAAAATTAGGGGTCTACAGGTACCATACCCACCTTAGTGTGTTGACTTCCTTTTTTTTTTTAAAAAGGTTGCCAACATACCTTTGCGCACTTATCTCTTCTAGGAAGGTGATAAACGCACTTGGGTCTCTTTCGCTATTGTCTAAGGATATCTAATGCATCCTAGAATGAATGTGTTTTATGCATGCACTACAAAAATATTTTTTATGACAACAAATATTGAAAGTGGAATAACTTTTGACTAGGTTGTCCGATTTGGACGCACAACATGTCAAAACGAAAAGAAAAGGGTGAAGAACCAAATTGCAAATCGCCATAGGCGATTTGGCCCAGTAATTTTCCCAAAAAACGCTCCTAAGACCCATTTTTTGGAGGTTTATTAAAATGATGTGCATGCATACTTTTCTTAGTGCATTTATTTTCTCTCTTAGTTTTACCACTTATTGGATGATGTGGTATGAATGATACGACTTTGCCAAGAATCTTTTTATTATAACAAGGAATTTTTATGGCTTTCATTCGTTTTTATATTTTTTATGACCCTTTATCTCTTCTGTCGGTCAACGTGGCTACTTAGCTTACAAAGAACCTGAAACCAGGCTAGCTTAACTGAAGACTGTCCGAGATAAAGGTCTTTTATCTTATCACTTTTTGTGATTTTTAGGGTTTTTCATTTTTTTGTTTGTTATATGATTACCCTATGCTAATGCATCAATACAAATGTAGCAAACGTATGCACACACAATTCATACATCCACGAGCAGAGCCATGCTTATTTAATCATGAGGTAGGGTTTTCCTGCAGAAACGTGCTTGGTTTAGGCGGTTCTAACTGTTCTCACCAAGGCCAAAGGTCCCCAAGGTGCCCCCATTATAGGGACCTCTCAATCTCTCAGTCCTCGGGTCATGCACGGAACTCCGTGGCGACATCCTTAGACCAAAAGAAGAGAGTTATCACCTTGAGTTGGTGGTTTCCGACAACGGTTGTAGCCCCGTGTGCCAACAAGCCGGTCGTATCTGCCACCCACTCCCTATAGGTATTCACTCTTGCCCCCGGGTATAGAGGGACTGTTGTGTGCAAGGGTTTTTGTGTGCAATTTTGTATTTCAAACAATTTGCAGAAGTAATCATACAGCAGTTATTAAAGCCATACAATAAAAATACAGAAAAGGGTAAAGGCGTAATTTCAAATCTTTACTTAGTTTGAATTTATCCGTCACTAAATGGGATCAACTCTCTAGCTTCCCCAGTGGAGTCGCCATCTGTCGCCGCCGTCCGTTCCGACGTCCTGGGACATCTCGAACGTTAATGCGAGCGGTCGCGAAAAGATGGTTGAGACTCGCATTTTTTGTTAAAAATGTGTTCATTGCTTCCGAGGCGTTCAACACTGAACTATCCTCTAATAGAAGCAAGATTTTCGAAAAGGGTTCTTTTGGAGTCGCCACCAATGTTTTAACCATAAACATTGGAAAAGGAGAAAAAGGCATTGATTTTAATAAAAACCAAACTAGGCCATTATAACCAGAGTCGGGTAAGGGAGTTAGTTACGTGTGGGGAAGGTATTAGCACCCCACAACGCCCCTTTCGGGTTCCCTATGACAGATTAATTCATTTAAGTGAAGATTACGAGAGATTACGCTATTACCCTATTTTATTCATACAGTATTTAAATATGGCTATCTACATGATTTTATCTACATTGCATACAGAAAACAGTGAATAAAGCAATAAAAGGGAAGAGGATTGAGAAGAACCTCCGAAGCAAGCTTTATATTATAAATCTTTTTTACAGAGGACGCTTTGCGGCAATCCTTCGCTCTACAATGACTCTCCTCTCGATTACAATATCGACTCGACTAAATTTTCTAGAAGAATCGAATGCCGGAATAAAAATTCCTTAACTGATTGTTACCTATTAAAGGCAATCAGAGAGATCATTCGAAGGAGGGAGAGAAGAAGACAAGTCTTGGAGTTGTCTGGGGTCTGAGGTGTGTGGAGAATGACCTAACGGCCTCCTATTTATAGCCTTTTTTCGCCTGGAACTTTGGGATGGCCGTCTGGGTTGGGACGGCCGTCCCAACTGCATTTTTTGCACTGAGTCAGGTTGGGACGGCCAGTTGTGTTTGGGACGGCCGTCCCAATTGAATTTTTTGTTCTTGACTCCACCCCTGACAGTGTTGGGACGGCCAGTGTCATTTGGGACGGCCGTCCCAACTTTGGGACGACTGTCTCGACCTGTTTTCAGCAGCTCTTGTGTTCTGGGACCCCCGGGAAGCTTTCTTTGCTATTTTCGGACGTAGATTGATGCCGATATATGTCCGTTGAAGCTTTATCTTCGTGTAGGAAGTCTTCTTGATCCTTGTTGAGATGTCGGGCGAGCTTTATCTTTGTGTAGGAAGTCTCCTTAGTCTTTATTGTATGGATGGGTGAACTCCGTCTTGTTGCGGGAGGTCTTTCTCAATTTTGATAGGAAGCCGGGTGAACTTTATTTTCGTGTGAAGTTTCCCTAGCTTTTATTTTGAGAGGCCGGGCAAAATTAGGGGTCTACATCCACCACGGTCACTTCTTAACACCTTAATTCTTAAGTCTTTTTCATTTTGGATTTGCTTGGCACACTTCCTAAAGACCTTAAAAGCTTCACTTTTTAATATTAAGAAAAATGTCCAAGTATATCTAGAAAAATCATCAACAATTACAAGAACAGAATAATTTCCACCAAAACTTTTTATCCTAGATGGACCAAATAAATCTAAGTGTAATAGTTCTAAAGGTTTTGATGTGGAAATAACATTCTTAGATTTAAAGGATGATTTCACTTGTTTACCTTTTCGACATGCATCACATAATCTATCTTTTCCAAATTTTAACTTAGGAAAACCAACAACTAAGACCTTTGATATTAATTTGTTTAATTGATGCATATTTATATGAGCCGCTCTCTTATGCCATAACCATGGGTTTTCTTCCTTAGCAACTAAACATGTTATACTAGTGTTATGTACACAATCCAAATCAATCAAATAGATATTATTATGCCTAAAGCCTTTCAATGCTACATTTTCGGAATCCTTTAAATGTATGGTACAAAATTTACTTTCAAAAATTACCTTGAGTCCTTTGTTACAAAGTTGACTTATACTTAGGAGATTATGCTTTAGCCCATCAACAAGAAGCACATCCTTTATCTCCAAAGTATTTGCACCACCAATGTTTCCGATTCCAAGTATTTTTCCTTTGTTGTTGTCCCCATAGGTTACATATCCTTGTTCTTTAGCTTTGAAACTCACAAATTTCGTTTTGTCTCCGGTCATATGTTTTGAACATCCACTATCAAGATACCACATAGAATTCTTGGATTTGGAACTTTCCTACAAAACAAGAACATGATAATCTTAGGTCCCATAACTTTTGGGTCCTTGGGGTTAGAGACAATCAAATCATTTAGCTATAGGAACCCAAACATATTTTCCTTTAGAAACACCAAAATGATTAATTCTACATCTATTTGAAGTATGACCATGTTTCATACAATAAAAGCATGCATTAGATGTAATCTTTGAATATGATACATTTTTAACTTTTGAAATTTTAGTTCCTTTTTCAACCCATATTCTTCTATTTTTAATTTGAGGGTTTTTCAATGGAACATGACAATTTTCTCTATTTTGAATAATAGCTTTATCCTTATAATTATCACTTATTTCCTTCTTAGCTTTATCAAGAAAATGACTAAGTATATCAATATCATATTCATACTTTTTACATGATGCACATGCTATATTCTTATTATCCTTTTCCTCTAGACATACAATTTTCGTTTTTAAGGTTTCCACCTCTTTTTAGGATTTATTCAAACACTTTTTCACAGATTTATATTCATTTTTCAAGTCCTTAAAAGCAGTAAACAATTCTCCATATGAATTTTGTAAAGCGTCATTCACTTTTTCACAGAATTTTTTACCTTTATGATCTTCATTTTTCTTATTTCGACATTCGGTTTTTACATGTCCTGTTTCACCACAACCATAACATTTAATATTTAAGGTGGTACTTTCTCTTACATTTCCCTTACCTTTGAAGTGTTGTTTCCCTTTGGCTTTCATGAAATTTGTAAATTTCTTTATCATGAGACTCAAATTTTCATCATCTTCATCCGAGTCTTCTTCCTCCTTCTTGTTATTACTCTTGGAAATTTCAGTTTTGAAGGCAAGGTTCCTCTTTTGGTGTTGACCTTCTTCATCATTTAGCCTTCAAATTTCAAGTTCATGCTCTCTCAACTTTCCAAAGTGAAAGTGATGAAGATCTTATTGAATTACTTTGGCAAAGATCTTGTTGATTTGATGAAGACAAAAATGAAGTCAAAAATAGTTACATCAGTTGAATTAGCTAAATAAGATTCTATTCTGATTTTGATGGATCTATTGGTTAAAATTTAATCGATGTAGTTGATATTATTGTAAAACATTTTTCTAAATGATCGGTTTTACAAAATTTGCACTGGATTAGGCATGATAAATACATCAAACATTACTAAGCTTTCAAAACCGGTTGTTTTAATCGATACAAACAAGCTTTAAATCGATTAAAAGCATTTATACAACATTTTTCATCACTGTTTTAATCGATTAAATGTCGATTTAATCGATTATATCAACTTATGTTTTAAACTTTCAAAATTCATCATTGTTTTAATCGATTAAAACAATTTCAATCGATTAAAACCATTAACAAGAACCTTTTAATCGATTTTTGTCCTATTTTTAATTGATTTTTATTCTGGAAAGAAAAATTAAAGGCTTTAGTTAATGGTTGTTCTTGTAACATGCTACTAAAGCATGGTTCCCTTATCTTTACACGTGTTAATTGTATTCATTACAAACGTGTTAATGAAGATAAGTATGAATCAACTTTGATTGGTTTTTACATGAGTAAAGTATCGTATCCAAATCTTTTTCTATTTTTCACAATCTAAAATTTGATACATACCATGCATATTTGTTTTGTTCCTCTGTTCCCTATTTTTGATGAAGTCAACAGGGGGAGAAATAATTGCTTTACTTTTGATCAATTTAGAGGGAGAAATAATTTTGTATTTGAAGGAAGCAGCAATTTAGGGGGAGAAGTAGGAAAATGATTAATTGTTGATTACTCACTAATCTATTTTATCAAGTGACTTCTTTTGCAGAGTTACTATTCAAAGTGGTGTTTGTCTTCATAAAATAGGGGGGACTGAAAGTGATGAAAATATTATTGAATTACTTTGGCAAAGATCTTGTTGATTTGATGAAGAAAAAAATGAAGTCAAAGGCAACTTTGTAGTAGTCAAAAGTCTCTTAGATAAAAGAGTAGAGGGATTAGTGTGTCTGCAGATCTGCTTAGGTATAATCATTTTTATCTTTCTGCTGCATGAGGTTTCTTCACTTAAAAGATTTTGCAATTGCCTCTAAAAAATGTTTTAACAGTTAAAAACAAAGCATTTTAACAAAAGGTTTTTTAATCAACTATTTTAACTGATAGTATATGAAATTTATCAACTAAAATGTTCTTCACACTTCTATAACAGGCATTTAACTGATATAATTTTGAAATAACCGATTGTTTTCATTAAAGGAAGTTTTGAAAACCTTCTGTCAGTATTTTAACTGATACAGTCTCGAAATAACCGATTAAAATCACTTAAAATGTTCAGGGAAGTGTTTTTGCAGTATTTTAATCGATATAACTTTGAAATAATCGATTAAAATCACTTTTGAAATTTTTAGCTTATACAAAATGGATTTAATCGATTAAAAGAAACACTTACATAAGAAATTCACAACAAAATAATTGATTAAACTGCGTATCAATCGATTAAAATCTATATGTCATCAACTAAAAATAGTTTACATCAGTTGAATTAGCTAAATAAGATTCTATTCTGATTGTGATGGATCTATTGGTTAAAATTTAATCGATGTAGTTGATATTATTGTAAAACATTTTTCTAAATGATCGGTTTTAC
The DNA here is from genome assembly GCA_963425845.1 of Sphenostylis stenocarpa. Taxonomy (NCBI): domain Eukaryota; kingdom Viridiplantae; phylum Streptophyta; class Magnoliopsida; order Fabales; family Fabaceae; genus Sphenostylis; species Sphenostylis stenocarpa. Next base: position 48,270,361 of record OY731404.1, on the reverse strand, counting down.
AAAATTTGCACTGGATTAGGCATGATAAATACATCAAACATTACTAAGCTTTCAAAACTGGTTGTTTTAATCGATACAAACAAGCTTTAAATCGATTAAAAGCATTCATATAACATTTTTCATCACTGTTTTAATCGATTAAATGTCGATTTAATCGATTATATCAACTTATGTTTTAAACTTTAAAAATTCATCACTATTTTAATCGATTAAAACATAATTTCAATCGATTAAAACCATTAACAAGAACCTTTTAATCGATTTTTGTCCTGTTTTTAATCGATTTTTATTCTGGAAAGAAAAATTAAAGGCTTTAGTTAATGGTTGTTCTTGTAACATGCTACTAAAGCGTGGTTCCCTTATCTTTACACGTGTTAATTGTATTCATTACAAACGTGTTAATGAAGATAAGTATGAATCAACTTTGATTGGTTTTTACATGAGTAAAGTATCGTATCCAAATCTTTTTCTATTTTTCACAATCTAAAACTTGATACATACCATGCATATTTGTTTTGTTCCTCTGTTCCCTATTTTTGATGAAGTCAAAAGGGGGAGAAATAATTGCTTTACTTTTGATCAATTTAGAGGGAGAAATAAATCTGTATTTGAAGGAAGTAGCAATTTAGGGGGAGAAATAGGAAAATGATTAATTGTTGATTACTCACTAATCTATTTTATCAAGTGACTTCTTTTGCAGAGTTACTATTCAAAGTGGTGTTTGTCTTCATCAAATAGGGGGAGACTGAAAGTGATGAAGATCTTATTGAATTACTTTGGCAAAGATCTTGTTGATTTGATGAAGACAAAAATGAAGTCAAAGGCAACTTTGTAGCAGTCAAAAGTCTCTTAGATAAAAGAGTAGAGGGATTAGTGTGTTTGCAGCTCTGCTTAGGTATAATCATTTTTATCTTTCTGCTGCATGAGGTTTTTTCACTTAAAAGATTTTGCAATTGCCTCTAAAAAATGTTTTAACAGTTAAAAACAAAGCATTTTAACAAAAGGTTTTTTAATCAACTATTTTAACTGATAGTATATGAAATTTATCAACTAAAATGTTCTTCACACTTCTATAACAGGCTTTTAACTGATATAATTTCGAAATAACCGATTGTTTTCATTAAAGGAAGTTTTGAAAACCTTCTGTCGAGTATTTTAACTGATACAGTTTCGAAATAACCGATTAAAATCACTTAAAATGTTCAGGGAAGTGTTTTTGCAGTATTTTAATCGATATAACTTCGAAATAATCGATTAAAACCACTTAGTATATCAGATGACCGATCAGAATGGCTTTATGACCGATCAGAACTAGATATGATAGATCAGAATTGAGTTATGACTGATCAGAATTATTTTAATCGATTAAAACCGTGTTTCAATCGATTAAAACAACTTGGAAAATTTGTACTAAAAGTTTCAATCGATTAAAACATATTGTTATCAGTTAAAATCACTTGGAAAAGTTTATAAGAATGTTTTGCAGTATTTTAATCGATTGAAAGTCGAAACAATCGATTAAAACAATTTGGAAGATTTTCTGTAAAGAGTTTTAATTGATATAAACGTTGTCGTATCAGTTAAAACAAATCTGGAAAATAATCAAGAATGGTTTACCAGATTAAAAGATTATTTTAACAGATTAATTAAACCAGCAGATTTGAAAATCTTCTATATAAACAGAGTTGTTTAAATTTTTTAAACACATATCTTTTACACATCTTTTAGCAATCAATCAAGCAATCAAAAGTGCTACTTTCCAGAGAGAATCACGCTAGTTTTTGTGAAGTTCATCAAAGTTCTTTCTTGAGGCAAATTTGCATTCTTTTGAAGAAGAAACACATCTTGCAGAACTGAATAAAACTGGTTTTAGCATTCTTAGTTTCTTTTGTTTGTTTCTTTACTTTCTTTTACTGTATTGTGGGTGCCTGGAATTGTGGGCACTAGTTTCTGTAGCTGGAATTTGGCTGCAGGGTAGGTCAAGAACTGGAATTTGGTTCTTGGTGAAAGGTTAGGTGCAGGAACTGGAATTGTGGTTCTTGTGGTAGATTGAGTGTGAGGTTAAGGTTGTAATCTGTAAAACATTCAATCTAGTCGAACCCAGCTGGAATTTGGCTGGAGACTGGACGTAGCCCTGGGATTGGGTGAACCAGTATAAACCTTGGTGATATCTTTCTAAACCTTTCTCTTCTTTAATTTGGTAATTGCATTTATTTTTTGATTGCTTGCTATGTAATTCAAGAATTGGTCAGAATACTTAATCTTTGAAATAGATAATCTGTTAATTGCGAAAATCTTTCAAAGATCAATTCACCCCCCCCCCTCTTGATCTCAGCCTACATTTCTAACAATTGGTATTAGAGCAAGGTTCTTGAGAATTATTCAAGTCTTTCAATCCATGGCTGGAAATAAATTTTCTGAGGGTGCTTGCATTGATAGACCTCCACTGTTTTGTGGAACAGATTATCCCTTTTGGAAGATTAGGATGAAGATCTTTATTGAATCTGTTGGTATAAATGTTTGGAATATCATTGAACAAGAAACTGATGGTTTTAACAAAGATTTGTCTAGCTTAAATGATTGTGAAAAGAAATTAATCCAAGATGATTGTATTGCCAAAAATATCATCATATCTGCACTTAACAGAAACAATTTTTTCAGGATAGCACATTGTCAAACTGCTGCACAAATGTGGAAGATCCTTGAAATGACCTATGAAGAAACAACAGAGATATGCTTAATGGTCAACTCGGATTAGCCAATAACCAGTGTAAGTTCTGACTCAACAACTACTATGAATTATAGCTCATTACAAGATGCTTTTTATGAAATGCATGCAGTAGCTAAAAGATTAGAAACTGAAAACAAAAGATTAAAAAGCATGAATAGTTTATTAGAAAACAAGATCACTATTCTTGAAAAGAAAATAGTTGATGAAGAAACCAATAATGAAAATTTGGAAATAGGTAATAACTCTGACTGCATGTGTAATGTTAAAGATTGCAAAAATTGTCCTGAGTTACAAGAGAAAGTAACATACTTAATAAAAACTGCATCTAAACTTGCACAAGGAAAAACTAGTCTTGATATGATACTTGATTCTCAAAAATTAGTTATTGATCGTGGTGGAATAGGTTTTATACCTTCTATTGGAAAGAAAACTAGAGCATTTAAAAACTATTTTGCATATAATAAATTTATGTCATCTCCATTTATTAGATGTTTTTACTGCATGAAAAAAGGGCATTTTGTGAAGTATTGTAGAATTAAGAAATATGTTATTCCTAGAGGTAGAATGAAGTGGATTCCCAAGATAAATTCATTTCAAATAACCTGATCGGACCCAGTGATTATAAAAAGGGTACCAGAAACATGCTAAATCTGTTTTGCGGGAACAAAATCTGGAAGTCCCTTGGTGTTCAATACAGCAGAATTGATTTTGGTTTGGTAAACTAAATGTTTTAATTGATATAAAACATTTTTAATCGGTTAAAATCACTTACAAAAAATATCAGAAAATCTATCCGTACAGTTTTAATCGATTGAAATACGAATTAATCGATTAAAATTCTGTCAGGAATTTTAGTTTAGCTATTTTAATCGATTAAAAAGGATTTATATCAGTTAAAATCATTAAGAGGTCAAATTTAATCGATTCTTCTTCGTTTTAATCGATTTAAATTCCGGTATCATTTTCTAAATCTCTTCCAGTCATGAAACAATCGATTCTTTTATGTATTAATCGATCATTTTACTATTGCATTTTCAAACCTAATATTAAAGATCAAATTAATAGGCTAATTTGTTGATTAATCGATTAATTTGTTCCTGAAAATCATTTTTACAACATCCAATTGAAAATTGGTCAGCAAAACAGAGTAAAAAATTCAAGTTTTGTGTTAAATCAAAATCTGCATAATACATTTATTGCATCTGTTGACCAAGTCAAAAATTCATCTTAGAACAAAATAGCTGCAGTACCCACTGTCCAGAAATCTGCGCCTCTGCCTTCAGTCAAGGGGACATGTGAAATTAAAGCTGTTTGTTGCAGGTTCTGTCAAATTGGACTACAATTCACAAAATTTGACATCCGTAACTCTTCTTTTTTGCTCACTTGAAGTCCATTATTCTAATTCTTCAGTCTCTGGTTCAAATTCCTTCTCTCTTTCTTCTTGTATTCATGTTTCAAAATCCCTCTCTAAAACTATACAACAAGATGCTCAGGAGATCAAAATCGAGAAAGAAGCAGAAAGGAGAGTCTTGCTCTGCTGGAAATCAAGGAGGCCACCTTGAAAATTGGTTCAGTGGTGATAGAGATAAGATGAATAATTTCATCACTAATTTTAGTCAAAAGCAGCTTGTAATCCCCAAATTCATAAGGTTTGCGTGGCTGGATGAAGAAGGATTCACTTCGTTAAGAAGGAAACTGAAGAATAAAAAACTGAAGAATTTTCTGGAATATACTGGCAACATTCAACCAGATCTGGTAAGAGTTTTTTATGCAAATCTCACTGTTAGTGGTTCCACTTTAAGGTCTCAGGTAAAAGGAGTTAATATGGTCATTACTCCTGACATTTGGGATGAAGTTGCTGGCCTCAAAGATGTTGGGGTAAAAATCTCTAGAGGTGTCAAAGTATCCAGAGGGAACATCTCTGAAATACCTGACTTCAACAAAATACAATTTTTTAGGTCTTGCCTTAAGGATCCAAATGATTCGGTAAGGATTTTAAATGCTGGAAAAATTTTACTTGAACATAGACTGTTAGCTTTCATTGTGGCATGGATGCTTACTCCAAGAGGGAGTAATCATGCTATACTTAATGAGGGAGATCTTGCCCTCATGTACTGCATCTCTAATAATATTCGGGTAAATTGGGTTTATGTGATTAAAGATCACATGTTGAAGGCAAAAAGTTTGGTAGGTTACAAACTATCGTATGCTATGTTGATTAACAATTTCTTTAGATATTTTGAAGTTGATCTTACAGGAGAAAGCATAGAAACTCCTAAAGCTTCAAATGAAATTGATGACTCCACTTTGAGAAAAATGGGATATATCAAAGTTGATGAAGAGTGGATCTCTAAAATTGATGTTGGTATGTTTGAGGATGAGGAAGACAATGATGAAGAAGATGAGCAAGGTCAAATTCCTTCCTCTCCAGCTGCTGCAGAGGCTCCCGAATCCACCAGTGGTCAAGCTTCATATGAGAATATGGAGATCATTCCTTACATGGAGCAGCCTGACCGTGGGACTCCCTTGTCTCAGTTTGAAAGGACAATGCTTTCTCAAATGGCCACATTGCAGGAAAACCAAAGAAAGCATATGCAGATGACATACCAACATTTTCAGCAGTCCAACAATCAGTTCACATCCCTTGGAAACCAGATTGTTGATATCTACACCAAACTGGAAGATATGCAGCTCAACCAAGGAAACTGGGATGATTGAGTTTTTTTTTGGACAAAAAGGGTCCATTCTTATCTTTTTTTTTCTCTTTACATCATATTTCTTTTGATTTTAATTTTCTTTTATGGACTGTAATATTAACTGGTTATTAACTAGAAACAATCCTTTTAGCTTTGATTAATATAATTTAGGTTTTAAGTTGAATCAAGAAAACCTAGACAGAATTTAACATAGATCCCTGATATTTTTAGCTGATACAAAATGGATTTAATCGATTAAATCGATTAAAAGAAACACTTACATAGGAAATTCACAACAAAATAATTGATTAAACTGCGTATCAATCGATTAAAATCTATATGTCATCAACTAAAAATAGTTTACATCAGTTGAATTAGCTAAATAAGATTCTATTCTGATTTTGATGGATCTATTGGTTAAAATTTAATCGATGTAGTTGATATTATTGTAAAACATTTTTCTAAATGATCGGTTTTACAAAATTTGCACTGGATTAGGCATGATAAATACATCAAACATTACTAAGCTTTCAAAACCAGTTGTTTTAATCGATACAAACAAGCTTTAAATCGATTAAAAGCATTTATACAACATTTTTCATCACTGTTTTAATCGATTAAATGTCGATTTAATCGATTATATCAACTTATGTTTTAAACTTTAAAAATTCATCACTGTTTTAATCGATTAAAACAATTTCAATCGATTAAAACCATTAACAAGAACCTTTTAATCGATTTTTGTCCTGTTTTTAATTGATTTTTATTCTGGAAAGAAAAATTAAAGGCTTTAGTTAATGGTTGTTCTTGTAACATGCTACTAAAGCGTGGTTCCCTTATCTTTACACGTGTTAATTGTATTCATTACAAACGTTTTAATGAAGATAAGTATGAATCAACTTTGATTGGTTTTTACATGAGTAAAGTATCGTATCCAAATCTTTTTCTATTTTTCACAATCTAAAACTTGATACATACCATGCATATTTGTTTTGTTCCTCTGTTCCCTATTTTTGATGAAGTTAAAAGGGGGAGAAATAATTGCTTTACTTTTGATCAATTTAGAGGGAGAAATAATTCTGTATTTGAAGGAAGCAGCAATTTAGGGGGAGAAGTAGGAAAATGATTAATTGTTGATTACTCACTAATCTATTTTATCAAGTGACTTCTTTTGCAGAGTTACTATTCAAAGTGGTGTTTGTCTTCATCAAATAGGGGGGACTGAAAGTGATGAAAATATTATTGAATTACTTTGGCAAAGATCTTGTTGATTTGATGAAGACAAAAATGAAGTCAAAGGCAACTTTGTAGCAGTCAAAAGTCTCTTAGATAAAAGAGTAGAGGGATTAGTGTGTCTGCAGCTCTGCTTAGGTATAATCATTTTTATCTTTCTGCTGCATGAGGTTTCTTCACTTAAAAGATTTTGCAATTGCCTCTAAAAAATGTTTTAACAATTAAAAACAAAGCATTTTAACAAAAGGTTTTTTAATCAACTATTTTAACTGATAGTATATGAAATTTATCAACTAAAATGTTCTTCACACTTCTATAACAGGCTTTTAACTGATATAATTTTGAAATAACCGATTGTTTTCATTAAAGGAAGTTTTGAACACCTTCTGTCAGTATTTTAACTGATACAGTTTCGAAATAACCGATTAAAATCACTTAAAATGTTCAGGGAAGTGTTTTTGCAGTATTTTAATCGATATAACTTCGAAATAATCGATTCAAACCACTTGGTATATCAGATGACCGATCAGAATGACTTTATGACCGATCAGAACTAGATATGATTGATCAGAATTGAGTTATGATCGATCATAATTATTTTAATCGATTAAAACCGCGTTTCAATCGATTAAAACAACTTGGAAAATTTGTACTAAACGTTTCAATCGATTAAAAAATATTTTTATCAGTTAAAATCACTTGGAAAAGTTTATAAGAATATTTTGCAGTATTTTAATTGATTGAAAGTCGAAAAAATCGATTAAAACAGTTTGGAAGTTTTTCTGTAAAGAGTTTTAATTGATATAAACGTTGTCGTATCAGTTAAAACAAATCTGGAAAATAATCAAGAACAGTTTAACAGATTAAAAGATTATTTTAACAGATTAATTAAACCAGCAGATTTTAAAATCATCTATATAAATAGAGTTGTTTAACTTTTTTAAACACATATCTTTTACACATCTTTTAGCAATCAATCAAGCAATCAAAAGTGCTACTTTCAAGAGAGAATCACGCTAGTTTTTGTGAAGTTCATCAAAGTTCTTTCTTGAGGCAAAATTGCATTCTTTTGAAGAAGAAACACATCTTGCAGAACTGCATAAAACTGGTTTGAGCGTTCTTAGTTTCTTCTGTTTGTTTCTTTACTTTCTTTTATTGTATTGTGGGTGCCTAGAATTGTGGGCACTGGTTTCTGTAGCTGGAATTTGGCTGCAGGGTAGGTCAAAACTGGAATTTGGTTCTTGGTGAAAGCTTAGGTGCAGGAACTAGAATTGTGGTTCTTGTGGTAGATTGAGTGTGAGGTTAAGGTTGTAATCTGTAAAACATTCAATCTAGTGGAATCCAGCTGGAATTTGGCTGGAGACTGGACGTAGCCCTTGGATTGGGTGAACCAGTATAAACCTTGGTGATATCTTTCTAAACCTTTCTCTTCTTTAATTTTGTAACTGCATTTATTTTTTGATTGCTTGTTGTGTAATTCAAGAATTGCTCAGAATACTTAATCTTTGAAATAGATAATCTATTAATTGCGAAAATCTTTCAAAGATCAATTCACCCCCCCCCTCTCTTGATCTCAGCCTACATTTCTAACACAAAGAGCGCCGCCATAGACATTGTTGCAAGATTTTGTGACTCCGTGATGGCCATCACCTTAGGTTGCCATTTCCTATCCAAAGATTTAAGAATTTTTACATTTAACTCATCAATATCAAAAATCTTACCTAACCCGGTGAGATGGTTCACAATATGTGTGAAACGCTTTTGAACGTTCAAAATTGTTTCCCCTTATTGCATTTGGAACATCTCATACTCTTGTATCAATGAGTTATTTCTTTCTCTTTTAACGTCATCGGTACCTTCGTGGGTTACTCTTAGCATTTTACACATTTCTTGAGCACTCTTACAAACCGATATCCTGTAAAACTCATCAAGGGTTACAACAGATGAAATTATATTTCTAGCCCTAACATCATATTGGGCTTTTTTATTTCTTCAACCGACCATCTTGAAAATGGTTTTGGTACCTCTTCTCCGTTTTTAGTAATTTTAGGAATAAAAGGTCCGTTTAAAATTGCATCCCAAACACCTCTATCAACAGACTCCAAAAATATTTGCATTCTAACTTTCCAAAAAATATAATTTTGCCCCGCAAAAAGTGGGGGTCTATTGATAGAAGCACCCTCGGAAAATGTTTGATTTTGTCCGACCATTTTCGAAATTTGAATGACTATCAAAGCAAGCTCTGATACCACTTGTTAGAATCGCGCAGCGGAATGATTGCGTTTACGAACAAAAGCAAGAGCGCGGGGGGGGGGGGTGAATTGGTTTCTTAAACAAAAATTAGGGTTTTAAAATTTTTCCCAAATTTCACCGATTAAAATGTTGTGTAAAGTAAATAGAGAAGGGATAGAAGATTACACAGTCGATTTATACTAGTTCGGATCAAAAGACCCTACGTCCAGTTGCTAATCACTCAAATAGAGGATTAACGTTGTCACTATAATTATAGTTTTACAAACAGATTACAAATGAAAAGATAAGGTAAAGAAAACACCTCTCTTGAGTCACACAAGAGATTAACACCTCCTTTGAATCCACAAAGGATGACGAATAGCTTTTCCTAGAGACGGCACAACACACAATCCACCAAGAAACCCACTTAGTGATTCTTATCGCTTCTAGCCCACACTAGGTTTTCAAAAGCTCCTTTTTCTTCCCTACAAACAGTTCTCTAGCAGTCACAACTCTTAACTTTTGTATGAAAAAGGTTGTTCAATTTGCAGATAGCCTTAGAGAACCTTAAGTAGAGAGATTAGGGTTTGGGAATTGGGGATTTTCGAAATTGGATGAATTGGGAATAGGATTTGCGCAACTTGGTCCAACTTTGAATTTCAAAACACATAACAGACCCAAATAATCAATAATCTTAAGTGTTAATCAATTATTCCAGAGCCATTCTCGCAGAGGAGCAAAAACAACACCAGTTAATTGATTAACAAGCCATTTAATCGATTAACAACCAGTTAATCGATTAACAGGTCATTTCATCGATTATTTGAAAGAGCAAATGTTGAAAATAGTTTTCTTTCTGTAATAATTGATTATCCTGCCATTTAATCAATTATTCTAGTGTATTTTTGATAAAAATGAGTTTTTAGAGCTTTAAAAGAGTGTTCTATGTGCTGGCTATCTTGGACTCTAATATTACAGACTCAAAAACATAAAAATAGAGTTATTACATAACATTACAAGTCTTCAAATCTTTAAGTCCTTTGTTCTTGTATCATCATCAAAATCTACAAGCTTCATATCCTTGTATGTTCAACATTCATATCCTTGTATGTTCAACAATAATCGATTATCATTCAAGATAATCAATTATCTACATCTGTTATGAGTTTTGAAATTCAAATCTGGACCAATTTACGAAAACCTTATTCCCAATTCTTATGTTTTCAAAAATCATCATTTCTCAGACCCTATTCTCTCTACTTATGGTTCTCTAAGGCTCTCTGCAAAATAACAAACCTTTTTCATACAAAAGTTAAGAGTTGAGACTACTAGAGAACTTTCTGTAGGGAAGAAAAAGGGGCTTTTGAAAATCTAGTGTGGGCTAGAAGCGATAAGAATCACTGAGTGGGTTTCTTGGTGGATTGTGTGTTGTGTCGTCTCTAGGAAAAGCTGTTGTTCATCCTTTGTGGATTCAAAGGAGGTATTCATCTCTTGTGTGACTGAAGAGAGGTGTTTTCTATTCCTTATCTTTTTCAATTTGTAATCTGTGTAACCTGTGATTATAGTGACAACGTTAATCCTCTTTTTGACTGATTAGCAACTGGCCATAGGGTCTTTTGATTTGAACCAATATAAATCATCTGTGTAATATTCTTTCTCTTATCTCTTTACTTTACAAAGCATTTTAATCGGTGAAATTTTGGAAAATTTTCAAAACCCTAATTTTTGTTTAAGAAACCAATTCACCCCACCCCTTCTTGGTTTTTGTCCCTAAACGCGAACATTCCTTTGCACGATTCTAACACCATAACATTTGAAACTTAAGGAAGAATTTTCCTTTACCTTTCCCTTACCTTTGAAAGGTTTCTTGCCTTTTGCTTTCAATTTTTTTTTTAACTTATTAATCATAAGACTCAAGTTTTCATCTTCCTCATTTTCAGAGTCTTCTTCCTCCTTCTTATTTTTTATCTTGGAAACCTCAGTTTTAAAGGTTAGGTTTCTCTTTTGATGGTGGCCTTCTTCATCATTTAGCCTTCCTAATTCAAGTTCATGCTCTCTCAACTTTCCAAAGAGAGTCGCCATGGTCATAGATGCAAGATTTTGTGACTCCGTGATAGCAGTCACCTTTGGTTGTCATTTCCTGTCCAAAGATTTCAAAATTTTACATTTAACTCGTCAGTATCAAAAATCTTACCAAGCCCAGTGAGATGGTTGACAATATGAGTGAACCATTTTTGAACATCAAAGATAGTTTCTCCTTGTTTCATTCGAAACAACTCATATTCTTGAATCAAGGAATTTTTGCTTGCTCTTTTAACATCATCGGTATTTTCATGGGTTACTCTTAACATTTCCAACATTTCTTGAGCACTCTTGCAAATTGAAATTCTATAAAATTCATCAAGAGTTAAAGCAGATGAAATAATATTCCTAGCCCTAATATCATATTGAACTTTTCTGTTTTCTTCTGCAGTCCATCCAGAAAATGGTTTAGGTACCTCTACTTCATTTTCAGTAATTTTTGGAATAAAAGGACCATTTACAATAGCATCCGAAACAACCCTGTCAATAGACTCCAAAAATATTTGCATTCTTACTTTCCAAAACGGATAATTTTGTCCAGCAAAAAGTGGGGGTCTGTTGATAGAAGCACCTTCGGCAAAAGTTTGATTTTGTCCAGCCATTTTTGAAATTTTTGAAAAATTACCAAAGCAAGCTCTAATACCACTTATTAGTATCGTGCAACGGAATGTTTGCATGTAGGGACAAAAATCAAGATGGGGGGTGGGTGAATTGGTTTCTTATAAAAATTAGGGTTTTTAAAATTTTTCCCAAATTTCACTAATTAAAATGCTTGTAAAGTAAAGAGACAAGGGAAAGAAGATTACACAAGTAATTTATACTGGTTTGGATCAAAAGATCCTACGTCCAGTTGTTAATCACTCTAAAAGAGGATTAACATTGTCACTATAATCACAGTTTAAAACAGATTACAAATTACAAAAGATAAGGATTAGAAAACAACTCTCTTGAGTCACACAAGAGATGAACACCTCTTTTGAATCCACAAAGGATGACGACAACTTTTCCTAGAGACGACACAGCACACAATCCACCAAGAAACCCACTCAGTGATTCTTATCACTTCTAGCCCACACTAGGTTTTCAAAATCCCCTTTTTCTTCCCTACACAAAGTTCTCTAGCAATCACAACTCTTAACTTTTGTATGAAAAAGATTGTCTTGTTCAGAGAGCCATAGAGAACCTTAAATAGAGAGATTTAAGGTATGGGGAATAGGATTTTCGAAATAGGGAATAGATGCATCGAAAATAGGTCCAAAATTTGAATTTTAAAATCATAACAGACACAGATAATCGATTATCCTAAGTGATAATTGATTATCACAGAACCATTTTCGCAAAGGAGTATTTTTGGACCAGGAGATAATTGATTATCCCAGTTGTCGCCAGCGTCAAAAGAGGCGGTCGAAGCGACGCGATGGGTTTCGAATTTGACTCGCATTTTAAAGTGATGTTACAACGCCTTTAAGTTGTCTGATAACCGGGCTAGAACTAATGGCAAGGTTTTCAAAAATGGGTTCTGGAGTCACCACCAATGTTTTATCCAGAAACATTGGAAAAGGAGAAAAAGAAGGCGTTGGTTTTGAAAAACCAACTTTGGCCATTATAACCAGAGTTGGGTAAGGGAGTTAGTTACGTGTAGGGAAGGTATTAGATTCCCTACGACGCCCCTTTCGGGTTCCCTATGATGGATCATTTATTTCATAAATGAACTTTTAAAATGACACTTTTACCCTTTATTTATTTACGAAAATTAAGGTATTGACTACATGGCCCTAACAATTAATGCACGTATAAATGTAAATAAAAAGCGGTAAAAAGAGAGGGAGACAGTGTGGAAACCTTCGAAGCACACTTTCGTAATTAAAATTCTTGAAGTATGATGCTTTTTGGCAATCCCTCACTCTACAACGTTGGTCGATCATCCTCGCAACGCTACAGAATAAGCTCTAAGAACGCTAAGAAACTCCGAAAATGCTTCGGAGGGATCCTAGGGGAAGAATTTCGAAGAATTACAGAAGGGAAAGTTGAAGAATTATGTTAAAAGGAGAGGAACGCATCCTCCTTTTATAGGGATTCACGCCTGTCAGGTCGAGACGGCCGTCTCACCTTTGATAAATGGTGAGATGGCCATCTTGCCAAACGAGACGGCGGTCTCGCCTTGGCGAGTGACGAGAAGGCCATCTCGCCAAACAAGACGACAGTCTCTGTTAGAATCGCGCAGCGGAATGTTTGCGTTTATGAACAAAAACCAAGAGGGGGGGTGAATTGGTTTCTTAAACAAAAATTAGGATTTTAAAATTTCCCCCCAAATTTCACTGATTAAAATGCTATGTAAAGTAAATAGAGAAGGGATAGAAGATTACACAGTTGATTTATACTGGTTCGGATCAAAAGACCCTACGTCTAGTTGCTAATCACTCAAACAGAGGATTAAAGTTGTCACTATAATCAAAGTTTTACAAACAGATTACAAATGAAAAGATAAGGTAAAGAATACACCTCTCTTGAGTCACACAAGAGACGAACACCTCCTTTGAATTCACAAAGGATGAAGAACAACTTTCCCTAGAGATGACACAACACAAATCCACCAAGAAATCCCCTTAGTGATTCTTATCGCTTCTAGCCCACACTAGGTTTCAAAAGCCCATTTTTCCTCCCTACAAATAGTTCTCTGGCAGTCACAACTCTTAACTTTTGTATGAAAAAGGTTGTTCAATTTGCAGAGAGTCTTAGAGAACCTTAAGTAGAGAGATTAGGGTTTGGGAATTGAGGATTTTCTAAATTGAATGAATTGGGAACAGGCTTTTTGAAACTTGGTCCAATTTTGAATTTCAAAACACATATCAGACCCAAATAATCAATTATCTTGAGTGTTAATCGATTATTCCAGAGCCATTCTTGCAGAGGAGCAAAAACAACATCAGTTAATCAATTAACAGGCCATTTAGTCGATTATTCCAGAGAGCAAATGCTGAAAATGGTTTTCTTTCTGTAATAATTGATTATCCTACCATTTAATTGATTATTCTAGTTTATTTTTTATAAAAATGAGTTTTTAGAGCTTTTAAAGAGTGCTTTATGTGCTGGCTATCTTGGCCTCTAAAATTACAGACTAAAAAACATAAAAACAGAGTTATTACATAACATTATAAGTCTTCAAATCTTTAAGTCCTTTATTCTTGTATCATCATCAAAATCTACAAGTTTCATAACCTTTTATGTTCAACATTCATATCCTTGTATGTTCAACAATCTCCCCCTTTTTGGTGATGATCAAAATTTCCTTTAAAACCCTTTGTAATAACTTGTTTTGTCTGTCACAGCTAACAAAAACATTAAACATACCAAACAACATTTAAATTTAATAAACATAATAAACATAAGAGGCTTTAAATAATTTCTCCCCCTATTTTGATTATGATAAAAAAATAAATAAATAAAAGTTCCCCCTCAATAAGTGCATAAGATATAAAAAGAACTCCCCCTCAAACAAAGCAAAAATACAAATTTTATTCCATAACTCAAATAAATTACAAGCAAGAAGATATATTGAAGAGATTAAAACTCTTCACTTTCATCACTGTTAAATTGGGCATCAAATCTATCTTCTAAGTTACAAACCCTATCATCTACATCCGAAATATGACAAACAATTTCCTGATGTCGTTCTTGAGAAATAGTGAAGAATTCTTGCATTCTTTGATTCATATCAAAGAAGATGGACGGGATGTAGATGAGTAGATGATGTCCCAGCAGTATGAATGTTTTCTACAGGAATGTCAGCAGCAGGCATCTCTTCATCAGAATCTTGAGCATCTTCAGCCATGTTGGGCGCGCCATCTTCAGCCATGTTGGGAGCATCCTCTCTTACAGGAAAATGGGCAACATTTTCCCAGATATCATCATCAAGGATGATAGTCACACCCTTGACTCTAGAAGTGGCTACATGATCTCTAAATTTAAAACGAGAATAGAATACCCTAACTAAATCAGGGTAGTAAGTACCTTGCATTTGAATGAATGGAAGAACACCTTGCATTTCAAGAAGATTTGGAAAGATAAAGCCCCGATTGATGAACTGATCACCAATAATATATTTTGGAGTGATGGTCTCCCTTTCTTTCCAGAAAGTCAGGAAATCCTTTCTTCCTTCATCGTCTGAGATCCATACTTCAACTGAATTTGGACGGAGATGAGAAGCAGGAGCGTTCTTCTTCTTGTGGGGATCTTAGCACGAGATGATGAAGCCATTAAGATTAAACGGAAAGAAAACAAGAGAGTTTGGACAAGTTTTGGAGAAGAATAAGGGTTTGAAGAGACAAGGGAGAGCTTGAATGATTGTGGAATGCTTTGATTCAAGGTTTGGAGGTGTGTAGATGTGAAATGAAGCCTTCTTATATATAGAGAACAAGTATAACGGTCATAAATGACTAGATTTGGGAGAATGGGTGCCAAAATAGCCGTTCCAAATGGCTAGTTTATAAAAAAACTTCCAAGATAATCGATTAAAGTTGTTGTTAATCGATTAAAGCTTCAACTGAACAGAATAATCGATTAAATTGGCAAATAATCAATTATTGCTTCAAATAATCGATTATTCCAGAGAGAAACTTTTGATTTTGGTCATTTTGGTGCAGATAATCGATTATTTCCCAAAATAATTGATTATTCCAGAGAGATCATCAAATTTTTAAGGTTTAGACAAATGATAATCAATTAAATCCCTATATAATCGATTATTACAGTACAACATTCAAAAAGTTTATCAGTTAAGCAGAATTTAGGTTATTTCTAATATTCCTAACTCTCTTCTAAGATCATAGAATCTATCCTTGGGAAGAGGTTTAGTAAAAATATCTGCTAATTAATGCTTTGTATCAACATATTCAATTTTATAGTTTCCCTTACTAATATGATCTCTTAAGAAATGATGCCTAATCTCTATATGCTTAGTTCTAGAGTGCATTACTAGATTCTTAGTAAGATTGATTTCACTTGTATTATCACTCATTAACGAAATGTTACTTAGAAAGATACTATAGTCTCCTAGTTGTTGCTTCATCCATAAAATTTGAGCAAAACAATTACCTGCTGCAATATATCCAGCTTTAGTTGTAGATAAAGAAACACATGCTTGTTTCTTAGAATGCCAAGACACTAAAGATGATCCTAACATATGACATGTTCTACTAGTGATCTTTCTATCAATCTTACAACCACCATAATCAGCATCAGAATATCCTATTAAACTAGGAGAAGCTTCAGATGGATACCATAATCCAAATCCTGTAATTGCTTTTAAATATTTTAAGATTCGTTTTACAGCAATTAAATGAGATTCTTTTGGACATGCTTGAAATCTAGCACACACACAAACAGAATGCATAATATTAGGTCTACTTTCAGTTAAGTATAATAGTGAACCTATCATACCTCTATACATAGATTGATTAATTTCCAAACCTGATTCATCCTTGTCTAAATAACATGATGTTCCCATGAGTGTGTTAGCTTCCTTTGAAGTGTCCATTCCAAATTTCTTGAGAATCTCTTTGCAGTATTTGGTTTGAGACACAAAAATGCCATCTTTAAGTTGTTTAATTTGAAGTCCAAGGAAGAATGTTAATTCTCCCATCATTGACATTTTAAATTCACCTTACATTATCTTAGCAAATTCTACACACAAGGAATTATCAGTTGATCCAAAAATGATATCATCAAAATATACTTGAACTAATATGATATGTTATTTTACTTTCTTAATAAACAGAGTGGAATCAGTTTTTCCTTCAGAAAAATCATTTGAAGTTAGAAAACTACTTAATCTTTCATACCAAGACCTAGGAGCTTGTTTCAAACCATATAAAGCTTTCTTCAATTTAAAAATATGGTTAGGATATTTAAAATCTTCAAATCCAGGAGGTTGTTCCACATATACTTCCTCTTTGATAAACCCATTTAAAATTGCACTTTTAACATCCATTTGATATAATTTAAATTTCTTCAATGAGGTATAGCCTCTAACCTGGCAACAGGAGCATAAGTTTCATCATAATCAATACCTTCCTCTTGACAGTAACCTTTGGCAACAAGTCTGGCTTTGTTCTTTGTTATATTTCCATCTTCATCAAGTTTGTTTCTAAATACTCATTTTGTTCTAATCACTTGATGAGATTCTTCTCTTGGAATTAATTCCCAGACTTGATTCCTTTCAAATTGATTAAGTTCTTCTTGCATTTCTATGCACCATTGGTCATCTTTGAGAGCTTCCTCAACACTTTTGGGTTCAATTTGTGAAACAAAAGCTACAGACATACAAAATTTTTTCATATTTCTAGTTCTTACCCCTTTTGAGATATCACCAATTATATTGTCCATTGAAAGTCCTCTTACTGATTCCCACTCTTTTGCTAATTTAGTTGGTTGAGATGGCTCATTCTCATTCAAGTACATTTCTTCTAGAGCTTCTCTTATGTACTCATCATCACCTGCAATTCTTTATTTGACTTAAGAGGATTTCCCTTAAGGTCTACAATTTCATCAAAGGTTACATGTATAGATTCTTCAACATTTAAAGTTCTTCTATTGAACACTCTATATGCTTTGCTAGTTAGTGAATAACCTAAGAAAATGCCCTCATTGGCTTTTGATTCAAATTTTCCTAAGATATATTTTCCATGATTTAAAACAAAGCATTTACATCCAAATATTTTTAAATGAGCAACATTAGGCTTTCTACCATTTAACAGTTCATAAGGAGTTGATTTCATAATTTGCCTAATAAGCATCCTATTCAACACATAACATACAGTACTTATAACATCAGCCCAAAAATACTTAGAAACATTTGATTCATTCAACATTGTTCTAGCAAGTTCCTCTAGTGACCTACTTTTCCTTTCTACTACACCATTTTGTTGGGAAGTCCTAGGTGCAGAAAAATTATGCAAAATACCATTTTCCTCACAATAATTTTCAAACCATTCATTTTGAAATTCTCCACCATAGTCACTTCTTAACACCTTAATTCTTATGTCTTTCTCATTTTGGATTTGCTTGGCAAACTTCCTAAAGACCTTAAAAGCTTCACTTTTTAATGTTAAGAAAAATGTCCAAGTATATCTAAAAAAATCATCAACAATCACAAGAGAATAATAATTTCCACCAAAACTTTTTATCCTAGATGGACCAAATAAATCTAAGTGTAATGGTTCTAAAGGTTTTGATGTGGAAATAACCTTCTTAGATTTAAAGGATGATTTCACTTGTTTACCTTTTTGACATGCATCACATAATCTATCTTTTTCAAATTTTAACTTAGGCAAAACAACAACTAAGTCATTTGATATTAATTTGTTTAATTGATGCATATTTATATGAGCCGCTCTCTTATGCCATAACCATGGGTTTTCTTCCTTAGCAACTAAGCATGTTATACTAGTATTAGGTACACAATCCAAATCAATCAAATAGATATTATTATGCCTAATGCCTTTCAATGCTATATTTTCGGAATCCTTTAAATGTATGGTACAAAATTTACTTTCAAAAATTACCTTGAATCCTTTGTCACAAAGTTGACTTATACTTAGGAGATTATGCTTTAGCCCATCAACAAGAAGCACATCCTTTATCTCCAAAGTATTTGCACCACCAATGTTTCCGATTCCAAGAATTCTTCCTTTGTTGTTGTTCCCATAGGTTATATATCCTTGTTCTTTAGCTTTGAAACTCACAAATTTCGTTTTGTCTCCGGTCATATGTTTTGAGCATCCACTATCAAGATACCACATAGACTTCTTGGATTTGGAAGTTTCCTACAAAACAAGAACATAGTAATCTTAGGTCCCCATAACTTTTGGGTCCTTGGGGTTAGAGACAATCAAATCATTTAACTATAGGAACCCAAACATATTTTCCTTTAGGAACACCAAAATGCTTAATTCTACATCTATTTGAAGTATGACCATATTTCATACAATAAAAGCATGCATTAGATGTAATTTCTGAATATGATACATTTCTAACTATTGAAGTTTTAGTTCCTTTTTCAACCCATACTCTTATATTTTTAATTTTAGGCTTTTTCAAAGGAACATGCCAATTTTCACTATTTTGAACAATAGTCTTATCCTTATAACTATCACTTATTTCCTTCTTAGCTTTATCAAGCAAATGGATAAGTATATCAATATCATGTTCATACTCTTTACATGATGCACATGCTATATTTTTATTATCTTTTTCCTCTAAACATACAATTTTCGTTTTTAAGGATTCCACCTCTTTTTCGGATTTATTCAAACACTTTTTCATAGATTTATATTCATTTTTCAAGTTCTTAAAAGCAGTAAACAATTCTCCATATGCATTTTGTAAAGCATCATAATCATTTTCATCATCACTTGAGGAAGAGTTAGAATCACTAACCTCAAAGTCGGAAGAGATGTTGTCATTTGCCATCAAACAAATGTTTGCTTCAATTTTCGAATCACTTGACCCCGAACTTGAGTAACTATCATCCCAAGCAATGTAGACTTTCTTCTTGAAGAATTTCTTGCCTTTGTGATCTTCATTTTTCTTGTTTGGACAATCGGTTTTTACATGTCCTGTTTCACCACAACCATAACATTTAATATTTAAAGAAGTACTTTCTCTTACCTTTCCCTTACCTTTGAAGGGTTGCTTCCCTTTGGCTTTCATGAACTTTGTGAATTTCTTTATCATAAGACTCAATTGTTCTTCTTCTTCATTTTCCGAGTCTTCTTCTTCCTTTTTGTTCTTACTCTTGGAAATTTCAGTTTTGAATGCAAGGTTCCTCTTTTGGTGTTGACCTTCTTCATCATTTAACATTCCAAGTTCAAGTTCATGCTCTCTCAACTTTCCAAAGAGCGCCACCATACACATTGTTGTAAGATTTTGTGACTCCGTGATGGCTGTCACTTTAGGTTGCCATTTCCTATCCAAAGATTTAAGAATTTTTACATTTAATTCATCAATATCAAAAATCTTACCTAACCCGGTGAGATGGTTCACAATATGTGTGAAACGCTTTTGAACGTCAAAAATCGTTTCCCGTTGTTGCATTCGGAACATCTCATTTCTTGGATCAATTAATTTTTCCGTGCTTTTTTTACATCATCGGTACCTTCATGGGTTACTCTTAACATTTCCCAATTTTCTTGAGCACTCTTACAAACAGAGATCCTGTAAAACTCATCAAGGGTTAAAGCAGATGAAATTATATTTCTAGCCCTAACATCATATTGGAGTTTTCTATTTTCTTCAGCCGTCCATCTAGAAAATGGTTTTAGTACCTCTTCTCCTTTTTCAGAAATTTTCGGAATAAAGGGACCATTTGAAATTGCATCCCAAACACCTCTATCAAAAGACTCCAAAAATATTTGCATTCTAACTTTCCAAAAAGGATAATTTTACCCCGCAAAAAGTGGGGGTCTATTGATAGAAGCACCCTCGGCAAATGTTTGATTTTGTTCGGCCATTTTCGAAAATTGAATGACTATCAAAGCAAGCTCTGATACCACTTGTTAGAATCGCGCAACGGAATGTTTGTGTTTACGGACAAAAAGCAAGAGGGGTGGTGAATTGGTTTCTTAAACAAAAATTAGGGATTTAAAGTTTTCCCCCAAATTTTACCGATTAAAATATTGTGTAAAGTAAATAGAGAAGGGATAGAAGATTACACAATCGATTTATACTGGTTTGGATCAAAAGACCCTACGTCCAATTGCTAATCACTCAAACAGAGGATTAACGTTGTCACTATAATCACAGTTTTACAAACAGATTACAAAGGAAAAGATAAGGTAAAGAATACACCTCTCTTGAGTCACACAAGAGACGAACACCTCCTTTGAATCCACAAAGGATGAAGAACAACTTTCCCTAGAGACAGCATAACACACAATCCACCAAGAAATCCACTCAGTGATTCTTATCGCTTCTAGCCCACACTAGGTTTCAAAAGCCCCTTTTTCCTCACTACAAACAGTTCTCTGGCAGTCCCAACTCTTAACTTTTGTATGAAAAAGGTTGTTCAATTTGTAGAGAGCCTTAGAGAACCTTAAGTAGAGAGATTAGGGTTTGGGAATTGGGGATTTTCGTAATTGAATGAATTGGGAACAGGGTTTTCGAAACTTGGTCCAATTTTGAATTTCAAAACACATATCAAACCCAAATTATCGATTATCTTGAGTGTTAATCGATTATTCCAGAGCCATTCGCGCAGAGGAACAAAAACAACATCAGTTAATCAATTAACATGCCATTTAATCGATTAGAAGCCCAGTTAATCGATTAACAGGCCATTTAATCGATTATTCTAGAGAGCAAATGCTGAAAATGGTTTTCTTTCTGTAATAATCGATTATCCAGCCATTTAATCGATTATTCCAGTGTATTTTTGATAAAAATGAGTTTTTAGATCTTTTAAATAGTGGTCTATGTACTGGCTATCTTGGACTCTAATATTACAGACTCAAAAACATAAAAACAGAGTTATTACATAACATTACAACTCTTCAAATCTTTAAGTCCTTTATTCTTGTATCATCATCAAAATCTACAAGCTTCATAACCTTGTATGTTCAACATTCATATCCTTGTATGTTCAACAGTCTCACCATTGGCAAGTGGTGAGACGACTGTTTCGCCAAACAAGATAGCGGTGTTGCCCTTTGGGGTCAAGGCATCGACTCTGGTTTGAAGCTCTCCACTGTTTGAAAGTGCAACAGGTGGGGCGGATGGTTGTGACATCCCTCTATTTCTTCTCCACTCCTCATAGTCATTAGAGATAGCTACTCGAGTTTTTCCTAGCTCTCTATCTCCCATGAAGACTGGTTTCTCCCGTGCTCTTCGTACAATAAGCGAATTAACAACAGTGCATGAGTCTCTGAAGAAACACAGTCCTCCAAGCTCTTCCCGTGATATCGCAGTTTGGGTCCTCATGAGTTGTCTCATAGCCACTTTTGGAGAATAGGCTATGCAACCCCTAAGTCCTATTAATGGTATGCTCAAATAATCCCCATATCTGATGAGGATTGGGCCGGGTCAGAACCAAGGACATACCCAAGATAAACAGTTGGTGTCCCATTGTTCCAACTCGACCTTCCACTGTATGGTCAGGCGTCGGTGGAGAGGGATTTTGGAGAAGGTTTTCAAAGGGTCAGGGAACATCCCCATGTGACTAAAGGCATAGAAATGTGTGATACCCCATACAAATAGCACTGAAGAGCAGCATCTGAGTGTTCTTCCTTGCTTTTGGTGATAGAATTCCACCGAAAGCAAGGTGTCGGCAAGAAGTGTAGGCAAGGGACTCTTCGAGTTCACGTCCTAGGTGAAGAAGGCGTCCATGATGGCTTGATCTACTGTGTCGAGGTGGAAGGGGAACAGTATTGTCCCAAATACGATTAAAGCCAAGGTTTTGTTAAAAGCAGACCATCCTGCCCTTTCCGCCAAGGAGGACAGATGGTCTTCTAACATTGAGACTTTCCAACCCTGGACATTCCCTTTTGCTATCAGGGTAGTCTGCCGAGATGGCAATCGGATGATGGTAGCGACTTGTGCTGCAGGAGTATATGCTTTATGGCGAATGTGGACCCTGGCTAACTTGGGCCATTTTAACATAATCTCATACTCCTCCAAAGTGGGCACCATATCGAACTACGAGAATTCGAAGCAGTGCAGACTGGAGTTCCAAAAAAGAACAAGAATCCTGATGAAAATAGGATCGACACAGATCTTCAGCAGGTCAAGAATTCGTCCGTAGGATTTTTCAAAGTTGGAGTGGACCTCTGATGGCATCAACGCACAAATTCGTTCTAACTTCTCATCATGGTATCGGGGAACATCCACTTTCTTCAATTGTCTACTAGTCCCCTCCATTTTCTAAAAACCAAAATGCATGCTATGTGTAGACCCCTAATTTTTCCCGGCCTCTCAAAATAAAAGCTAGAGGAATTTCACTCGAAGATGGAGTTCATCCGGCTTCCCAAAACCGAGAAGGACCTCCCGCAACAGAAGACGGAGTTCACTCATTCACACGATAAAAGCCAAAAGAGACTTCCTACACAAAGACAAAGCTCGCCCGACATCTTATTGGAGGCCAAGAAGACTCCCTATATGAAGATAAAGCTTCAACGAACACACATCGGCATCAATCTATGTCCGAAAAAGGAAAGGAAAGCTTCCCGGGGTCCCAGAACGCGAAGACTGGACAAAACAGGCCGAGACCACCGTCCCAGGGTTGGGACGGCCGTCCCAACCTCTTAAATTCAGTTGGGACGCGCGTCCCAAAGTTGGGACAGCCGTCCCAAACCCATTTTAAGTGGGACGGCCGTCCCGGCCTTCCTGGGGTCCCGCTCCGTGTAATTTTGCCATTTGGGACGGCCATCCCAGTCCGGACGGCCGTCCCAACCCGGACGGCCGTCCCAAAGTGCGCCAGCTGCGAAAAACTATAAATAGGAGGCTCATTTGCCACTTTTTCACACCCCAGACACTCCAGAGAGCTCTGAAACACTTTAGAGCACTTGTCTACTTCTCTCTCTCTCTCGAATGATCTTTCCGATTGCCTTAAATAGGTAACAATCGGTTAAGGAATTATATTCCGGCATTTGATTCTTCTTTAAATTTTTAGTAGAGTCGATCTTGTATTGGGGAGGAGAGACGTGTAGAGAGAGGGGTTGCCAAAACGCATCCTCACGGTTCGAGGTTCTCAATATAAAGCTTGCTACGGAGGTTCTTTTCAATTCCCTTCTCTTTTATTGTTTTATTTATTGTTTTCTTGTTTTATTTAGCTTTATTATGTCATGTAGAATAGGATCATGTAGATAGCTATTTTAATATCTCTTTTATTGCTTTATTTAGCTTTATTCATCATTTTATACATGCAACATAGAATAAAATCATGTAGATAGCCATTTAATATTATGTAATAAAATAGGGTAATCGCGTAATTTCTCGTAGTCTTTATTTAAATGAATTAATCTGTCATAGGGAACCCGAAAGGGGCGTTGTGGGGTGCTAACACCTTCCCCACACGTAACTAACTCCCTTACCCAACTCTGGTTATAATGGCCAAGTGCGGTTTTTCTTAAAATCAACATTTTTTCCTTTTCCAATGTTTATGGTCAAAACATTGGTGGCGACTCCATAAGAACCCCTTTTCGAAAACCTTTTAAAACAAAAACGCGAGTCTAAACCATCTTTTCGCGACCGCTCGCATAAACGTTTCGAGACGTCCCCCGGACGTCGGAAAGGGACGGCGGCGACACTATGAATATGATGCTTAATGTAGGCATGCATGCAAGTGTTTATTTTTCCTAAACATTATCATGTTTTATTCCTACGTGATGCATGATAGTGTTTGTTTTTGTATTTTTTTCAAAACGAAAATAAACTACCTATATGGATGTTTTATGAATTTGATGTTTGTGAACAAGATCCCATTTTTATTTTATTGGGTTTTATTTAATTTTATTTATTTTATAGCCTTTTATCTCTTCTATCAAACTGCGTGGCTACTTAGCTTACGAAGAACCTGAAACCAGGCTAGCTAAAAGGCAGACTGTCCGAGATAAAATGTTTTATTGCTGTAGACCCCAAATCTTGCCCGGCCTCATAATAAAAACCAGAAATCCGCCGTTCTGAAGATGAATAAGGCTTCATAAGGCCTTTGGTAGTGTTTACTAGGATTCATTTAGGAAAAGGAGGGTTTTTTGAGAAAATAAAACATAAAATTTTGTTAGAATGTCCAGATGGTTGTCCAGAACGTCCAGATGGTTGTCCATAATGTCCAGATGGCTATCTAGAATGTCCAAATCACTGTCCAGAATGTCCAGAGCATGCAGAACATGCAGATGGCCATGCAGAGCATCCAGACGGCCATCCAGAGTGTCCAGACAGCCATCCATGACGACCAGACGACCATCCACCCTGATTTTGAGCCCTGGACAACTGTCCATGATGACCAGACGGTCGTCCACCCTAATTTTGAGCCATGGACGACCGTCCATGATGTCTAGACGGCCATCCACCCTCCCAGGCTTGCTCCCCTATAAATAGGAGCCTCATTTCACGTTTTTTCACACACCTCTCCACTCCTACACTCTCTAGGAAGCCTTTTGGCACTTTAGAGTGACTCTGAGCATTATTCTAGAGTTCGAGTGAACTTTCCGATTTCTGTTTAAGGTAGAAATCGGTTAAGGAAGTCTCCTTTTGAGACGTCTAACCCTCGGTAGGGTGGTACTCTTATTTTTTTCGAGGGAGGAGTGACTCTGTAGAGTGTGGGGACTGCCAAAAAGCATCATCAAGTTCGAGATTTATAAAAGCTTGCTTCGGAGGTTCTCTTTCATATCTCTTATCTTTTACTGCTTTCTTTTACTGTTTTCCTTGTATGCATTAGATATTAGGATAATGTAGACATTTAAATTTTACCAGTAGTTTAAATAATAGGGTAAAAGCATAATTTCTTTAAGTATTTAATTGTTAAACTAGTCCATCATAGGGATGCCCATCAGCATCTCTATGATGGACTAGTAGAGTAGACTACATTTAGGGCATTCACACACAAGTACTCGCACAAAATGACTTTGTCAAAAATCGAAAAACAAAAAATAAAAATCGCCTCAGATAAATAACAAAAAATGAAAAGCATTCATGCATATAAGGAGACTAGCTCCATGTTTGTGTTTGAAAATAGGAAGCACTCAAAACAAATAAAGCTCCCCTCAAGAAAGCAGAGCAAGTCGTCAATAATCAAGCAGAACAAGAGCTTCCAAAGCCAAAGTTCCAACCATCATCCTTCTACCCAATGAAGAGAAGGCACAATCATTAGAACAGAAAAGCCAACGAAAAGGCTTGGTCATCCCCAAGCAGATCTTTGCCTACTCCAGAGGCAAAACAAAAAAAATCACCTCACGGCTCAGCATCGCCACCACATGAGTCATCAAACACACTCATTCAGAGTCTCATCCACATCCCCCCAATGGAGAAATAAAGGCTTCAAGAGCCCATCATCATCAATAGTCAAAAGAGTCCAACCTCCAGGGTCCACCAAAAAGAAGAAAAAGCCTGCGTGCAAACACTAAAGTCCTCAATTCAAACGAAGCATCCACCTACTTAAGAGGCATCGTCGAAATTAATAAATCCCCAATGGATTCCTGCCTACCTATGAGGCATTCATCAAGAATCCCCAACAATCAAACAAGTTGGATGATAGCCGAAAAAATCCAATCCCCAGTAGTCAAGAAGCTGGATGGCTAAAGAAAAATCCAAAAGTGAAGAATCCCCGGCATACTGGATGACTACAATAAAAAGTCAAGCGAAAAATATTCAAAAATTACTCCCCATGGAGTCAGCACATGAACAAGATCAGTAAGCCGCTATTACATCAGTTGGAACCAAGTCTTTCAGAAGAAGACTTCAAAATCGGATGGGGGTTTATACTCATCGAGTCTTACAGAAGGGGACTCTGACCAAGTCTTTTAGAAGAGGACTTCAAACCGAATGGGGGTTTATACTCATCGAGTCTTACAGAAGGGGACTCCGACCAAGTCTTTCAGCAAAGGACTTCAAACCGGATGGGGGTTTATACTCATTGAGTCTTACAGAAGGGGACTCCGACCAAGTCTTTCAAAAGAAGACTTCAAACTGGATGGGGGTTTATACTCATTGTCGCCGCCGTCCGTTTCGACGTCTGAGGACGTCTCGAACGTTTATGCGAGCGGTTGCGAAAAGATGGTTTAGACTCGCGTATTTGTTTTAAAATGTGTTCATTGCTTCCGAGGTGCCCGACAATTGAACTATCCTCTAATAAAAGCAAGGTTTTCGAAAAGGGGTTCTTATGGAGTCGCCACCAATATTTTGACCATAAACATTGGAAAAGGATAAAAGGCATTGATTTTAATGAAAACCAAACTTGGCCATTATAACCAGAGTTAGGTAAGGGAGTTAGTTACGTGTGGGGAAGGTGTTAGCACCCCACAACGCCCCTTTCGGGTTCCCTATGACAGATCAATTTGTTTCAAGAGAAGACTTCGAGAAATTACGCGATTACCCTATTTTATTGCATAATATTGAAATGACTATCTACATAATTTTATATAAGGCTGAATAAAGCGATAAAAGAGATATTAAAATGGCTCTCTACATGATTTTATTCTACATGACATAAACAATAAATAAAGCTAAATAAAACAATAAATAAAGCAATAAAAGAGAAGAGAATTGAAAAGAACCTCCGTAGCAAGCTTTATATTGAGAATCTCGAACTATGAGGATGCGTTTTGGCAACCCCTCTCTCTACACAGACTCTCCTCACCAATACAAGATCGACTCCACTAAAAATTTAAAGAAGAATCAAATGTCAGAATATAATTCCTTAACCGATTGTTACCTATTTAAGGCAATCGGAAAGATCATTCGAGAGAGGGAGAGAAATAGACAAGTTCTCTGAGTTTTTTAGGAGTTTCAGAGCTCTCTGGAGTGTCTTTGGTGTTTAAAAAGTGGCAAATGAGCCTCCTATTTATAGTTTTCGCAGCTGGCGCGCTTTGGGACGGCCGTCTGGGTTGGCACGGCCGTCTGGACTGGGATGGTCGTCCCAAATGGCAATTTTACACAGGGCGAGACCACCTGAGAACCCGGGACGGCCGTCCCACTTAAATTGGGCTTTGGGACGGCCGTCCCACCTTCGGGACGCGCGTCCCACTTGATTCTGGCAGGTTGGGACGGCCATCCCAACTTTGGGACGGCCGTCTCGACCTGTTTTGCCCAGTTTTCGCATTTCGGGACCCCGGGAAGCTTTCCTTTCCTGTTTCGGACGTCAGTTGATGCCGATAGGTGTCTGTTGAAGCTTTATCTTCATACAGGAAGTCTTCTTGGCTCTTATTTGTAATGCTGGACGAGCTTTATCTTGTTATGGGTGATCTTTTTGTTTTTATTTGAGAAACCGGGCAAAATTAGGGGTCTACAGCTGCCCCCCCTTCACTTGCCTAGCTAATTTATTGGCCTAATATGCCGATAAGATTAGCTGGTAGGGGAAGGAGTTAACCCTTTTGCCCGGTTATCCTTCAGATCTTCCTTGGCTGATCTTCCGGATGATAAATATTTTTGATAGGTACCAACCCCTATCTGGTGTTTTGACGAGTATAATCCTTCGCCTGGTTATCCTTCAGATCTTCCTTGGCTGATCTTCCGGATGATAAATATTTTTGATAGGTACCAACCCCTATCTGGTGTTTTGACGAGTATAATCCTTCGCCTGGTAATTCTGTAAGGCCTGATGAGTACACACCCCCATCTGGTGTTTGACGAGTATAAACCCTCTGCCTGGTAGACCCCCTTCTGTAAGGCCTGATGAGTATACACCCCCATCTGGTGTTTGACGAGTACGAACCCTCTGTCTGGTAGACCCCCTTCTGTAAGGCCTGATGAGTACACACCCCCATCTGGTGTTTGACGAGTACGAACCCCCTGTCATGGTAGACCCCCTTCTGTAAGGCCTGATGAGTACACACCCCATCCGGTGTTTGACGAGTATAAACCCCTGCCTCGGTAGACCCCCTTCTGTAAGGCCCGATGAGTACACACCCCCATCTCGGTGATTGACGGGTATGAACCCCCTGCCTGGTAGACCCCCTTCGTAAGGCCTCGATGAGTACACACCCCCATCTCGGTGTTTGACGAGTACGAACCCCCGTCATGGTAGACCCCCTTCTGTAAGGCCTGATGAGTACACACCCCCATCTGGTGTTTGACGAGTACGAACCCCCTGTCTGGTAGACCCCCTTTTGTAAGGCCTGATGAGTACACACCCCGATCTAGTGTTTGACGAGTATGAACCCCCTGTCATGGTAGACCCCCTTCTGTAAGGCCTGATGAGTACACACCCCCATCTGGTGTTGAGTTTTACTGTATGATGCTCTGGTGAGTACTTACCCTCACCTGGTATGAGTCTGCATTTTGACCGACCCTGATGGGTACCTACCCCCACCTGGTATGAATATGCATTTTGACAGATTCTTGGAATGCTCTTTTTGGTATATCCTTTTTGATTGATGAGTACGAACCCTCATCCGGTTTCTGGCGACTTATGCGCCTATTCCATGAGGAATGATTGATTTTCTTTCTTTTTGACTTTTCTATTTTACTCATCCGGTTTTACCGGGGATTCTTTGTTGGTTGCCTTTTAGGCAGGAATTTACTGGGGACTTTGATTGTGCCTCTTGATTAGGCAATTGCTTCAGCAATGGTGAAGACTTTTATGCTTTTGGGCTTGCATTACCTCTTGCATAGGTTGATTTCCCATTTCTCTGGGACATTAGCTCTTTGTTTATTTTTTTGAGCAAACATAGGTTCTGTTGTGGGCTCACCGGTGATAGTTTTTCTTTTGGATGATTCATTGAGAATTTGATTGCTCTACCTGAAATCTCTTTTGAATTGCCCCCTAAGGGGAAAAAATGGAGTTTTTGACTCCTTATTGCTTGAACTGGCTTTTGTTTATGTTCTTATTCCTGCTGGGGAATGGGTTTATATGTGCGCCTTTTATGCGCGTTAG
This sequence comes from Sphenostylis stenocarpa, assembly GCA_963425845.1. Classification (NCBI taxonomy): domain Eukaryota; kingdom Viridiplantae; phylum Streptophyta; class Magnoliopsida; order Fabales; family Fabaceae; genus Sphenostylis; species Sphenostylis stenocarpa. Next base: position 48,240,807 of record OY731404.1, on the reverse strand, counting down.
ATGGAAAGATATTTTTCTTTTTTCTTCGTAGTGATCCCTGGGGAATTTTATTGGCTTCCTGGGGATGGAAATTTCTCATTTTCTCCTTTTATAGATTTTTCTTGATGTGCTCTTCTTGGGGATTTTCTTTCGGCTTTTTCATGCAGTGGCCTTTGTTAGAGGATGAAAGGCTTTTCTCTTCTTTCTTTTTGTTGCCCCTTAGTGATTTGGTTGATTTGATTCTGTGCTTTCTTTGATGGACTCTTCGAGGCGGCGACTCTTTAATGAGTGTGCTTGATGACTCATGCGGTGATGTCTTCGAGTCATGAGGTAATCTTTTTGATTTGCCCGATCGGATTTTTCTATTGGCTTTTGTGTACCTTTATCGAAGCTATTTTTTCTGAAGCTTCTTTATTCTGCTAAAGTAGTTTTGATTTCGCCTTTTTCTTTCGCGATTTTTATTTTCATATGGAGATTGGATTTTGGCGCCTCCTGCTTTTCAATTACAAGTATGGAGGCTAGACTCCTTATATGCATTTTTATTTATTTGAAAAATTATTTTATTTTATTTTTTTATTGATTTTGACAAAGTCGTATTATGCAACTACTTTGTGTGTGGATGTCTTAGATGCAATCTAATGTTTGTTTATTTTTGATGCATTTAGAAAGTGACTCGGCCTTCTCCCGTTGGCTTTCTTATGAATACGCGTGGCTCCTCTTCTATGGCCAGTGATGCTTGGGCTCTTCTTTTATCCATCTCTTGGTTTTAGCCCTATCTTTTGCCTAGGCTGCCCTTTACGGGTTTTCGATCTAGCGGGCTGCATTAATTTTTGCCTATAATATCTTAGGGGCTTTTTCCTTCTCTTTTGCCTAGATCGTTCTTTTGGAATTCCCGATCTAGCAGGCCACCCCCCCCTTTTTTTTTTCTGCTTCCCTTTTTTAGATGTATGCTTGATCTTTGATTAAAGGACTTTGCGCATATTTATGATTTATCAATAAAGAGGTATTTCCATAATATTTGGTCAAGAGAAAGGAAATGAACAGAAATTTTATTGATAAATGATCAAATGTTTTATTTCTTTTATAGAAGGATTTCAAAAGGTATTTAGAAGAATGGATGGCTGGGGTTGACTATAGTGTATAGGCTTAAACAGTCATGTCTGTGATATCTGCCCCCTGGTTCTCCTAATTGCTTCAGTTGAGATGCTTGAGCTCAGGGTGAAGACTATGCAGACTGCTTGCTTCCGGAAGAATGTTACTTTAGCCGCCTTTCGGTTTTCGACTGAAGTAACCATTGCTCTCTCTCTTTTTTTTTTTTTTTTTTTTTTTGCCTCTACCTTTTGCCTATGACGTATCCTAGCGAGGGATATGCACCCTATCTTTTGCCCAGGGATGCCCTTTGCGAGTTTTCATTCCTGGCGGGTCATGAGCAATGCCTTCAAGTATAATATTTCTTTACCGCGTCAGAATTGATTGGGTGTCGAAGCTCCTCTCCATCCATATTAGTGAGAATAAGTGCCCCTCCTGAGAAAGCTCGTTTGACCACAAAGGGTCCTTCATAATTTGCCGCCCATTTTCCAATTTTATCCTTCTGGGCTGGAAGTAGTTTCTTTACCACTAAATCCCCTTCTTGATAAGTATGAGGGCGGACCTTTTTATCATAAGCCTTTTTTATCTTCTTTTGATAGGCTTGCCCATGGCATATGGCATTCAGCCGTTTTTCATCGATAAGGTTCAATTGATCGTATCGACTTTGAACCCATTCGGCTTCTGTTAATTTTTCTTCCATAATAATTCGCAGGGAAGGTATTTCGACCTCTATTGGCAATACGGCCTCCATTCCATATACAAGGGAGAATGGAGTGGCTCCTGTTGAGGTTCGTACAGACGTTCGATATCCATGAAGAGCAAAAGGTAATTTTTCATGCCAATCTTTATAGGTTTTAACCATCTTTTGAACAATCTTCTTGATGTTTTTATTGGCTGCTTCCACTGCACCATTCATTTTAGGCCTATAAGGAGAAGAATTATGATGTTGAATTTTGAAGTCATAACATAGTTCTTCCATCATTTTATTATTCAGATTGGTCCCGTTATCAGTAATGAGACGATGTGGAATGCCGTATCGACATATGATATTTTTCTTAACAAAGGTGACCACTACTTTTCTAGTCACATGTGCATAAGATGCAGCTTCTACCCACTTAGTGAAATAATCAATGGCCACCAAAATGAATCGGTGACCATTGGACGCCTTAGGCTCAATAGGTCCTATGACATCTATGCCCCACATAGCGAACGGCCAAGGGATAGCCATAACATTGAGAGGTATCGGTGGAACATGTACATTATCTGCGTGTATTTGACACTTGTGACATTTTCTAGCATACTGATAAAAGTCCTTTTCCATTGTGGACCAAAAGTATCCTGCTCTGAGGATTTTCCTAGCCATGATATGCCCTGGTGCATGAGTCCCAAAGGTTCCTTCATGTATTTCTTTGATCAATATCTGGGCTTCTTCGGGATTAACGCATCTTAACAAAGTAGAATCACAATTCTTTTTATAGAGGGTTTCTCCTATCAACATAAATCCTATAGCCCTTTTCCGAATGGTCCTTTTATCGTTGTCACTGATTCCCTCTGGGTATTCACCCTTTGTCAAGTATCGCCTTATGTCCTGATACCAAGGGGCTTTATCTTTTTCACCATCCACCATCATACAAAAGGCTTGTTTGTCATGCCTTTTGACTTGGATGACGGGCATCTCATGTTCTTGCCCTAGTGCGAACATGGATGATAATGTTGCCAGCGCATCCGCAATCTGGTTATCCTCCCGAGGGATATACTCGAAACTAATGTTTTCCATTTGTGAAGTCATCTTATGGATATGCTCCAGATAAGGGATTAATTTGGAGTTTCTAGTTTCCCATTCACCCTTGAGCTGGTAAATAACAAGGGATGAGTCACCGAATACTTTGAGTTTGGTTACCCCGTGATCCAAGGCCGCTTGAATACCTAGAGCACAGGCCTCATATTCTGCCATATTGTTTGTACGAGTCAAAGGTTAATCTAGGCTGTTATCGGGATATGCTTCTTTTCGAGGCGATATTAAAATAGCTCCGATCCCATGTCCCGAGTAAGTTTGAAGCTCCATCGAAAAACATGATCCATTTATCATTTTTAAGCTCTTCATGTTGGATATGCATTATATGCTCATCTGGAAAATCATCTTGGAGGGATTGATATTCGTCTGTTGGCCCATGTGCCAGGTAGTCTACGCAAAGGACCGCCTTTGATAGCTTTCCGAGTGACATGAATAATATCAAATTCTGAGAGGAGTACTTGCCATCTAGCTATCCTTCCGGTCAAGATGGGTTTTTCAAACAAGTATTTGATTGGGTCCATTTTGGAAATTAACCAAGTTGTATGTCCGACCATATATTGTCGAAGGCGTTGAGTTGCCCACACCAATGCACAACATGTTTTTTCGAGTGGTGTATAACGGGTCTCATAGTTTAGAAATTTTTCTTGAGGTAATATATGGCTTGTTCTTTCTTACCGAGTATCATCTTGTTGACCGAGCACACATCCCATGGATTCGTCGAGTGCTGATAGGTAAAGAATTAGGGGTTTCCCTTCCACGAGTGGTATCGATCTTGGAGGATTAGTTAGGCATATTTTGATCTTTTCGAAGGCTCGTTGGCATTCATCGTTCCAAGCTGTCGATTGGTTTTTACGCAATAACTTGAAGATGGGCGTACATTTATACGTTAATTGCGCAATGAGCCAGTGCCATGTAGTTTATTCGGCCTAAGAACCCTCCGACTTCTTTTTCTGTTCTTGGTGGGGGCATTTCTAGGATTGCCTTTGTTTTATCAGGGTCCACCTCGATTCCTTTTTTACTGACGATAAACCCAAGGAGTTTTCCTGATCGTACTCCGAACATGCATTTAGCCGGATTAAGCTTAATCTGGTATTTTCGAAGCCGATTGAATAGTTTCTTTAAGTGTAGGAGGTGATATGTCTCGTTTTTGGACTTGGCAATCATATCATCCACATATACTTCGATTTCTTTGTGGATCATATCATGGAATAATGTTACCATAGCCCTTTGATAAGTAGCCCCTGCATTCTTAAGTCCAAAAGGCATTACTCTATAGCAGAATGTACCCCATGGTGTAATGAAGGAAGTTTTTTCTCTGTCTTCAACAGCCAATTTAATTTGGTTATACCCTGCATATCCATCCATGAAAGAATAGAGAGTATTTGTAGCGGTGTGATCTACCAGTATATCAATATGTGGTAAGGGAAAATCATCTTTTGGACTTGCACGGTTTAAGTCTCGGTAATCTACGCATACTCCGATTTTTCCATTTTTCTTTACAAGCTGGCACGATGTTCGCCAACCATTCGGGGTATTTTGAAACAATCGGGAAATTGGCATCCAAGCTGTTTTTCTACTTCCTCCTTAATTTTTAAGGACCATTCTGGCTTTACTCTTCTGAGTTTCTGCTTAACTGGTCGAAATCCCTCTTTTAATGGTAATCGATGCTCTACTATACTTTTGTCAATCCTAGGCATATCATGGTAGGACCAAGCAAACACATCCATATATTCTCTTAGTAACTGTATTAACCTTTCCCTGACATCATTATTAATTTGGGTACCGATGTTTACTTCTTTCTTATCATCTTCTGATCCCAAATTGATAGCCTCAGTTTTCTCCTGATGGGGTTGTATTGATTGAGCTTCTTTTTCTAACAGTCTTTGCATGTCCGGGGAAATGGTCCCCTCCTCACTGTCTGACTCAATCCATTCGTCTTCGGCTTTCGGATCTTCCAGAGGGTTTTCAATTACAGGCATGACTGTATGGTTATACTTTGTTTTAGATTTTATTTAAATATTTTGGAATGAGAGAGAAAGGAACGAAAGAGAAATGGAAAATGCCTCATTATTCACAAGGCCCACCTAAAAAAATCTCATGATCACGGGCAAGGATCATGAGAGATACATCGAAAGCTTTTTGATATATTTTTATTACATTTTTGTAGTATCATTTTTTTTTTTGAGATGGAGAAAAAAATTGATGGGCCCTAATTTGCTGATCTTCCTTATCCCGTCCTTCACTCGGGCTTTAATAAGGGTTGGTCATCCACTTTTGGGGTAGATGCATCGAAGGTAATCCACCACTGCATCTATTAAATCTTGGACCTTATGTTTTAAGGCCATGCGATTATCCACGAGTGTCCGGAGCATCCGAATGGTAATTGCATTTTTCGTTCGGCTTATACCATTCTGGATATGGTGGCTCCATTCTTTTGGGAGGGACGCGCACAAGGAGTTTAGCATCCAACAATTTTATCAACGAGACTTCAGTAGGAGGTAGGTATTGGTGTAAATTTCCTTTCCTGTTTGCGTGATCGATCTGCTGTGAGGAGGAAGGAGTAGTAGTAATGTTGATTGCGTTCACGGTTCCTTCCTTCTTCTTTCCAAAACCCTTCTTAAAGTTAGGAATGGAAGAATCAAAAGAGGTGTACTTGTGCGATTCTCCCATTTTTCAGACCTTGCTCTACTCTTTCTCCTATGATTACCACATCCGCAAAGAGTGTTGATGTGTTCCCTATCATTTTGTCATAATAGGGACTAGTTAGAGAATTGATGAACATGGATGTGGTTTCCTTATCGGATAGAGGAGGTTCTACTTGTGCTTGCCAATTCCCTCCATCTTTGGGCATATGCCTTAAATGGTTCGTCGTCCTTTTTGCTTAGCAATTGTAGATCTGCTCTTTCGGGGGTTAAATCAATATTGTATTTATAGCGACGAAGAAAAGCATCCGCCAAATGTTTCCATGTTTGGACCTGTCCTCCTTGTAATTGCATATACCAATTTAGAGCTGATTCAGCTAAGCTCTCCTGAAAGCAATGGATCGGGAGCTTTTCATTGTCGGCATATGCAGCCATCTTACGGCGGTACATCGTAAGATGGCTTTTAGGGCAAGTTAGCCCTATGTATTTCGGGAAGTCCGGAGTTTTGAACTTGTTAGGGAATTGGATGTTTTTAACGAGGCACATATCAGCCGCCTCTTTTATATCAAAGTTATGTCCTTCCATGGCTCTCAGCCTCTCTTCAAGGGCAGTGATTTGTTGTTTTGATACTTCCGGAGCATGAATATGTACTGCTCTTGTGTCAGATTGATCGTGCTCATTCTGAGGTTCCTCTTCTTCTTCCTAGTGAGAGGCTTGTCCATTCTGAGGACCCTCTTGATGAAGATTCTGTTGATGCATCATTTCTAACATTTGAGCCATTTGTTCTTTCAGCGTAGTAAGCTCAGCGGTGAGCTTTCGGTTTTGTTCTTCTAGTTGTTCCATCTTCTTAGCCTTTTGAGCACGAGTGAGGATGGGCGGAAGACCAGCCACCTTCTAAATGATTTTAATGATTCTTATTATAACTTTTTATTTTAAATGATTAGCGTGGAATAAATATGCCCTAGGATGAATTTGTTTATGTATGAGAGATTTTATTATGATGATGTTTATGCATACTTTTCTTAATGCATTGGTTTTCTCTCTTGGTTTTACACTTATTGAATGATATGGTATGAATGATACGACTTTGTCAAGAAAATTTTTTTTACAAAAGGTATTTTTATGGTTTCAACTGGTTTTACCTTTTTTATGACCCTTTATCTCTTCTGTCGGTCAGCATGACTACTTAGCTTACAAAGAACCTGAAACCAGGCTAGCTTAACTGAAGACTGTCCAAGATAAAGGTGGTTTATCTTATCACTTTTATGATTTTTAGGGTTTTTCATTATTTTGTTTGTTGTATGATTATCTTATGCTAATGTATCAATACAAATGCAACAAACGGATGCACACACAATTCATACATCCACGAGCAAAGCCACGCTATTACGAGGTAGGGTTTTCCTGCAGAAACGTGCTTTGTTTGGGTGGTTCTAAACTGTTCTCACCAAGGCCAAAGGTCCCCAAGGTGCCCCCATTATAGGGACCTCTCAATCTCTCAGTCCTCATGTCATGCACGGAATTCCGTGTCGACATCCTTGGACCAAAAGAAGAGAGTTATCACCTTGAGTTGGTGGTTTCCGACAACGGATGTAGCCCCGTGTGCCAACAAGCCGGTCGTATCTGCCACCCACTCCCTAAAGGTATTCACTCTTGCCCCCGGGTATAGGGGGACTGTTGTGTGCAAGGGTTTTTGTGTGCAGTTTATATTTCAAACAATTTGCAGAAGTAATCATACAGCAGTTATTAAAGCCATATAGTAAAAACATACGGAGGGTAAAGGCGTAATTTCAAATCTTTACTTAATTTGAATTTATCTGTCACTAAATGGGATCAACTCTCTAGCTTCCCCAGTGGAGTCGCCATCTGTCGCCGCCGTCCGTTTCGACGTCTAAGGACGTCTCGAACGTTTATGCGAGCGGTTGCAAAAAGATGGTTTAGACTCGCGTATTTGTTTTAAAATGTGTTCATTGCTTCCGAGGTGCCCGACAATTGAACTATCCTCTAATAAAAGCAAGGTTTTCGAAAAGGGGTTCTTATGGAGTCGCCACCAATATTTTGACCATAAACATTGGAAAAGGATAAAAGGCATTGATTTTAATGAAAACCAAACTTGGCCATTATAACCAGAGTTAGGTAAGGGAGTTAGTTACGTGTGGGGAAGGTGTTAGCACCCCACAATGCCCCTTTCGGGTTCCCTATGACAGATCAATTTGTTTCAAGAGAAGACTTCGAGAAATTACGCGATTACCCTATTTTATTGCATAATATTGAAATGGCTATCTACATAATTTTATATAAGAGCTAAATAAAGCGATAAAAGAGATATTAAAATGGCTATCTACATGATTTTATTCTACATGACATAAACAATAAATAAAGCTAAATAAAACAATAAATAAAGCAATAAAAGAGAAGAGAATTGAAAAGAACCTCCGTAGCAAGCTTTATATTGAGAATCTCGAACTGTGAGGATGCGTTTTGGCAACCCCTCTCTCTACACAGACTCTCCTCACCAATACAAGATCGACTCCACTAAAAATTTAAAGAAGAATCAAATGCCGGAATATAATTCCTTAACCGATTGTTACCTATTTAAGGCAATCGGAAAGATCATTCGAGAGAGGGAGAGAAATAGACAAGTGCTCTGAGTTTTTTAGGAGTTTCAGAGCTCTCTGGAGTGTCTGTGGTGTTAAAAAAGTGGCAAATGAGCCTCCTATTTATAGTTTTCGCAGCTGGCGCGCTTTGGGACGGCCGTCTAGGTTGGGACGGCCGTCTGGACTGGGATGGCCGTCCCAAATGGCAATTTTACACAGGGCGAGACCACCTGGGAACCCGGGACGGCCGTCCCACTTAAATTGGGCTTTGGGACGGCCGTCCCACTTAAATTGGGCTTTGGGACGGCCGTCCCACCTTCGGGACGCGCGTCCCACTTGATTCTGGCAGGTTGGGACGGCCGTCCCAACTTTGGGACGGCCATCTCGACCTGTTTTGCCCAGTTTTCGCGTTTCGGGACCCCGGGAAGCTTTCCTTTCCTGTTTCGGACGTCAGTTGATGCCGATAGGTGTCTGTTGAAGCTTTATCTTCATACAGGAAGTCTTCTTGGCTCTTATTTGTAATGCTGGACGAGCTTTATCTTGTTATGGGTGATCTTTTTGTTTTTATTTGAGAAACTGGGCAAAATTAGGGGTCTACACTCATCGAGTCTTACAAAAAGGGACTCCGACCAACTCTTTCAGAAGAGGACTTCAAACCCGATGGGGGTTCATACCCATTAACCACACATTTATCATCTGAAAGGTCAGCTTCCGCAGCATGGAAGTATCCTGAAGTCAAAAACTCTAAATGCACTTACATCAGCCAAATGGTCAGCTACCACGTCAAAGGAGTATCTTGAGGTATCACAACCATCCAAGGGGTCAGCTGCCGCATCAAAGGAGCATCCCAAGGGAAAAATCTTCATCAGCCGAAGGGTCAGTTGCCGCACCGAAGGAGCATCCTGAAGCTTCACACATATCATCCGAAGGGTCAGCCTCCGCAGCAAGGAAGCATCCTGAAGACAACACCAGACTGCATTCATGGTCCCAAGGGTCAACTACCACGCTAGAGCATCCAAAGGGCAACCGGGCAAGAGGGTTAACTCCTTCACCCTCCAGCCAATCTCTTAGCATATTGAGCCAACAAACGACTAGTCAGGTGAAGGGGGGGCAACTGTAGACCCCAAATCTTGTCCGACCTCACAAGAAAGACCAGAAATCCTCCGTTCTGAAGATGAATAAGGCTTCATAATGCCCTTAGTAGTGTTTACTAGGATTCATTTAGGAAAAGGATGGTTTTGTGAGAAAAATAAAATAAAATTTTGTAAGAACGTCCAGATGGTTGTCCAGAATGTCTAGATGGTTGTCCAGAACATCCAAATGGTTGTCCAGAATGTCCAGATGGCTTTCTAGAATGTCCAGATGGTTGTCTAGAATGTCTAGAGCATCCAAAACATGCAGACGGTCATCCAGAGTGTCCAGACAGCCATCCATGATGACCAGACGGCCATCCACCCTGATTTTGAGCCCTGGACGGCCGTCCATGATGTCCAGACGACCATCCACCCTCCCAGGCTCGCTCCCCTATAAATAGGAGCCTCATTTCACGTTTTTTCACACACCTCTCCACTCCTACACTCTCTAGGAAGCCTTTTGGCACTTTAGAGTGACTCTGAGCATTATTCCAGAGTTCGAGTGAGCTTTCCGATTTCTGTTTAAGGTAGAAATCGGTTAAGGAAGTCTCCTTTTGAGACGTCCATCCTCGGTAGGGTGGTACTCTTATTTTTTTCGAGGGAGAGGACTGCCAAAAAGCGTCCTCAAGTTCGAGATTTATAAAAGCTTGCTTCGGAGGTTCTCTTTCATATTGTAGACCCAAAATCTTGCCCGACCTCAAAATAAGAGCAGAAGACCTCCTATTCGAAGATGGACGAAGCCTAAAAAGCCACTAGGAGAGACTATTAGGCCCCATGTTAGAGTAGGAAGGATATTTTGTATAAAAATAAAGATTTTCGCCTTCACGAGTCGAGACCGTCGTCTCACTTTTTGGGACCACCGTCTCGCCATTGATGCAAGTCGAGACCACCGTCTCGTTTTGCGAGACCCCCCTCCCGTTTGGTGAGAAGGCCTTCTCGTTACTTGAAAAGTCGATACCGCTGTCTCGCCAAATGAGACGGCGGTCTCGCCACTTTTGCAAGTCGAGACCGCTGTCCCGAATGGCGAGACGGTCGTCTCGACCTTGCCAGTCGAGACTGCCGTCTCGACCTGACTAGCACGAATCCCTATAAATAGTGAGCGCTCCTCCCCTCATTTCACATAGTTCTTCCACTTTTCCTTCTACACTTTCTTCAAATTCTCCTCCTATAATCCCTCCGAAGAATTTCTGGAGTTTCTGAGTGTCTTAGAGAGCTTTTTATAGCGTTTCGAGAGCGATTTTCGGTGTTGTAAGAGCGAAGGGCTGCCAAAACGCACCCTATTTTCAAGAGAACTAATATAAAAGCTTGCTTCAGAGGTTTCTTCACTCTCTCCATCTCTTTTACTGTCTTTATTTTTATGATTAAATTGCATAATAGACATTAGGGCCATGTAGTCATTATTTTAATTCCGCAAATAAAAGGGTAAAAGCGTTTGTAGACCCCTAATTTTGCCCGACCTCTCAAATAAAAGCTAGGGGAATTTCACACAAAGACAAAGTTCACCCGGTTTCCCAAATAAAAGAAAAGAAGACTTGACGGAGGTCACCCATCCACACAATAAAGGCAAAGGAGACTTCCTACACAGAGATAAAGCTCGCCCGACACTTTAATGAAGGCCAATAAGACTTCCTACATGAAGATAAAGCTTCAACGGACACACATCGGCTTCAATCTACGTCCGAAAAAGGAAAGGAAAGCTTCCCGGGGGTCCCAGAACGTGAAAACTGGACTAAACAGGCCGAGACCACTGTCCCAAAGTTGGGACGGCCGTCCCAACTATCACTGTGCAAGTGGGACGCGCGTCCCACACTTGGGACGACCGTCCCAAACCTCAGCGGGTCCCAGCCTGTGTTAAAATTGCATTTGGGACGGCCATCCCAACCCAGACTGGCCATTCCAGATTGGCACAACGTGGAAAACGCGTTTGGGACGGCCGTCCCAACCCAGACGGCCATCCCAAAGTTACAGGCGAAAAATGGCTATAAATAGGTGCCTCATTTGTCATTTTCCACACCTCAGACCCCAGACAACTCCAAGACTTGTCTTCTTCTCTCCCTCCTTCGAATGATCTCTCTAATTGCCTTTAATAGGTAACAATCAGTTAAGGAATTTGTATTCTGGCATTCGATTCTTCTAGAAATCTTAGTCGAGTCGAGTCTGTATTTGAGAGGAGAGTCATTGTAGAGCGAAGGATTGCCGCAAAGCATCCACTGTGTAAAAGACTTATAATATAAAGCTTGTTTTGGAGGTTCTTCTCAATTCTCTTCTCTTTTACTGCTTTATTTATTGCTTTTTGTATGCAATATAGATAAAATCATGTAGATAGCCATATTTAAATACTGTATGAATAAAATAGGGTAATAGCGTAATTTCTCGTAATCTTCACTTAAATGAATTAATCCGTCATAGGGAACCCGAAAGGGGCGTTGTGGGGTGCTAATACCTTCCCCACACGTAACTAACTCCCTTACCCGACTCTGGTTATAATGGGCAAGTTTGGTTTTTATTAAAATCAATGCCTTTTTCTCCTTTTCCAATGTTTATGGTCAAAACATTGGTGGCGACTCCAAAAGAACCCTTTTCGAAAACCTTGCTTCTATTAGAGGATAGTTCAGCGTTGAGCGCCTCGGAAGCAATGAACATATTTTTAACAAAAAACGCGAGTCTCAACCATCTTTTCGCGACCGCTCGCATTAACGTTCGAGATGTCCCTGGACGTCGGAACGGACGGCGGCGACAGATGGCGACTCCGCTGGGGAAGCTAGAGAGTTGATCCCATTTAGTGACGGATAAATTCAAACTAAGTAAAGATTTGAAATTACGCCTTTACCCTTTTCTGTATTTTTATTGTATGGCTTTAATAACTGCTGTATGATTACTTCTGCAAATTGTTTGAAATATAAATTGCACACAAAACCCTTGCACACAACAGTCCCTCTATACCCGGGGGCAAGAGTGAATACCTATAGGGAGTGGGTGGCAGATACGACCGGCTTGTTGGCACACGGGGCTACAACCGTTGTCGGAAACCACCAACTCAAGGTGATAACTCTCTTCTTTTGGTCTAAGGATGTCGCCACGGAGTTCCGTGCATGACCCGAGGACTGAGAGATTGAGAGGTCCCTATAATGGGGGCACCTTGGGGACCTTTGGCCTGGTGAGAACAGTTAGAACCGCCTAAACCAAGCACGTTTCTGCAGGAAAATCCCACCTCGTGATTAAATAAGTGTGGCTCTGCTCGCGGATGTATGAATTGTGTGTGCATACGTTTGCTGCATTTGTATTGATGCATTAGCATAGGGTAATCATACAACAAACAAAAAATGAAAAACCCTAAAAATCACAAAAAGTGATAAGATAAAAGACCTTTATCTCGGACAGTCTTCAGTTAAGCTAGCCTGGTTTCAGGTTCTTTGTAAGCTAAGTAGCCACGTTGACCGACAGAAGAGATAAAGGGTCATAAAAAAATATAAAAATAAATTAAAGCCATAAAAATACCTTTGTTATAAAATAAAGTTCTTAGCAAAAGTCCTATAATTATTACAACCTTCTCATAAAAATAAAAAGAGAAGAAAATAGGACTCTCTTCATTAAAATCCATAAACATTCATATAGATAAGCTTTCTTTTCAAGAAAAACCCAGTACTATCATGCATCATATTAGGAATAAAACATGATAATACTTAGAAAAACAAACACTTACATATATGCATTTACAAAAATTCATCCTCATATCATGCATTTTCACTTTTGCTAGATAATGGAGGGATCCGGTAATAGACAATTAAAGAAAGTGGAGATCCTTCTATGCCGTGTAGAGAAGTTAAGGCAGTTGTGTACATATATGCCGCCAGAGGTCTGCGCTAGTTTTGAGAAATCTTACGGAAGAATTCTTGACCTCCTGAAAATCAGCATTGATCCAATATTTGTTAGAACATTGGTCCACTTCTGGAATCCCGATTTACACTGCTTTGAGTTCTCACAGTTTGACTTGGTACCAACCTTAGAAGAATATGAACTCATGGTCAGATGGCCTCAGTCAGTTGGGGTCTATGTTTGCTCAGGAGTATATACAGCCGTGAGTAAGGTTGCTACTATCATACGACTGCCTCCTCATCAATCCACCCTAGAGGGGAAAGGGAATATCCGAGGTTGGAAAATGGCTATAATAGAAGACCATTTAGTCTCTTTGGCTGAAAGGAAGGACTGGTCTACATTCAACAAAACTCTAGCATTAGCAATGTTCGGAATCATATTGTTCCCATTCCATGTGAACATCGTGGATCATGCTGCAATGGACGCATTCTTTGCCTGGGATGTATACTCGAAGAGTCCTATACCTGCAATCCTTGCCGACACCCCGCTTTCGGTAGAATTGCGTCGACGAAACGAGGAAAAACACTTAGATGCTTGCACTTCACTACTATACGTGTGGGGTATTACTCATTTCTACGCATCAAGCCATATGGGCGTATTTCCTGATCCTTTAAGGAGTTTTTCAAAAATCCCTCTTCAGCATCGTCAAGTGCTAAAATGGAAAACTGAGTTAGAAAGCTGGAACCTAGAGCACATATCTTGGGTCTGCCCTTGGTTCCGACCCGGTTATATTCTCGTACGATGTGGAGATTACCTGAGCATACCATTACTAGGCCTCAGGGGTTGTATAACCTACTCTCCTAAAATGGCTATGAGACAACTTATGAGAACCCAGACCGCGCCAACTCAAGAAGAGCTCAGAGGGCTGAGTCTATGCCATTATTCCCATAGCTTTGAAGAAATATCCGTTGTCCGGAAAGCATGGGAAAGACCAGTCTATATGGGAGATAAAGAACTCGGAAAGGTTCAGGTATCTACATCCCATGAATATGAAGAATGGAGGAAAAATAGAGGGATACCCCAACCATCTGCTGCATTCACTAAAACGTTAGTCAGTGAAGAGCTACAATTGCAGGTCAATGCCTTAAACAATAGGGTTGAAGTCATGGAAGCTCAGCTAAGGGCTTTTGAAGAGAAAGAGCAAGAATCAACCCTTATAATAGATGGTCTAAAAAGGCAATGTAGAAAGAAGGACCACGAAATAGAGCGTCTTAAGAATGATTGTGCTGACTATCAGGAAGAGACTAAACAAGCATTGAAGATTCTGAGACTTGAACAAGATAGTCTGTTCCAGGACATGAATGACAAAATAGCACATCTTGAGAGCACGCTTGCAGAACAGGCAAGAACGATCAAGTTAATACAAGATGACCTAGCAAATACTCGGTCAGAAGCACAGAAGTGGTGGGAAATCGCTGAAAAATACAGAATAGACCTAGAGGAGCTACATGAGAAAGAAAAAGATGGATTAGCTCAGTATGGTCAATTACTTCTTGAAAGAGACCGAATAATAGAGAGGTCCGATCAGCAGACATGCCTTGATCGTTCATCAAGAAGAGAAGATAAAAGAGGCTCGTCGATATAGTGAAGATATGAGCCAGGCAGATATCGAGCAAATCAAGACGCTCAGAAATCACGTGATAACAGCTGAAGACGAATTACGAAGAAAGCCTAATTTACCTATAGGATTCTTCAAGCTTTTTCGCTTTTGTCAACACTTGCTTCAAAGCATTGTATAGAAGGATACACACTTTCTAATAAAAGGATTTTTTTTTCCCTTAAATTGTCTATTGCATTCATAAGTTGCATACATTCACATATCCCTCCTCGTTTTAATAATAAAAACAATAAAAAGAAAGGATTAACTGATGTGCTTTCCACAAATCAGAAAAATGGAAAAGAAGCCTTTCGTCATCAAAATCTCTACGACGGTCGATAAACCCGAAGATAATAACAAACAAGCACCGTTAATCATTCCAAACACTAAAAGGGAAGAAGCAATAACGCCTTTACGCTTATTCGTACCGCGTCCTTTCCCTTATGAATCAAATAAAGTTGTACCTTGGAGATACTTAGAAGAATTGCTAGATAATCAAGATATCTCCAACATAGCCGGTATTGGGGGCATGACTCGAAGCGGAAGAATATACTCCCCCAAGGAATTACAAGAAAATACTCCTAAAGAGAAGGCGAAAAACAAGGCCGAAGAAGAAAAGGAATCCAAGGAGGAGACAGATGAGTTACTCCAATACATAAGACAAAGCGAGTACTCTATCATCGATCAACTCAATCGTACTCCAGCAAAGATAACTTTGTTATCACTCATCATGAGTTCGAAACCGCATTGAAACGCATTGTTAAAGGTTTTGAATGAATCATTTGTTCCGCATGAAATATCCCAAGACAAGTTTGAAGGGATTATTGGTAATATTACAGCCAATAATCATCTTACCTTCACCAATGAAGAATTCCCTTTGGAAGGGTCAAATCATAATAAGCCTTTGCATATCTCTGTCAAATGCAAAAAAATATCTCATTTCCAAAGTACTCGTGGATAATGGGTCATCCCTAAATGTTATGCCTAAAAGCACACTAGAGAAGATAACAGTGCAAGGAACCCACATGCGCCTGAATAATACAATTGTTCGAGCCTTTGACGGATCAAGACGAGAAGTAGTAGGAGAGATCAGTCTACCAATCCAAATTGGCCCTACTATCTTCAACATAGACTTCCACGTGATGGACATCACGCCAGCATACAGTTGTCTCCTTGGTAGACCTTGGATTCATAGCGCTAAGGCAATACCATCAACGCTCCACCAGAAAGTCAAGTTTGTGATAAATGATAAACTAGTCACAGTTCAAGCTGAAGAAGACTTTCTGATTAGCAAATCGTCTATCCAACCATATGTGGATGCGGCTGAAGAGGCTCTTGAAACATCTTTTCAAGCACTCGAAATTGCCAACATAGAAAGACTCCCTGGTAATATGAAGGTGGCCCATATAATGAAAAAATATGGATATCGCCCAGGACAGGGGCTCGGAAAGAATGCTCAAGGGATAAGAGAGCCACCAGATTTCAAGGATAATCCGCTAAAGTATGGTTTAGGGTACGATCCCACAAAAGATCAAATTATACGGAAAGCAGGGAAGTCTTACCCCTCAAAGACGATATTCCGAAAAGGAGGGGTATTAGCGCAAAGGGTAGCGTTAGTCATTAGGTGTCCTTCTTCTGATTCTAAGGGATGTAAACCTAGTGACTATTAGAGATCACTCCTCGGGGTATGCCCGGCCCCCGAGCATCTTTAGGGCACACATTCCCCTGAAATTACAAAAGAGTGCTATTCTTACTATCTGCTTCTTTTCATACTAAATGTATCTATACCCCATTTTAATAAACAAGGTTTAGATAAAACGTTTTGTTCCAAATGCGTCCGAACAATTAAAGCGCCACAAAGTAAAGTAAAAATGATTGATTAACTAGAAACACAAAAGAAATCTATCTTGACAAAATCAAGTTTCGACAATGTTGTGCAAAAAAATATATGCATATAAAAAGAAAAGCCCGTCGAGGTCAAAGGCCGAGACAAGAAAATAAAAGGGCAAAATACCCGGCAGGAAACCCACAAAGGGGGCTGCACAAAAGTTAGGGTAAACCCGGCAGGAGACCCGAACAATAATAAAGGGTAACCTGGGCAAAAGTTAGGGTTATAAAAAGTCCGCTAGGTATTCCTTAAAAATAAATACAAAAAAGGGAAACCTAGAAAAAAGTTAGGACGTAAGCACAACATCCTAGGCTGAAAACCCGAAAGGGCGGACTAGGGAAGCTAGTCAATCACAAAAAGGCGCCATAAATCAGTAAACAACGACGCCACGTTATAAGAGCAAGACGTTTTGTCTGAACTAGCCTAAACACAGACCAACCTTAGCTAGCCATTCTTACAAAAACCTATATTACAAAAAATATATCCCTCTAAAACACAAACCTTTGTTATAAATCCTTCTCTTTCTCTTCTCTTGACCCTTTCACTATAAAGCATTCAAGTAATAAAGGGGAATGTGGTAACATAGTGATCAATAGGAAGGTCGAAATCCCTAAGGAAAGGAAGGAGGGCATTGATATGGCAGTTGCCCTACGAACGGAAGGTAGTTCTTTGGCCATAGCAAAGAAAATTCCAAGATGGCAAATCAGTACAGCTTAGCTTGTTGATCAAAAAAATAAAATGACATGAAGGCACAACACCAAGAATGCGCCCGAAGTTAAAGCACATCAGTTAAAACTTTCGAAATATTAACTGAAATAGATCATAGGGTGCATACCATAAAACATTACATGCATTAAAGCATAAAGGAAGGGAATCCTATCTTCAATCTTATCAAAAAACACGAAAATTAACTAAAAAAAAAACATAAAAACCAGCATCAGAAGCTTGAGACGGCCATCCCAAAGCCCAGACGGCCGTCCCAAGTGCCAATTTTTGTTTGAGACGCGCGTCTCAGGTGGGGGTTGGGCCATGAACAAATTTGCCATTTGAGACGGCCGTCCCAAACCTCCTGGCACGGCCTATATAGGTGGGGCGCGGGATTGAGCTTTGGTACCTCATTCCAAGCTTCCTATCTTGCTTTTCCTCCTTCTCTATACATTTTTAGCATTCCTGAAAGAATAGAGCTCTCAATGGAGCGTGGAGAAGCCTCGTCCAGGAGAAAGCACACTAGGACTGCTGCTAGAAGAACTCCTATCACCAGCATGATGATGGCAGAGGCGCATCAACAACGACTGGCAAATATCCAACAATTTGCCTGGTATCCTATGCTGCGACTAGATTTCGAGATCCTTGCTACATTTGGCTGGGAGAAAGATGTCATAAGGTTCATCCACAACATAGGATGGGACTTTCTGCTCCGTGAGCCATCTACTCGAATCCATCGCACCGCTACAATGGAATTTCTTGCCTCTGTCAACATGATGGAAATGCCATCCACAATACCCGGAGTGCCACCAACGCAAGCTATCTCCTACTGGATGGATGGAGCCTACCGGACCACTGTTCTGGATGACTTCAATGTCATCATGGGTTTCTGCCAACGAGCAGACACAAGGACACCAGAATATCGGTCCGCATATCTGGAGAAGCCTATTGTTCTCACCACCACTAGCATGTGGAAAGAGATCACTGGAGCTCACAACCTGCCCACACACCTGAAGGGGGCATCCTTCTCTCCTCCGCTCCGCATATGCCACAAACTGCTTGTTGGGACCCTACACAGCCGGAAGGAGAGCCAGGGGAAGGTAACGCTGGCTGATCTTTTTATCGTCTACTGTATGCACCAAGGGCATAAGTGCAATCCAGGATACGCATTCCTGAAGGCCGTAAAGGAATACGGTACTCGGGGACCAGCAGGAGCTATCATGATAGCTCCCCTCCTTACCCCCTTTGGCTGAGTATTGGGGATGCACTGACGGAGAAGACCTCCCTGTTGAACTCCAACCAGAGCCAATCAACGGAGGAGTGCTGACGCACATGAATATCCTCAGCAGAGAAGGAACAAGGTTCATCTTAAACCCTATCATCTCGATTTCATGGGATATACGCGACTTCGATACGCCGCAAGACATCCCTACTACCTCAGAATCCCAGCAGCAGTCACGAGATTCTGATTTCCCCGGCCTGTACCGACGCTTGGACGAGGAGCATGCATACATGGAAGGAGAGTTCCAGTTTATACGCCAGCAGTTTAGTCAGCTGACTGTTAGGCAAGATAGGACGGACCGCCAGATAGAGAGCTTGGTCCAGACTCAGGCAAGGTTCCAGCGCCGCCTACTCCGCCGCTTCCCTTCGCCAGTACCATCCTCCCACTCCAGTCCAGAGGCAGACGATTAGGAGGAGTCTCTTTAGATAATTTTTAGTATTTTGAAAAAGCTTGAATGTACCAAACAAAAAGCAGTAATAAATAAAAGTAGTTATTTCTGTTTCACATTTCAAAAGCCCATGTGTACAAAAACTATAAAATAAAAGGCACACATGATATACTAAAAAGCCGGATTTCAAAAATTCGCGATAAAATTAAATCGCGATAGAAAAAGGCAAAATCAAAATTATCTTCAGCAAAATAAGGAGCTTCAAGGAAACTAGCTCCAACCATCAACCTTCTATACCAATAAAAGAAGGTACATCAAAACAGAAAAGCCAACAGAAAGGCTTGAAAATCCCCAAAGAAGATCTTTGCCTATTCAAAGGCAGAAAAATACTTCATGACTCAGCACCACCACATGAGTCATCAAACATAGTCATTCAGAGCTGCAATCAGCATCCTTCCATCCAGAGAAGACATCAACAAAGAAACAAGGCCAATGGAAAGGCTTGGCCATCCCCAAAAGGATCCTTGCCTATTTCAAAGGCAAAACAAAAAGATTATTTCACGACTCAACTACGTCGCCACATGAGTCATCAAGCACATTCTTATAAAGATCTTCGCTTCATTCCCCAACGGAGAATAAGGGCTACACAAAGAGCCCATCATATGAAGTCAAGTCCTCTATATCACCAGGGGGCAACAAAAAGAAAAGAAAATTCTTCATCCCAAAGGCCACTACAGAAAAAGGTCAAATAAATGTCTCCTAAAAGAGCATATCAAGAAACGTCTACAAAAAGAGGAAAACAAAAGATTTTTTCCATCTTCCAGCTCAAATAAGAGCTTCATCAGGCCAGGAGCTAGGATTCCATCATCAAATTTGGATCCCCAGGAAACCGACAGAATCCTCGGTGAATCTCAAAAAGAAAAAAGAAGAAAATATCTTCACCCCACTCAATAAAGGGCCTCACAAAGCCAGGAGCCAGAACTCCATCATACCCCCAGGCCAACAAATTCCCCAGGGCCAACAAAAAGGAAAGAGAAGAAAAGAAAACCTCTTCATCCCCAGCAGAAGATAAAAGCCTGTGTGCACAAAAGAAAAAAGGCACGCGCATCCAAAAACAAAAATCCAAAATCGCAAAAAAAAAAGAGAAATTGCGAGAAAAGGGTAAAAACCCATCCCCCAGCAAAATAAGAGCTTAGGCAAAACCAGCTCAAACAACAGCAGCCAATAAGGAGTCGAAAAACTCCATTTCTCCCTAGAGAAACAATTCAAGACAGATCTCCGGAATGAAATCAATTCCCCAGTGGATCACCAACAAGAAAACTACCCCAGTGAGCCTACGACAAAGGCAAACTACAAAATTATATCCACAGGGAAGTTAATTGCTCATAACACCCAAAGACGGATATCCCCGGTGAAGCACAAAGCCTTCACTTTCAACAAGCAAGCAAAAATTAATATCCCCAAGAAATGGGAAATCAACCTATGCAAGAGGCAATCCAAGCCCTCAAAGTCTTCACCACTATTGAAGCATTCGCCTAATCAAGAGGCACAATAAAATCCCCAAGTGGATCTTCGCCTAATCAAGAGGCACAATCAATAAGAGAACTCAAAATCCCCAGAGTATTCCCGCCTAAAAAGAGGCAATCGACAAAATCCCCGACAAAAAACCGGATGGCTAAAAGAAAAGCCAAAATCAAAGAATCACCGGCCAAGACCGGATGGCTAAAAGCCAAAAACAAAGAATCCCTGGCAAAAGTCGGATGGCTAAAAGAAAAAGCCAAAGCAATGAAATCCTCGGTAAAACCGGATGACTAAAAAGTCAAGGTAAAAAACCAAATCATTCCCCAAGGAATAGGCGCATGATCAAAGACAGTAAGCCGCCAACACTTCTCCGAAAGCCCGTTAAGGGTATGAACTCATCAATCAAAAGATTGAATGAGAAGAACCTAGTCAATATGCAGGTTCGCACCCAGTGGGGGTGTCAAAACCACTAGAATCTAGCCAAAATGCAGATTCATACCAGGTGGGGGTAGGTACCCACAAGAGCCTAGTCAATATGCAGGTTCGCACCCAGTGGGGGTGTAAAAACCACTAGAATCTAGCCAAAATGCAGATTCGTACCAGGTGGGGGTAGGTACCCACAAGAGCCTAGTCAATATGCAGGTTCGCACCCAGTGGGGGTGTAAAAACCACTAGAGCCTAGTCAATATGCAGGTTCGCACCCAATGGGGGTGTAAAATCCATTAGAACCTAGTCAATATGCAGGTTCGCACCCAGTGGGGTGTAAAAACCAGTAGAGCCTAGTCAATATGCAGGTTCGCACCCAATGGGGGTGTAAAATCCATTAGAACCTAGTCAATATGCAGGTTCGCACCCAATGGGGGTGTAAAATCCATTAGGACCTAGTCAATATGCAGGTTCGCACCCAATGGGGGTGTAAAATCCATTAGAACCTAGTCAATATGCAGGTTCGCACCCAGTGGGGGTGTAAAAACCACTAGAGCCTAGTCAATATGCAGGTTCGCACCCAATGGGGGTGTAAAATCCATTAGAACCTAGTCAATATGCAGGTTCGCACCCAGTGGGGGTGTAAAAACCACTAGAGCCTAGTCAATATGCAGGTTTGCACCCAATGGGGGTGTAAAATCCATTAGAACCTAGTCAATATGCAGGTTCACACCCAATGGGGGTGTAAAATCCATTAGTACCTAGTCAATATGCAGGTTCGCACCCAATGGGGGTATAAAATCCATTAGAACCTAGTCAATATGCAGGTTCGCACCCAGTGGGGGTGTAAAATCCACTAGAACCTAGTCAATATGCGGGTTCACACCAAGTGGAGGTGTAAAAACCACTAGAATCTAGCAAAAATGCAGATTCGTACCAGGTGGGGGTAGGTACCCACCAAAACCTTAAAAATAAGGTTTTTTACCAGATGAGGGTAGGTACTCATCAAAACTTAGCAAAATGCCTCGGGTAGAGTAAAAATACTCACCTGAAGCATTACAAAAAATGGGTGCAAAGACTTGCTTCTATTAGAGGATAGTTCAGTGTTGAGCACCTCAGAAGTAAGTACCCACAAGAGTTTAGCAAAATGCAAACTCATACCAGGTAAGGGTAGGTACTCACCAAAACTTTGTAAAACAGGGTTCATACCTAGTGGGGGTAGGTACTCACAAAATTCTAGTAAAATACAAACTTATACCAGGTGAGGGTAAGTACTCACCAGAGCTTTATAAAAGGAGGCTCAAACCAGATAGGGGTTGGTACCTATCAAAATATTTATCATCCGGAGGATCAGCAAAGGAGCAGCATCCGAAGGATAACCGGGCAAAAGGGTTAACTCCTTCCCCTACCAACTAACTTTGTCGGTATATTAAACCAACAAATTAGTTTGGCAGGTGAAGGGGGGGCAGCTGTAGACCCCTAATTTTGCCCGGCCTCTCAAATAAAAGCTAGGGGAATTTCACACAAAGACAAAGTTCACCCGGCTTCCCAAATAAAAGAAAAGAAGACTTCTCGCAATAAGACGGAGGTCACCCATCCACACAATAAAGGCAAAGGAGACTTCCTACACAGAGATAAAGCTCGCCCGGCACTTTAATGAAGGCCAATAAGACTTCCTACATGAAGATAAAGCTTCAACGGACACACATCGGCATCAATCTACGTCCGAAAAAGGAAAGGAAAGCTTCCGGGGGGTCCCAGAACGCGAAAACTGGAGTAAACAAGCCGAGACCACCGTCCCAGAGTTGGGACGGCCGTCCCAGAGTTGGGACGGCCGTCCCAACTGTCACTGTGCAAGTGGACGTGCGTCCCAAACTTGGGACGGCCGTCCCAAACCTCAGGGGGTCCCAACCTGTGTTAAAATTGCATTTGGGACGGCCATCCCAACCCAGACTGGCCGTCCCAGATTGGCACAACGTGGAAAACGCGTTTGGGACGGCCGTCCCAACCCAAATAGCCATCCCAAAGTTACAGGTGAAAAATGGCTATAAATAGGAGCCTCATTTGTCATTCTCCACACCTCAGACCCCAGACAACTCCAAGACTTGTCTTCTTCTCTCCCTCCTTCGAATGATCTCTCTGATTTCCTTTAATAGGTAACAATCAGTTAAGGAATTTGTATTCTGGCATTCGATTCTTCTAGAAATCTTAGTCGAGTCGAGTCTGTATTTGAGAGGAGAGTCATTGTAGAGCGAAGGATTGCCGCAAAGCATCCTCTGTGTAAAAGACTTATAACATAAAGTTTGCTTCGGAGGTTCTTCTCAATTCTCTTCTCTTTTACTGCTTTATTTATTGCTTTTTGTATGCAATATAGATAAAATCATGTAGATAGCCATATTTAAATACTGTATGAATAAAATAGGGTAATAGCGTAATTTCTCGTAATCTTCACTTAAATGAATTAATCCGTCATAGGGAACCCGAAAGGGGCGTTGTGGGGTGCTAATACCTTCCCCACACGTAACTAACTCCCTTACCCGACTCTGGTTATAATGGGCAAGTTTGGTTTTTATTAAAATCAATGCCTTTTTCTCCTTTTCCAATGTTTATGGTCAAAACATTGGTGGCGACTCCAAAAGAACCCTTTTCGAAAACCTTGCTTCTATTAGAGGATAGTTAAGTGTTGAGCGCCTCGGAAGCAATGAACATATTTTTAACAAAAAATGCGAGTCTCAACCATCTTTTCGCGACTGCTCGCATTAACGTTGGAGACGTCCCAGGACGACAAAACGGACGGCGGCGACAGCGTCTTTTCAAAAGTTTATCTATAAAATAATTGTCCTATCATAGGGAACCCGAAAGGGGCATCGTAAGGGAACTAACACTTCCCTTACACGTAACTAACTCCCTTACCCAACTCTGGTTTTAACGACTAAAGTTGGTTTTTTAAAACCAACGCCTTTTCTCTCCTTTTTCTATGTTTCCGGTAAAAATATCGGTGGCAACTCCATAAGAACCCTTTCAAATTAGTTCTTAGGTCAGCCTGGTTATTGGACGACCTAAGAACACCTTTCCGAAAACCTCGCCCCTAGGTTCAGCCCGGTTATCAGACAACCCAAAGGCGTTGTAACATCACCCAGAAAAACGCGAAAAATGGAAAAGTCAGAACCATCGCGTCACTCCGACCACCTCTTTTTGATGACGATGACAGATGGCGACTCCGCTGGGGAAGCTTAGAGACTTGATCCCATTTAGTGATGGGCTAGTTTAATAAATAAACTAAGAAATTACGCTTTTACCCTACCTTGTATTATAACATGTTTTAATTGCTTGGCTTTGATAACCGTTGTTTGTTTATTTTACGCAATTGTTTGAAATACAAATTGTACACAAACCTTTGCACACAACAGTTCCCTCTATACCCAGGGGCAAGTGAGAAATCCATAAGGAGTGGGTGGCAGGTACGGTTCACCGTAGTGATAGCCCTTAGCCCAACAGTGTGATCGAAAACCACCACTCAAGGTGATAACCTTCCTCTTTTGGCACAAAGACTGACTATGGCCTTAGTGCTAAGCATGGTCGGAAGGCTGGAGAGTGGGGACCCTATAATGGGGGCACCTTGGGGGCCTAAGCCTTGGTGAGAATAGTTAGAACCTACCTTTGCCAATGCACTTTTCTGCAGGAAAACCCTACCTCATGATTAAAACTACTTCTCGCCTGCTGTACGGATGAGTGAGTTGTATGTGCATTTGCTTGTTGCATTTGTTTGCATAAGCATAACCAAACAACAGAAAAATCACAAAAAAACATTTTTTTGCAATAAACGCCCTTATCTCGGACAATATGCCTTTTAGCTAGCTTGGTTTCAGTTTCTTTGTAAGCTAAGTAGCCACGTAGTCTGACAGAAGAGATAGGGGATGCTAACATTATTCTTTCTCATAAGCCATTTTATCTCGGATAGTCTGCCTTTTAGCTAGCCTGGTTCCAGGTTCTTTGTAAGCTAAGTAGCCACGCAGTCCGACAGAAGAGATAAAAGGCTCTAAAAATAAAAGCCCAAGTCAAATAAATGGGACCGTGTTCATAAACATTAAATTCATAAATCATCCATATAAGTAGTTTATTTTCCAAAAAATATACACAAATACCACCATACATCATATAAAAATAAAACATGCACTAGTGGAAAAATAGCTTTCTATGACGGGTTTTTATCACGGTCGTAATCCACCCGTCATAGTATGTGGCGCGGTGGCAATTTTGTAATAAAATCATAAACTTTCTATGTCGGGTAAGTTTTAACCGACATAGTAAGTGGAAAGGCCACTTTCTACGTCGGTTAAAATTTACCCGACATAGAAAGTTAACTTTCTATGTCGGGTAACAATTACCCGACGTAGAAAATGAACTTTCTATGTCGGGTAAATTTTAACCGACGTAGAAAGTGTCTTTGATGACGGGTGTTAGGGCAACCGACATAGTATCTTCTGTTTTGCCCGCGCTCCATTTCATTTCATCACTTCCCCCCCACTCCATTTCATTTCATCACTTCCCCCCCATAGCAGAGCTCCCCTGTACGTTTCTCCCTACGCTCCATTTCCTTTCATCAGTTCACCCATACCAGAGCTCCCCCGTTCGCTTGTATACGTTTCTCCGCACCCACATTTGCTCGTCACGCCACCTGCCAACGCTTCATGCCGCCTGCTGCTACTGGTGCCCGTCGCCTTGGATACGTTTCTCCCCACCCAGCTCTGCACGTCACGCCACCTGCCACCTCTGTAGGTCTTCAAGAGGTAAGTTTTCGTGCTTGCTTTAGCCAATGTAGGTTTACAGTATTGAATCTAGTAAGTAATAATGCTGTCAAGAGAGGGAAACATCACGGGTGCCTTTAGCTAATTTAGAGATGTATTGTAAGTAGTTTAGTCATTTGAATGTGTTTCTGTCGGCATTCTTTCGTGATTTTAATTTTGAACAATAGATTTGTATTATAATGTAGTTATTTTGAGAGTGGAGTTGGATTTCGTGTAGGCATTATAATGTAGTTATTTCGTGTTTCTGTAGCTAATTTGATTTTGAAAATTAGATTTGTAACAATGGATCGGAGTTGGATCAATTACAGACGAACAACAAATGAATATGAGAGTGGAGTAGAACAATTCCTTGAATTTGCTAAGATGAATGTTCCGGATAATGATGGAAGATTCTATTGCCCTTGTGTTAACTGCTTGAATGAGCGAAGATTACCGACTGAAGTTATTCGGGAACATGTTCTTTGTGATGGTTTCCTAAAGAGTTACATAAAGTGGACATGGCATGGTGAATTATTAAACATGCCAAGTGTAGAAGACAAAGAAGAAGTTGATCTAGAGATGGATGATCAGCTGGAGGAAATGATTCGTGAGCTTGGACAAGATGCCTTCCAACACACACATGTGTACGAGAAGTTGTCCAATGATGCAAAAGAGCCTTTGTATACAAATTGTACTAAGTTCACACGATTATCGGTGGTACTAAAATTGTTCAATGTGAAGGCAAAGAATGGGTGGACTGATAAAAGTTTCACAGAATTGCTTGAGTTGTTGAGTGACATGCTCCCTGAAGGTAACACATTGCCAACCCGCAATTATGATGCTAAGAAGATATTGTGTCCAATGGGTATGGAGTACCAAAAAATTCATGCATGTCCGAATGATTGTGTGTTGTACAGGAAAGAATTTGAGAACTGTCACGAATGTCCACAATGCGGGGAATCACGATACAAGAAGAAGGATGGTGATTCTGACAATGATGTTATGAAGGGTACCCCGGCAAAAGTGTTATGGTATCTTCCCATTGTTCCAAGGTTGAAACGATTGTTCACTAATGGAAATGATGCAAAGCTCACTAGATGGCATGCAGATAGTCGTATTAAAGATGGTCAGTTGAGGCATCCGGCAGATGGATTGCAATGGAAAAAAATTGATTCCATCTTCCAAAATTTTGGTAATGATCCAAGAAACATTAGGTTTGGACTTGCTACAGATGGAATGAATCCATATGGAAATTTAAGCAAGTAAACATAGTTCATGGCCTGTGGTGTTAGTTATTTACAACTTACCTCCGTGGTTGTGTATGAAACATAAGTACTTGATGCTATCTTTGATGATCTCGGGTCCCAGACAACCTGGAAATGACATTGATGTTTTTTTAAGCCCATTGGTTGAAGAGTTGAAGATGTTGTGGGAGGAAGGTGTTGATGTGTTTGATGGGTACACAGGTGACTTATTCAAGTTGCGTGCAATGTTATTTTGTACAATTAATGACTTTCCAAGCATATGGTAATTTGAGTGGCTACAGCACAAAGGGACATAAAGCTTGCCCGATATGTGAAGAAGACACATGTCACTATCAACTACAACATGGAAGGAAAACAAGTGTACCTTGGACACCGAAGATTTCTTCCTTCAAACCATTCATATCGTAAATTAAAAAAATCATTTAACGGGTGTCAAGAAAATGATGCAGCCCCAACACCTTTAAGTGGGGAAGAAGTATATCAACGAGTAAGTGCAATTTCGTGTGAGTTTGGAAAGACGCAAAAGAAAGCCACAGGTATATGGAAGAAAATGTCAATCCTTTTTGTTCTTCCATATTGGAGGGTTCTTGATGTGAGGCATTGTATAGATGTCATGCATGTAGAGAAAAATGTGTGTGACAAGTATCATCGGAACGCTCCTTAACATTCAAGGAAAAACAAAAGATGGTGTCAATGCTCGTTTGGACATGGTTGAAATGGGTATAAGAGAACAATTAGCTCCTCAACCTCATGGTAACCGAACATACTTGCCTCCAGCATGTCACACACTTGTCTAAAAAAGAGAAAAAAAGTTTTTGTGAGTTTTTACGAGGTGTGAAGGTTCCATTTGGTTACTCTTCCAATGTGAAGAGACTTGTATCTATGAAAGATCTCAAATTGCTTGGGTTAAAATCTCATGATTGTCATGTATTGATGCAACAACTTCTACCTGTGGCTATTCGAGGTATCTTACCGAGACAATGTTAGATATTCCTTAACTCGATTATGCTTTTTTTTAATGCCATATGTAGTAAAGTTATGGACCCGGATGTTTTGGATCAGTTAGAGAATGAGGCTGCGAGTAATATTATGTCAATTTGAGATGTACTTTCCTCCATCATTTTTTGATATTATGGTTCACTTGATTGTTCATCTAGCCAGGGAAGTTAGAATCTGTGGTCCAGTTTTCTTACGATGGATGTACCCTTTTGAGCGATACATGAAAATATTAAAAGGGTATGTGAAGAACCAATATCGTCCTGAAGCATCAATTGTTCAAAGATATATTGCAGAGGAAGCTATTGAGTTTTGCACAAACTACTTATCGAAGTTGAAGCTATAGGGTTACCTAAGACTCGTTACCATGGAATAGGTCTTGGTAGAGGAACTCGAGGTGCAAAAGTTGTGACAATGTGTCGAGATGAAATACTTCAAGCGCATTTGTACATATTGAATAACAGTGAAGAAGTCATCCCCTACTTAAGTGCTCATAAAGAGATTGTGAAGCGAAATAATCCACGTATGCCTAAAAAGTGGGTGATCACTCGAACATAACAAGAGCTTTTTGAAGTGGTTTAAACAACAAGTTGAAGGTGACAATACGACTTTCTGATACACTAAAGTGGCTAGCATGTGAGCCAAACTTTGATGTGATATGTTGGGGTGGGTATGATATAAATAACTATTCATTTTATACAAAGGGAGAAGATGAAATAAGCACAATGCAAAATAGTGGAGTCATGGTGGTGGCTGAATCAATGCATTTCTCGAGTTCAAAGGATAAATATCCGATAAGGGCGTCAATGGGCTACTTTGGTGTAATTGAAGAGATTTGGGTAATAGATTACACGATATTCAGAGTACCTATTTTTAAATGCAAGTGGGTTGATTTTAATACTGGCATCTTCACCGATGATCTTGGATTTACCTTGGTTAACCTTGAAAATACTCGTTATACCGAAGAACCATTTATCATGGCATCTCGGGCAAAACAAGTGTTTTATGTCACTGATCCCGCTAACAAAGGATGGTCGGTGGTTCTACAGGGAAAACCCATGTATACTTCGATGAGAATGATGAATTAGTACTTGATATACCCGAGACACCATGTTTCTCTTCAAATATGCCAAACTTGAGTGTTAATGTAGAAATAGATGATGTGCATGCCATCCGTTATGACCATATGGAAGGATTTTGGGAGAATGCTCCAACTTGATAGGAAATTTAAGCATTCAATCTTCATAGGAAATTTAACTTGTAACAATTTAGATAGAATTGATTTAAGTTAGGAAATTTACATTCGTTTAAGTAAATGAACTGCCTGGAACTCGGATCTGTCTGTACATATATTCATTTCAATGTGTTTCATATGTACATATCTCGTCGCGAATCGAATCGTCTCGTACTAGATATATATCTCGTAGCAAATTTATATATGAACTGTGCATATCCGTCTGTACTCGGATATGTGGTTATTTGTCTCGAACTGTGATGAATAGGCGTGTCTACTCGAAGAAAGGTAGCATCTCAGTAAATAAAATGCAGGTATTTTAAAAAAATAACACTTTCTACGTCGGTTATGTCATTACCCGACGTAGAAAGTACTTTCTATGTCGGTTATAATTTTAACCGACATAGAAAGTAAGACTTTCTGTGTCGGTTATAAGTGTTAACCGACATAGAAAGTATATGACCGATCGAGAACCAAGTATGACCGATCGGAATAGCTCATACAAAATAAGACTTTCTACGTCGGTTCCCTGACTAACCGACGTAGAAAGTATTTATGTGACCGATCAGAACCAGTTATAATCGATCAAGATAGCTCTATGACCGATCATAACCAGTTTGACCGATCATAATAGCTCAACGAAAGTAAGGCTTTCTACGTCAGTTTCTATTAACCGACGTAGAAAGTCTTACTTTCTACGTCGGTTATTAGGAACCGACGTAGAAAGCCTTACTTTCTATGACCCCCGTATCTATGTCGCCGCTTTAACCGACGTCGAAAGCCCATTTTAACCGATGTAAAAAGCCTTTTCTGCAGTAGTGATGATAAATAGGAAAAATAAACACCCACATTCATACCTACAATAAGCATCATGTTCATAAAACATGCATTTTGGTTTTAGAAAATGGAGGGGACTAGTAGACATCTGAAGAAAGTGGTCATTCCCCGATACCATACTGAGAAGTTGGAACAGCTTTGTGCGATAATGCAACTAGAGGTCCGCTCCGACTTTGAAAAATCCTATGGACGAATCCTCGACCTGCTGAAGATCTGTGTTGATCCCATTTTTATCAGGGTTCTAGTTCAATTCTGGAACTCCAGTCTGCGCTGCTTTGAATTCCCACAATTCGATATGGTGCCCACTTTGGAAGAGTACGAGATTATGCTAAAATGGCCCAAATCAGCCGGGATCCATATTCGCCACGGGGCATACACTCCTGCAGCACAAATCACTGCCATCATCTGATTGCCATTCCGGCAGACTACCCTAATGGAAAAAGGGAACATCCAGGGTTGGAAAGTCTCAATGTTAGAAGACCATCTGTCCACTTTGGCTGAAAGGGCAGAATGGTCTGCTTTTAACAAAACCCTGGCTTTAATCGTATTTGGGACGATATTGTTCCCCTTCCACCTCGACACAGTAGATCAAGCCGTCATGGACGCCTTCTTCGCCTGAGACGTGAACTCGAAGAGTCCCTTGCCTGCAATTCTTGCCAACACCTTGATCTCGGTATAATTTTGCCGCCAGAAGCAAGGAAAAACACTCTGATGTTGCTCTTCACTACTTTTTGTGTGGGGAATCACGCATTTCTACGCCTCTAGTCACATGGGGATGTTCCCCGACCCTTTGAGAAGCTTCTCCAAAATCCCTCTCCACCGACGTCTAACCTCAGAGTGGAAGGTCGAGTTGGAACAATGGGACGCTGACCAATTATCCTAGGTTTGCCCTTGGTTCTGACCTGGCCCAATCCTCATCAGATGTGGGGATTACCCGAGCATACCGTTGGTAGGACTCAGGGGTTGCATAGCCTATTCACCTAGAGTAGCTATGAGACAACTCATGAGGACTCAAACTACAATATCCCGAGGGGAGCTCGGAGGACTGTGTTTCTTCGGAGACCCATGCACCATCGCCAACTCACTAGCCGTGAGAAGAGCATCGTAGAAACCAGTCTTTATGGGAGATAGAGAGCTAGGAAAAGCTCGAGTAGCTGTCTCCAGTGACTACGAGGAATGGAGACGGAAAAGAGGGATGTCTCAACCATCCACCTCACTCGCTACATGTTCAAATAGTGAAGAGCTTCAAAATCAAGTCGACGCCTTGACCTGGAGGATAGAAATCATGGGAGCCCAGATGAGGGCCCTTGAAGAAAGAGAGCAAGAATCTATCCTCACCATAGACGGTCTACAGAGGCAATGCAAGAAAAAGGATCATGAAATAGAGCGCCTCAAGGATCAATGTGCTGACTCTAACGAGCAAGTTATCCGAGCATCCAAAGCTGCTAGAACCAGCTCAGATAGCCAACTTCAAGAAATAACCGCGAAATCAGCACGCCTTGAGGCCGAATCAGCAAAACAGGCTCAGACGATCAAGGACTTGTTACAAGATCTCATAAGGACTCGGTCAGAAATACGCCTAGAGCGAGAGGCCAACCGGAGACTCAACAAAAGTTTCACTGAACTATGCTGCAAAGAAAGAGGCGAGCTAGCTCAGTACGGTCAAGTACTACAGGAAAAGGACCGAGCCCTTGCAAAGCTCGACGAGCTACAAGCCATGGTCATCCATCAAGAGGCATAGATCAAAGAGGCTAAAAAATACAGTAAAGATATGATCCAGGCAGTCCAGAAGCAAAGTGAAGCACTCGCTCTTCACGTCCGGGAAGCCGAAAGGGAATTACATAGAGATCAAGACCCGTCTGTGGGGTTCTTTAGGCTTTTTCATTTCTGTCAAAAGTTGCTTCGTAGTATGGAATAGGGGAATGTATACCTTCTATGGATAAATGAAAATTTTCTATTCAACAATTGTCTACTTGTATGCATATCATTCATTTGCATATTTAACTTCCCCTCCTTCACTTTTAATAAACAAGATAATAAAAAGGAAGGATTAATTGACACGTCTTCCAAATCAGAAGAATGGAGAGAACACTGCTTTTAATCAAGCTCTCCCCAATGGTCGATCCACCACAAGAGGGTAATAAGCCTTGGCCGTTAGTTCTCAAAACCAATAAGGAAGAAGGGGCAAGGACACCTGTGCGACTATTTATGCCACGTCCTTTTCCTTATGAATCAAATAAAGTTGTACCATGGAGATACTGAACATCTTCACCAATAAAGGAGGATATCTCCAATATAGCCGGCATTGGGGGCATGACTAGAAGTGGAAGGGTCTACTCTCCCAAGGACTTACAAGAAGATGTCCCCAAAAATAAAGGAAAAAATAAACAGACCAAAGAAAAAGAAAATAAAGGATCCAAAGAGGAGACAAATGAATTACTCCAGTTTATAAAGCAAAGCGAGTATTCCATTATTGACCAGCTCAATCATACTCCTGCTAAGATAACCCTGTTATCTATAATGATGAGCTCGGAACCACATAGAAATGCCCTGATGAAGGTTTTGAGCGAAGCGCATGTACCTCACACCATATCCCAAGAAAAGGTCGAGAGGATCATCGGTCACATCACGGCAAGCGATCACCTCACCTTTACAGAGGAAGAACTCCCCCTCGAGGGGTCAAACCACAACAAGCCATTGCATATCTCCATCAAGTGCAAGGAATACCTCATTGCCAAAGTTCTTGTGGATAACGGGTCATCCTTGAACGTGATGCCCAAGTGTACACTCGACAAGCTGACTATTCAAGGAACCCGTATGTACCCAAGCAGCACTATCGTTTGAGCCTTCGACGGATCCAAACGAGAAGTAGTGGGAGAAGTCAATCTGCCAATCCAAGTTGGACCCACTATCTTAAACGTCGATTTCCATGTAATGGATATTACTCCGACATATAGTTGTCTCCTCAGCAGGCCTTGGATTCATGACACTAAGGCAGTACCTTCAACGCTCCACCAAAAAATCAAGTTTATAGTGGATGACAAATTGGTCACAGTCCAAGCAGAAGACGACATCCTGATCAGTGGACCATCAACCCAACCTTATGTTGATGCGGCTGAAGAGGCCCTTGAAACATCTTTTTAAGCGCTTGAAATTGCCAGTGTAGAGAGACTTCCCAAAAACACAAAGGTAGCCCGTATGATGATGAAACATGGTTACCATCCTGGCCAAGGATTGGGGGCAGATTCCCAAGGGATGAGGGAACCCCCAGAATTCAAAGATAATCCTTTCAAGTGTGGCCTAGGATATGACCCTACAAAGGGCCGAGCAGAAGGAAGAAAAGGGAAGTCTCTCCTCCGCACACTCAAACAGATATTCCGAAGCGGAGGGATGCAAGCGTCAAGAGCTACCCTAGTCATTAGGAAATATTTTTCTTCGCTTAAGGGATGTAGACCCAATGATTCTTAGAGATTATCCCCCAGGGCTAGCCCGACCCCCGGGCATTTTAGGGCACATATTCCCTTACTAATTAATAAAGAATATACTTCTTACTATCTGCTTCTCTTCTTGTTATTTCATGACTAGACCTCATAATAACCTTGTCTAAATAAACAAGAAAAGAGAAGAATCAAAGCGCGTCCAAATAATCAAAATCTACCATTGCCATTACAATCAAGTTGGTCGATTAAAAGCACAAAATAAGGCTTTACCTCACCATAAATAAAGTCGTGTTTCACCAATATTGTGAAAAAAAAAACACAAAAATAAGAAAAGAAAAAGCTCATAGAAGCCAAAGGCCAAATGAAAAGGGCAGAATACCCAGTAGGAAACCCACTAAGGGGGCTACGCAAAAGATAGGGTTAACCCGTTAGGACACCTGAACAAAAATAAAGGGTAGCCTAGGAAAAAGTTAAGGTTACAAAAGTAAGGTCCGCTAGGATTCCCTAAACCAAAAAGAAGGAACCTAGACAAAAGATAGGACCAAAACACAATATCCTAGTTCGAAAACCCAAAGGGCGATCTAGGGAAATCGATCAGCCATAAAAAGCAATGGAAATAGGCTAAGGCGCAAATTCAAACAAAAGAGAGAAAAACGTTTGCTTAGACAAAAGCTTAAACACCTAAGCCTAACCTTAGCCAGCCATTCTTACAAAATCTTTTCTAAATAAAATCAACCGTCTAAAACACAAGCCGTTGAATTTACCCTTTACTTCTTTTCTCTTGACCCTGACAACATTATTCTAGCAATTAGTTTGGGAATATGGAGGCGTATAGTCAACAAGAGGATTGAAACCCCTAAAGTGAAGAAAAAGGGACACCAACATGGCAAAGTGTGCTCTCCAAAAAAAAAGAAAAAAAAACAAAAGAAGAACAAAAAGTTATTTTTCGGTCACGTTAAGTCCGAAACGGTACAGCCAAGTACAGTAGAAGAAACAAAGATCAGAGGGCACCCGTGTCTACAAGACGCATCAGTTAATCCTTCCGAAAAACTAATGAAATAGGCATTATAGGACATCAAACATGAAAACATTGCATGCATAAAATGTTTTTGAACAAGGTCCCATTATAAAAAAAAAAAAAAACTTCTAAAAAACGAGACTGTCGTCTCGTCCTCCCAGACCGCCGTCTCGATTCGCACTGAAACGAGACCGCCGTCTCAACTTCCGAAGTCGCCGTCTCGACTTGGACAAAAACGAGACCGCCTTCTCGCTTGGCGAGAGGGCCGTCTCGCCAGAAGCCAAAGTCGAGACCGCCGTCTCGAAGCTCCAGACGGCGGTCCCGAATCCCACGAAATCGAGACGACGGTCCTGAATCCAACGAAATTCCTATATATAGGGGGCCTTGGAGGGGGTTCTCAAACACTCTCTCCTGCACTCCTACCTTCCTTTCTCCTATATTTGAGCATCCTACTACCAAAAATGCATAGAGGAGAAGCATCCAGAAAGAGAAGGGGTTCTTCTGGCCCCAATAGCTCCACAGCCCGAACTCCACAAGATCCAACGCAGCTCTCGCTCCTACACCAGGCCCGCCTGGAACACATCCAGGGGTACACTTGGCACCCCATGCTGAGTCTAGACTTCACCATCCTCTCCGAGTTCGGTTGGGAAGATGACGTCCGTGCCTACATCGACAGCATTGGGTGGCGTTTCCTCCTCCAGTCTCCTCCCACCCATGTCTACCCACAGGTAGTGATGGAGTTCCTCGCCTCCATCACATACTGCGAGCTTCCCACCATGGTGTCGGGCCTCCCACCAACGAAGATGGTGTCCTACTTTATGAATGGGTTGTACCGGACAACAACCCTGGACGAGTTCAACGTATCTATTGGATTCGTCCGGCCCGAGGATGTCCTGACTCGGGAATACCAGGACGCCATCTGCGAGCGCCCCGCTACCCTCACCGCCAGCGAAATGTGGGAGGAACTCACGGGGATGCACACCTTACCATCCCTGCTAAAGGGCTCCACACTCACCCCCGCCCTCCGCATTTTCCACAAGTTGCTGGCTGGGACTGTCCACGGGAGGAAGGAGAGTCAAGGTAAGGTCACCTACCCAAACCTCTTCGCCCTCTACTGCATGAGCCAAGGGCGCCGGTGCAACCCCGACTACTTCTTCACGAAGGCCCTCAAGGATTTCGGGAGCCATCCCGTGGGAGCCATCCTGATGGCCCCCCTCATCACCCCACTGGCAGAAAAATGGGGGTGCAGTAGCAGGAAAGAACTGGCCTCCAACCTTTGACCCGAAACTATCAACTGGTCCATCCTAGTCAGCATGGGGATGCTGCTCCGGCAAGGTTCTCGGTTGATCCTCCAACCCCTCACTGGACATAGCTCTGGACCTCCGGGACATAGTGGCAATGCAAGATCTCCCGACACCCCCGGATTTCCAGCAACAACAACAGCAGCAACAACATCAGCAATACTCGGACGACTTTGCTGGCATCAACCGCAACCTCTATAGCTTGCACCAGCTATTTGACCAAATGTCCTTAAGACAGGACCAGATGTCCTTAAGGCAGGACGTCTTCAACACAAGGATGGAGACATTCGGTCAGATATAAGAGGTAATAAGGCAAGACCTGGCGATGTTCCGGCAAGAACACCTCAACGCCATCCGAGACCAGGCAGAATTTCAGAGGCACATGTACCGGCAATTCCCTCCTCCCGGATCGTCTCCCGGCTCAAGTCCACCGTCTTAGGGATAGTACTCAAAAATAAATGTTGTAACCAAAATTTTTTATCATAAATAAAAAAATTTATTTCATCCATTTTTGCTCTCTTTTTCGAAAAAGTCAGTGTATCAAAACGAAACTATAAGTAAAAAGACTTATGCTCAATCCTAGAAAAGCAAAAATCTGAAATTGCGAGAAAAAAGATATAACCGCGGAAAAAGGCAGGATTAAAAACAAAACAAGTCAACCACATTGACCAAGAGTTTCCTCAACAACCAATAAAAGTCAAACGACAAATAAACAAGACTACCCGGCAACCACCAAAGTCGGATGACCACCGGAAGAGTCAAAGAAATCCCTGGCACAAACCGAACGACCACTCCTAGAAAATACAAAGACAAAAGAAAGTATCACAACACCGGTGCATGAGCGACTAAGCAGTAAGCCGCCACCACCACCAGTCCTACACAGTGGACTGTACCAGCATGATAGGGGGTTCATACCTATCAACTTGCGCATGAGGTGCGCCTGATCTGCACGCGAGCCGGATCAGTAAGTCGCAACTACCAGCCTGATGAGGGGTTTATACTCATCCAGTCCAACGCACAGCGGACTGCAACTACCAGCCTGATGGGGGGTTTATACTCATCCAGTCCTACGCATAGTATGCTATAACTACCAGCCTGATGGAGGGTTTATACCCATCAACCGAAGGATCGACTACCGTCAGAAGGAGTATCCTGAGGTTCTACCACTTGTCAACCGAAGGGACTGGCTACCATCAGAAGGAGCATCCTGGAAGCGCACAACACACTTTTCCCCAGAAGATCATGTTCAAACATACAAGGACTTGATGTTGAACTTACATGGACACGAAGCTTGTTGATTTTGATGATGATTCAAGAATAAATAACTTAGAGAGTTAAAGACTTATATTCTTGTGTAATAACTCTGTTTGGATGAGTTTGAGTCTGTAATATTAGAGTCTAAGATAGTCAGTACATAGTCTACTCTTTAGAAGCTTCAAAAACTCATTTTTATCAAAAACTCATGGGTTTAATCGATTAAAAGGCCAAATAATCGATTATTACAAAGAGAAAAACCATTTTCTGTATAATCTCTCTGTAATAATCGATTAACACTCCTATTAATCGATTAACAGGCCTGTTAATCGATTAACAGGGCAAATAATCGATTAAAATAGTGCGTTGTGGGTTCCTGTTGATTTTGGCTCTGTAATAATCGATTAACACTTGAGATAATCGATTATTTTAGTCAGATTTGCATTTTGAACTTCAAATTAAACCTATTTTCGAAAACCCTAGTCCCAATACACCAAGTTTCGAAAATCCCCAATTCCCAAACCCTAATTCATCTACTTAAGGTTCTCTAAGGCTCTCAGAAAATTGAACAACCTTTTTCAAACAAAAGTTAAGAGTTATGATTGCCAGAGAACTGTTTGTTGGAGGAAAAAGGGGCTTTTGGAACCTGTTGTGGGCTAGAAGCGATAAGAATCACTAAATGGAGTTCTTGGTGGATTGTGTGTTGTGCCGTCTCTAGGGAAAGTTGTTCTTCATCTCTTGTGTGACTCAAGACAAGTGTTTTCGTTACTCTTCTTTTCCATTGTTATCTGTTTGTAATAACTTTGATTATAGTGACAACGTTAATCCTCTGTTTGAGTGATTAGAAACTGGACATAGGGTCTTTTGATCCGAACTAGTATAAATCTTCTATGTAAGACTCTATCCTTATTCTATTTACGTTTACACAGCATTTTAATCGGTAAATTTTGGGGAAAATTTTTAAAACCTAATTTTTGTTGAGAAACCAATTCACCCCCCCCCCCTCTTGGTTTTTGTCCATTCATGCAAACATTCCGCTGCGTGATTCTAACAAGTGGTATCAGAGCTTGCTTTGATATTCATTCAAATTTTTCGAAAATGGTCGGACAAAATCAAACGTTTGCCGAAGGTGCGTCTATCAACAGACCCCCACTTTTTGCGGGTAAAAATTATCCATTTTGGAAAGTTAGAATGCAAATCTTTTTAGAGTCTGTTGATAGAGGTGTTTGGGACACTATTTTAAACGGTCCCTATATTCCGAAAATTCCTGAAAACGGAGTAGACGTTCCTAAACCATTTTCTAGATGGACAGCGAAGGAAAATAGAAAAGTTCAATTTGACGTTAGGGCTAGAAATATAATTTCATCTGCTTTAACCCTTGATGAGTTTTACAGGATCTCCGTTTGTAAAAGTGCTCAAGAAATGTTAAGAGTGACCCACGAAGGTACCGACGATGTTAAGAGAGCACGGAAAAATTCTCTAATCCAAGAATATGAGAAGTTCCGAATGCAACAAGGCGAAACGATATTTGATGTTCAAAAGCGTTTCACACACATTTTGAACCATCTCACCGGGTTAGGTAAAATTTTTGTCGTTGATGAATTAAATGTGAAAATATTGAAATCTTTGGATAGGAAATGACAACCTAAGGTGACGGCCATCTCGGAGTCACAAAACCTTGCCACAATGTCTATGGCAGCGCTCTTTGGAAAGTTGAGAGAGCATGAGCTTGATCTAGGAAGGCTAAATGATGAGGATGGACAACATCAAAAGAGGAACTTAGCCTTCAAAACTGAAATTTCCAAAGGTAAAAGTAAAAAGGAAGAAGAAGACTCAGACAATTAAGAAGAAGAATTGAGTCTTATGATAAAGAAGTTTACAAAATTCATGAAAGCCAAAGGAAGGCATCCATTTAAAGGTAAAGGAAAGGTAAGAGAAAATACTTCCATAAATATCAAATGTTATGGTTGTGGTTGTCGCCGCCTCCCAAAAGAGGGGCGGTCGGAGCGACGCGATGGTTTCGACCCTTTTGTTTTTTTCGCGTTTCTTTATGGGTGGTTACAACGTCCCAAAGTTGTCCGATAACGGGGCTAACCTAGAGACGAGGTTTTCAAAAGATGTTCTTGGGTTGTCCAATGACCGGGCTAACCCAAGAACGGGTTTTGAAGGGTTCGTGGAGTCGCCACCGATGTTTTTACCGGAAACATCGGAAAAGGAGTTTAAAAAAGGCGTTGGTTTTTGAAAACCAACTTTGGTCATTAGAACCAGAGTTGGGTAAGGGAGTTAGTTACGTGTAAAGGAAGTATTAGTTCCTTTACGACGCCCCTTTCGGGTTCCCTATGATAGGCTGGCTACTTTGAATAAATAATTAAACTGGAAAATTGCGCTTTTACCCTTTTATTATGCGGTATTTAAAGGTTATGACTACATGGCCCTAGCTTCTATTGCATAATTTTAAATGAAAGCGGTAAATTAGAAAGAGAGAAAGTGCACCTCCAAAGCAAGCTTTTTGTATTTTCTCTTTAAAGAGTGGGTGCTTTTTGGCAACCCTTCACTCTACAACTCTCAGAAACTCCGGAAATGCCTCGGAGGGATTCTAAAGAAGATTTAGAACGCTCAATTTATACCTAGAGACACTCAGAAACTCCGTAAATGCTTCGGAGGGGTTCTAGAGAGAGAAAATCTAGAGAGAAGGGAGAGCTACTGTGCTTGGTGTGTTGAAATGAGGGGGAAGAACCCCTATTTATAGGTTTTCACGCCTGACAGTGGCGAGACCGCCGGTCTCGTCTGACAGGGTCGAGACCGCTGTCTGGACAATCCAGACCGCCATCTCGACCATGGCAGGGGGTCGAGACCGCCGTCTGGAAAACCCAGACCGCCGTCTGGACAAGCGAGACGGCGGTCTCGTCCCTGGCGTGAGGCGAGACGGCGGTCTGGTACTTCCAGACGGCGGTCTCGTCCCTTCAGGGTGAGAAACTTATTTTCCGGGCCAAAAAACCTTCCTATCTTAGTACGGGAGCATAATAGTCTCTCCTAGTGGCTTGTTAGGCTTCGGCCGTCTTCAAATAGGAAGCTTCTGGTCTTTATTCTGAGGCCGGGCAAGATTTGGGGTCTATAGCTGCCCCCCCTTTACCTGACTAGTCAGCTATTGGCTTTGTTGTGCCGGACAGGTAGACAGGAAGGTAAAGGAGTTGACCCTCTTGCCCGGCTACCCTTCAGATACTCCGTCTTGTGGCGGATGACCCTTTGGGGAGATGTTGTATTGTGTACCTCCGGGATACTACTCCTGACGTAGCCGATCCTTTTGGTTGACACGTGGTAGAACCTCCGGATACTACTCCTGACGTAGTCGATCCTTCGGTTGATGGGTATAAACCCCCCATCAGGCTGGTAGTTACAGTCTGTTGTGTGGGACTGGATGGGTATGAACCCCCCATCAGGCTGGTACGGTCCGTTGTGTGGGACCGGATGGGTATGATCCCCCCATCAGGGTGGTACGGTCCGTTGTGTGGGACCAGATGGGTATGATCCCCCCATCAGGGTGGTAGTGGCGGCTTACAGCTCAGGTGGCTCATGCGCCGTTTAGGCACTGGGGAGTGATTTCTGTGTTGGTAGATGTTTCTTGGACTTGATGATTGTCCGGGCTGCACCGGGGATTTTGTTGGTTGTTCATCCAGCTTTGTCGGTTGCTGGGGATTTTTTGATAAGTGCCTCTTAGGTAGGCAGGAATCCTCTGGGGATTTGTTGATCTTGGTGACGCCTCTTGAGTAGGCGGATATCCATTGAGTTTTTGGTAATGCCTCTGAGTAGGCAGATGTTCCGTTTGGAGGTGAAGACTTTTGGTTTCGCTTTTTTTTGCCTCTGAATAGGCTAATGTTGCTTTTTTGCTTGCAAGGTTTTGCCTATGCGTTCCACTAGGGATATCCATATTAGGTGATATAGGCAAGTAACTTTATGAGGATATGCGTTTGAAGTTTTGCCTTTGCAGTAGGCTCTCTGGGGGTAAGTGTTTTTGGCGATCCACCAGGGAATTGGTCGACTCCTTGGGGATCTAATTTTGGTCGCCCTTTGGGGAATGGAGTTGTGACTCCTTGTTTGGTGTTGATGAGAGCTAGTTTCTTCAGGCTCTTATTCCTCTGGGGAAATGGAGTTTTTTTTTTTTGTTTACTGTGCCTCTGAGTAGGCGGATGCTTCATTGGTGAAGACTTTATACTTGCTTGCCTCCGAATAGGTTGATGTCCCTTTCTGGGGAAATGGACTCTCGCTCGCCAGATCTTGCCTATGCCTAGGCAAATGACTCTTCTAAGGATGTGAGTCTGAAATTTGCCTTTGTCGTAAGCTCACTGGAGATGATTTTTCTCTTTTTGATGATCCATCAGGGATTAATTGCCTTCCCAGGGATATGATTTTGGTTTCTCCCTGGGGTATGGAGTTTTGACTCTTTGATTGTATTGGTGATAGGCGTGTAGCATTTGAAGCCTTTATTCTCCATTGGGGAGTGTGGAGGAGACTTTGGGTGAGTGTGCTTGATGACTCATGTGATGGCGGTGCTGAGCCATGGGTTTTTTTTTTTTTTTTTTTGCCTTCGGAGTAGGCAAGGATCCTCTTGGGGGATAACTAAGCCTTTTCCGTCGGCTTTTCTTTTATGATGTCTTGATGATTGTGCCCTC